>VZRQ01011079.1:1087293-1401690 GCA_013397975.1 Machaerirhynchus nigripectus
TGCCCAGCCCAGCACGGAGGGTGCCTCCGCTCCGTAGTCACCTGTCACTGCAGGAGCTGCTCATTTATCAAACTTTGCCTCCTGTCGGCTCCNACTCTACAGAGCACAGCTCAGCCTTGTCGGGAGAGGGGGGTTTGTCCGAGCCGCTCGCCTCTGCTGCCGCTCGGGGCACAGCCCAGATCCCCTCTCCCCACGCGAGTTCGCGGCGCGGAGGCGGCGCGGGCGCCCGGCGGAGCGAAGTTGGTTTTTGCCCCGCAGGGAGCCCGCGGGGCCCGTGCAACAGGCACCGTCCTGCGTAGGGAGGGCGGAGGGGCGCCTCTCCCGCCGGCGTGGGGCTCCCGGCGGCCGCGACCAGACCTGTGCCCTTTTAGGTAATTCCGCTTTGTTTCCGATACCTCCAGGGGTTTGCCTCGCGGGGAGCCTGTGCCATGCGGCGGCTTGTGGCCGCCCGGCAGCAGCGCCCGGAGGCACGCCTCCTTTTGGGAAGGAGAGAAAGTTGCCGATGCTCAGGAGGGACGGATAAGGTGCTTCCACCCGGGTGCGCGGAAGAGGCGCGTTGGGGCGGCAGGCGGCTTTGCCCGCCCCGCGGTGGCAGCGCCCCGGGGAAGGCAGCGAGCGAGCGGGTGCTGCGGGGCGCGGGCGCCCGGCAGGTGGAGCCGTGGGGAGCGGCGGCGGTGATGGTTTAGCTCGGCTTAGGCAGGCTGGCGAGCGGAGCCCGTAGGCGCGGTGCGAAGCGGCCCGGTGCCCCCGACCCCTCTGCACAGCGGCCGGAGCGGGTCCTTCAGGTGGATGCGCCCGGCGGTGCGCCCCTTCCTGCGAGGGCTGCAGGTGGACGCGGTGACCTGCGGTGTTAGCGTTACCCCTGGTCACACGCGTATTTTTTCTACCATTGATCGTCGTTCTGTTTGTCACTATGTATTTGAAAATGATCAGATTCGAGGGTAGTCTGTCTTAATTGTCACAGAATGTATAGAAGCGTAATTGCTAAAATTATTCAATAGTGGTTAACAATTAAAAGATTATCCCAGTACTCGGCAGCTAGCAAGGAACAGACTGTACTAATTGGATAGTTAATGACATTTAAATGGGCAGGTTTTCTTAAAATAGGAAGCTCCACTCTTCCAGGGAGCTGAATAGAGTGTTCAAATGTTTCATAATTATATTACAGTGATGGTAACACTTCTGGAAGGGCTTAAGGTGTTAGCTTGGCCGGCAGCACTGGGACAGCCTTTGCCCAATTTTAGAGCGTTGGTTAAGAGAAGGCTGGATTTTCATCACTTTTCCTTTAATAGGTAAATATAGCTAAATGGTGTAGAAATATGTGTGAAACAAATCGAAGGGAGGGCAATATTTTACGTATTGTCCAGTGAAATCTTCTTCCATCTTCAACTGACATTTGGCTGAATTGATAGTTGAACTCGAATTTTATGCTAGTAACCACTTAATACTTGAATTTTATGTCTCTTTATGCCACTTACACTGATTGGAAATAAATGCTGTTTGATATTGTGGAGACTGGATATGGGATAGTGTAACAACAGTTTTCTCGTCATCCTTTAATAACTAAACAGCTAAGGTAGTATTTTTTTGTAATAATCACATTCTAGGTTAAACACTGTACTTCAGTAATGAAGTGATAAATAAATAACTGTGCAGTTAAACTGCATTTTCAAAACTCTTGGTTCTCCACATTTCTCGTGTTTCTTGAACAACCTGAAAATGTTCTATGAGAAACTCATAAAATGACTGCATAAACTTGTTGCATTTTGTTGTAAAAGTTTCCTAATGTAATAAAGTTGGCATAACAAGAAGCAACACGATGTTATCTTACGTTTGCGGTATTTTTTTTCCAGAGACAAAATGTTTTCCATTATCTTAATCAAAGACATATACTTAAAGAAAGTGCCAGAAATGGAACTTAATAAGAGATTAACTACACAAATTAAATAGGATAGTCTATATTAAGAACTGCTGTAGAGAATAACACATAATTAAAATTGTAAAGTATGTCTGAACTTTTATATACCTTGTGCTTTATTCAGTCAGTCTTGAGTTATGTCACCAGCATGGTTTTGTGCTCCTTTGAGGTATAAAAATGCATAAATAAACTCCTGAAATGCTGTTCTAAATACTGAGAGGGCTTGGAGTGTGTGTCTCCCAAGTTGGTGAAAATGGTGAGCTTCACAAAAGTTATATTCATAATTGTGAAGCTAATTTATTTTCTTCTTGTGTTGGGTGCTATGGCTGTCATTTAGAAATCTTTTTGTGTTGTATTCCAACCTTGCTCTTTTCACTATTAGACACATTTGTCAAACGCTTCCTTTATTCTTTCACACCAAAGTATTAAAATATTTCTTGTGAGCATTGCTGCTGACTTCTGAACCTGAATTCCAGTCTATGCTGTCCAAATGAGTGTTTCTTAAAAATTAGAACAATAGAACTTCTGGGTCTTTCCTCAGTTCCTGTAAAAATCTTAGTTTAAATGAAGATGGTGTTAATGTTAAGGTTGGATTTCCTCCAGAACAAAAGTATGACTTTCCACACAGCTGATAAATAGATAGCTGAATGTGTTATCAGAGATTTACAAAACATTGATGTCTTGACATCTGGATTTGTTATGTGTCTTTAATAAAACATGGAGAGTGAGCAAATGCTGTAGAGGGTTCTGTTGGGTTTGGGTTTTTTTTGAGGGGGAACAAAGCACAACTCTGAAACAAAAGGAATATTAAAAAATATTCTTCATGACATACTGGACTGTATTATGCTGGCTGGGGGGAGGTTATTTATATGTTTTCCATATATTTTATTAAAATGATACCAGCATAAGTTTTACAAGAAAATTAACTCTGCTTTTAAAATTCTCCTAGTGAAACAGAGACACATTTCTTCAGTATAACATGTAGATACTTTCCCCCTGATCTTTCCCAGTGGTCTCTCTGTAAATCTATGCAAGAAGGTTCCCTGGCATTATTAAACATATTCTTTTGTATTGCTTCCAATTTGTAGCACTTGAAATCTTTCTTTCACCCTACCATTTGTTATACTAATGTTAAACTTACTGTCCTTGATAGAATGAAAGTTCCTTTCTGCTCTTCTGACACTTTCTAAAAAATGAATACCAGTGTTTTACACACAGTTTCTAGAAATGCTGTAATTACTAAACAGACAATTCCATATAGATATACCCAAAAACCTTAATCCTGGAAAATGCAGTTTTAATACTGGGGGGAAGGAAAAGAAGTTCTTAAATCCTATATAATTACCATACATTTCCTGTTAAATGAGGGAATGTCAGCTTCTGGGCACATGCCTCTATCATAACAGTAAAGTCATAAGAGTAAAATACCCTCTGGTTGACTTGGAAGCTACAGCTAAAACTCATACCAAGTAAAACACATATTTAAGAAACAAGCAAAATATTTGTTAATGCACTGAGGTGAAGAGTCTCTGAAATTTGGTATTTGAGAATATTTCTAGTGTAGCTAATAGTAATTATTACCTGTGATAGATACTGGAAATAAGAGTTCTAGAAGCCATTACTTATGGGGATTTTTAAAATATGTTGCCTTCATATATGCTGAGATTTTCTTTTCTATTATAACAGCATTTTACTGCATTAAAGATGGCAATTGAGGTTACAAACTAATAAATTCTATAGGTTTAGCCAAGTCACAGTTTGCAAATTATCAGAATGACTAAAGCATTAAATTACGCTTTTATTTGTGCAGTAAAGATAATTTCATACAAGACTTGACTTGCAGCTCTGTTAAGTCATGAATATGTTCTCACTTCTGAAATTGCGTTCTTTCATTCAGGTCTGTAAAGAAACCAAGTCTTACACGTGGACCTGTTAATTGTGGACTATGAATTCAGGAATTTAATGATGGATAGTCTAGGAGTAGTTTTTTGAAGACTATCATTTTATCAAACAGAGGAGACTGTTTATCAGACATTTTATCAAACAGAGGAGAGGTTTAGCACACAACGTGCACTGTTACGTACCTAAGCATGCTTATATGTGCTTTCTCTGTGAAAACCAGAATTAACTATTTAACTAATCTTAGCAAGAGACACTATCTGCTTTACAAACTGCTTTAGAGATTTAATTTATATAGTACCTTCTACCCCAAGTAACTTGTACTCCATCTATTAAAAAATAAGACTGAATTTGCAAAGATTCTTTTAAAGCACAGAAGGTGTCTTTTACTGTAACATGTAGAAAGATCAGCATGGAATATGTGTAAATACTTTTGCTCTAGAAGCACAAGTTGAGTCAAAGATAATTTAGTTTTGTTGATTCAAATTGTAACTGTGAAGTATTGAATGAAAGAAAGTCTGCCTGGGAGCTCTGCTGAAATCTAGAACTCTTGAGAATGTCTCTTCTAATAGCTACTAAATGTTCCAGTGTTAATTAGGCAGTAATGTAAATGGAATCAAATGTTACAACAGCGTAATGTTCCCCTGTTGAATGAAACTTCTATGGCTAAACAAACATACTTTCAGCAAACGAGTATTTCAACATTGCCTGTTCAATGGGAAGTGTTTCTGCCAAAGCCCTAAATAATGCCCTATAAGATGCCTGGAGAAATCTGGTCATCATGTTTCTATTGTAGCAGTCTAATGAGAGAAGCACCTCTTTCCCTTCATTGAATGAATGCAAGGACAGTTTACAGAAGTCTGTGGAGTCACACACATGGTGGCTCTCTACTCCAGTCCTTGTCTGTAACAATGCCCAAGATTTCTGCCAGCTGAAGCTTTTACATCCTCCAAGGGTAAAAGAAAGCCAGAAAGGTGAGCTGTGCTCCAGAATATGGCACCATGACTGTTTGAAAGTGCAGATCTGCAGAGGGCAGATTTGCAGCCCTCTCACTGTATGTGATCTGGCCCCCTATGGAATAGTTGGAGTAGGAGCATTTTAAACACAAGGGGAAGTGGTCAAGTTGCTCTTCCCTTCAGATAGGCACCTATGCATTGGCAGTTCTTTGTATTTAGGAGTCATCCCATCTTTAAAGTGGTGTTTAAAATCAAAATGATTTAATCTCTGAAGAAATATATCGTGGCAAATCATTCTGGCTGAGGTACTGCTCCACACCTGTTCCACCTTTGTGTTGTAAGCCTGTTCTCCTTGGGACAGGGTTGCATTGAGATGTAGCTATAATGATGTTTGAAAGAACATCAACTGTTTCCAAGGGCAGGGAGCAGAACACAGTCAGGAGAAGACAGCCAGACAGTAAGGACTGAGGTTGTATTTATCCACTTTTAGAGCAAGCTGGGTGAGGAAGAAAGAAGGATGAAGCCTGTGGTAACTGACAGTGGACATTGCCCATGGGTCACAGCAGGTGCGAAGCTTGTTGAAGTTTGGACTGAAACACCACCAGCTCAGCTCTGAGAGACATTATCTTGGTACCCAATTTCACTTTATTGTAGACTGACCATTATCTGTATGATTTCAGATGAAATAATTTGAACTGCTAGGAAATCAGTTTGCTATCACAAATTGCACTGATTTATGTTATGAGTGAGAAAACCTGTTCAAAACTTGTTCCTGCAGATGCTACATACATGTTTAATCTGATGATGAGGCCTGCTTCTATTTTTAGGATTACAGCTTGATATAACAGGAGATATGAAGCATAATCTTAATGGAAGAAAAGTCTGTTTAATGCTTTTCTTTTTGCAAAAAATACTAAAAAATGTTTTCATTTTGGTGGATGTCTGCAATAAGACACACCTCAGCAACTGTATATCATACTGTTTCAGTTATATGCTAACCCCTGTAAATCACTGGGGTATAGCTTGTTCTTGGGCAGCAGAGATTACTAAACCTAATTTTAGACTGAAGTAAAAGTCTGTATTCAAGGAACATACAAGTCTTATCACGGTAATTTTTAAGTATTTCTAACTATTTCCTACAGTGAAAGGGATAAAATACATGGATGAGAATCAAAATGGACTAGCTGATGGTCTACGGGGAAATCAAGCTTTGAAGTGAAGAGGCAGTAGTCAATAGAGATTCATACCTTTTTTTTTTAATTTCAGCAAATTTGCTCATTTAGGGTGCAGGCACAGGATAGCCTGTGAATTAGGTACCACGGCTAAGAAGGTACTGCCCATTCACTTAAAAGGTACTGCTAATTTAATTGGATTTTTTGCTGCCTTTCAGACTAAACTGCAAATGTATTTCTATTCCATTGCAGTAGGAAATAAAATATGTTCATTTGCAGCTGCAAGACTAATTAATTTTACTTCACTTTGCAAAAGATTTACTGTGGCTTATGTGGCCCTGGGAAAAAGAATTGTAGATTGTTGTAAAGTGCACAAGAATGAAGGTTTGATTTTATTTTTTTCTTAAAGACTGACTAGTTAGGGTTTACTTCAGCAATAGCTAGGATTAGCTACACCGAGGCTAGAATAAGGGTTAGGTGTTACCACCCTTCCTTAGACTCACCAGTAAATACTTGTAACTTAGTGAGTATTTTCTCAGATATGCTTTCTGATTTTTCATGCAAAAAATGGGGAAGGAACTACAGAAAGAGAGTGAGAAGAGATTGTGTAAGACTGATTGGCAAACTAGCACCAGCTGTTATGACAATCAAGGGGGAAGACAAGTCGTTATTCTTTAGTAGGAACTGAAGGAGTGAGGATTGGATTTAACATTGAGAAGAAAAGGAGGAGTGGTAAGAAGAGAACAGTTAGAGAAGGCTTTAAAATACCACCTTGTCGGAAATTCTTGGGGCAAAGAGGTTAGTCTCCAAGCATGGGGGGAAATGTTTGGATTTTTTTGTTTTGTTTTTGTTATTTTTTTATTAAAAAAATCCCACTACTTTTTTTTTTTTTTGAGTAAGACGTAAGTTGGGTATGAAGTTTCTCTCTTGAAGACCTTGTAATGTGCTCTAGAGGACATGCAGTGAATGCCTGAAACAATACGAGGCTTCTTTACGTTTAAGCTAGGTGGGGGAGAGCTACTCTTTATATGCACAGTTTACCTTATGCTGTGTGGGCTTGTGTTCTTGGAGAACTGGAAGAGCTTTTAGTAATTTCTGCAATTTTCTGCCCTTGTTTCCTTTTCGTTTCTTTGTTTTCTTTACCCTGGGATTGAAGAACATGAGGATCAGAAGATAAAACTGACCTGAACTGAAAACTCCCTGAACCAGTAGAATTGACTGGTGCTGTGATCACACTCAATTTCACACTGCTGCTAGTGTCACGTAGAGTAATACTGTGAAAGATTCTGTCAATTTTTAGTTCAGCTACTAGTTGTCATAATGGTAAAGAGTTACAGGAAGAGTATCTATCTTCAGGGAGTGAATGAGAAACTTTATTAGCAGAAGAAAAACTGGTGTTTTTTCCAAGGCTTTTTCTTTCTCGTTATAAAACTTTCATGTAGAATCTTTTCTTTTCCTGACTGAATATGTGCAGCTGATTTTCAAAAACTGTGCATGACATTTGAAACCTAGAATCTACATATTTTTCTTGATGGAAAAGTTAAATTCTTCAAATTTCTTCTTTGGCTGTTCATTTCTATTCTCTAACAGCCTTCTCAGTTGAATTATTTAGAGGACTATACACACAACCAACCAATCTAAAATGAGTAATTCTGTGGTGCAAAAAAAAAAAAAAACACCAAAAAGAAAAGAAAAAAAATAACATTTTTTAACAACATTAAATTACCTCAGTGCCTCCAATTAGTTTTGCTGGTGCAAATGAGGGTGCAAAGTAAGGGTGGAGATGGAATCTGCTTTAGCCACCATTGTCATCAGAATAAAGATTTGTAGAACTTCTGCCTTATGCTTGGTATCATCTATATTCTGTAATCAGAAGGTTTGGTGATGGTTTTACTGTTATCTTTTATCTGCTGTCTTCTTCCATAAGACCTAGAGACCTAGTTTGAGAGCAGGACAGGGCTCTTGTGCTACATGGCATGTTCATTTAATGAGTATAGATTCTGTTATATCCTTATGCTGGACATAAGATTCCCCCATCTTGTTAAAATGTATGCATTTATGTAAGTAGCCCATCTAATAAAACATGTAAAAATATTTGGTGCTATTTGGAACTTCAGAACGTGTAGTTAAAGCTTTCTCACTTTTATCTTGAGTTTGGGTTTTGGGTTTTTTTTTGACTCACCCATACACCTTTCTACCATCTGTTTAGTATGGGGAATTTCATGGCTTTCAGATCACATACTGAGGATCCTATTTGCTATTTATGTATTAATAACTCTTGGTATCCAGTGAACAGTGTGCAGCTAGCTATTGTAATTTTTTTGCTATGGAAATTTTCTATTGCTGCTTTTCTTTACTACAGTGACTTTCTCCCGCCGGCCAACAAGTCTTCCCTCTTGGTCTTCTATTTTGGTCTCTTCTGTTTCTCAGGTGTGACTGCATTCCTGCTATTATTGTAGCTATCTGCATTTACAACTTGTAATTGAATTCACTGTGGTCAGCCCTGAGTGCTGTATCCTGAGCTCTGGGAGTTGAGCGGCTCTCCTTTTTTCTGAGCCTTTGTCTGACTGTCTCACTCCCCACATAAATACTCCTAAGTTGATATTTCAGGAGACAAATCTGAGTCTCAGACAATCCTTTTTGTGAATAACCTGTAAGTCTGGAAAAAAGATTTATTGTGAAACCTGTGTAGCAGCACTTCTTTCTTAAGTTTCTCATGGAAGGAGTAAATCATCAGGAAAAGATGTGGAAACTAAGTAGCGTTTTCCAGATTACAATAGTGTCTATTGACCAAAATTGTTTCTTCATTAGTAAACAAATAATGGTCTGTTTAAGTTGTGCTCAGCAGTTACACTTGCTCAGAATAGCACAAGAAGCATATTCCTCTTTTTTTTTTCCTCAAAGCCAGTTTGAATCCAGTAAAGAGTTTTAGCCACATGAAACACCTGTCAACTTCCCTAGGCAAAAGATGCACACTGAGTGCATAGGTATAAGACTGTATTTCATCACTGTCGTGGTAATTCATCTCAGTCTTACTTTTGGGAGGCCACTTCTAGGTTTTATGTCAATTTGCATTTCAGTGAATACCTTGTTTCTATTTCTTCACTGCAGTGAAGATATTCTTGCTTATTATGACAGCATTTTTGAAATGCCTATCATGTTTGTAAAATATCTACAGTGACAAAACATACACAGTAAAATGTAAGCTGCAGAAAATAATATTGCATACTGAACCTCCAGTAGTTTCAAAGAAAAACAAAGTTGACAACAAAAAAAAAAACCTTCCTGAAGTTATCCTACATTTTCCTAACATTCCTTCTGTAATCTAAGATGGTGAATAAATGTCTTTACATGTTTCAATCTTGCCAAATTTTGGATGCTGAGGGGACTCACAATAGAAGTTTAAATGTCAGTAGGAATTTTTTTTTTGAAAGCCCTCAATAACCACAGTAGAAACACTGCTAAATGGGGGGAAAATACGTGTCATGAGCAAGGTATTGCAGGAATTAGACATTCAAGCCACTATCATAAACTTTCATTTTTACAAAACAAAAGCTTTCATCTTTGTGCTGTCCTCAGTGAAGAATACCAAACCTGTCTAAATTCTGCATTTACTGTCTTCCAAGCGGTTATGCTACGTAATGTACAGAATTAACATATTGTATTATACCTGCAGTTCCTCAAAATCAATAATCAGTCTTTTTCCATTATAATCATTTTTGCAAGAAAGTACAAGAGTATTGTGACTGCAAAGTAAAAATTACATGTACTTTTGTGTGGTTTTGCTACTGCAGCCTACTCCCTAGTCCGCAGGACTCTGACAAAAGCTACCAAATATACTGCATATTGTAGATATTACAGTGATAGGTCCTATTTATTTAATATTTTATTATTGTCACTGCTGTAAAAATGGCTAAACACAAGTAGATTTTGATGAGAAATTAATTTTAATTGATCACTTATGGGCTTACAGGATTTGAGGTTTGATGGTGTGTAGAACACGTACTGTGGCTAGGACTGCTGATGAAAAACTGTGTTGAAAACATCCTTTTTTTCACATTTGACATAGTTATCAAATGCCTTGTTCTTTTTGGTTTCTTTCTCAGGACTTTTTTTCATTAAACGATCTGTAGTTAAAAGAAATGCCACATTTACTCCAGATATGTAATCCTTCCCTTCTAATAGTATCTCATTATTAAATCAAATCATACCCAGTAAACAAAAAGCCTCTTTTTAAAAAAAAAGAAATGTGGTCTATATGCACGTATTTTCTTAGCACATTGAACCCGAAATCCACTATGAAAATGCTGAATGCTAAACTACATCAGACTGGAAGCTAAAGTTTTAGTTTTCTACTGCACCAGTAATTTCTCTTCATTATTTTAATCTTGTGAATGCTTTGCTTTTTTTTTCCTCCCCACATTTTCCCTGAAGTTATTAAGATATTAATAAATAAAAGACATAAAAATGTTCTTTAAGTGGAATTTGGGTTTTTTTTGTAAGTGGGTTTACATTCAAACCCTTTTTAATTTTTCAAGGTGACAAGTTTTAGATTCAGTTATCAGACTGTCTTATTGTCGATCTATCCTCCATATTTTAATTTCCTGTAGAGCAGTTGGTAAAAAACTCAATTTATAATTACTTTAAAGGGTTGAAGAATATAATTTTTGCGTGTTTTAAAATAGTTGATTTCGGATTTATTCTTGCAGTTAACTTAGCAAAATTTAGTGTGTTCATTTCTTATTGCTTCACTGAATTTTGTATCTTCACTAGCATTAAATCTTCATGGTTAAAGTACACGTGTAGCTGGTGAGAAAAATACTATCAGTGAATTTCGGATTCAAGTAATTTCATTTCCAGTGCACTCCTTTGGGGGGTAAGGGGAAGGTGGAAGGAATGAACTTTTGGACAGAATGTGAAAACCCATGCAAAGAATTTTATCCTTACTTAACTTTCCTTCCAATTTTTGATGATTTCATACAGAGTAGGCCAGTGGAAGCCTCTTTCTCTTTTCCTGTGTGTTAAGAGAGCAAAATGTAACCTTTGTCACTAGCTCTGGAGAGCTCTTATACAAAGTAATTTTCTGCTAAACTGAAAGCTTCTCATAGTCAATAATCACTGTATGTAATAGACATATATCTTACCTTGTAGCTAAATTATCATGTAAAGGTCCTTTACTGTGAGGAGTTTTCTTAGGTTGGCCAGTTATTTGGTTGAAATCCAGCAATGTGGTGAATCAATTTCTTGGTGTGTACGTAGATAGGTAATGACTGGCTCCATAGTCCTCTTAGTCTGTCATTGATACTTTGTCCATGGATTAATGGTAGAGGTATTACTACGTAGCCTTGGAAGGCTAATTTAATCTGCTTTACAATCTAAATAGCTTTTTTTGTTGTTTATTAGGTACTCTTTGTCGCTTTATTATAATGTCATTTTTAATACTGATTTACAAGATATTTTGCTTCCTGACTGTCCTTGCTCTCCTTATTCAATACTGTGCTGAAGGCAGTGTGCAAATGAGCTGAAGATGCTCTTTAATAAATGTATATTTGTCACTGGCTGCTTTTGTTGTGTATGGTTAGCATTTTTCTGGATACACCAAGTATGGTCAGGCATGCATTTTAATTCAGGGAAATTAAGCAGTCCGACCTACTCTGCCAAGTTAGAGCACTTCAGCTCTCTGTGCTTCATGGAGAAGCTGGTTTTTTGAGGTCTGGTCAGAGGGCTAGCTGCTCCCTGAGTGGTTGCAGCAAGCTGGTGAACAGAAAATGTCAGGTGTACAGTGTTTTGCCTGAAATCTCGCATCTCTTTAGGGTTTGGAAGACTGACTCAGGGCTGTACTTTCAAAATACCTTTTCATTCAGGAGCCAGAAATCTGGTGTCCTTTTTACAGCAGTAAAAACCTACGAGAGGTGCTTATTTTCTTTAAAAGGACAGTAATAGTGATTGCAGGCACTTCTTAGTGCTTAGGGTTGTGCAGGCAGGGGAAGCACCAATGTCTCAGTCTGCCATCTTTAATTAATAACTCCTGTATCCTACAGAAACAGCAGGTTAGAGTTTTTACAGTGCAAGAAGTAATTTTGAGCAAGAAATAACCAAAGAGCATCACTCTGAGATGCAGTGAATATAAGAGTGCGTCTTGGCTTCACCACTGGATTGCTTTTGCTTTTTTTTTTATTATATAGTTAACAGATAAATGCTATGAGTAGGAGCTGGAATTTATGTTTCAACTCAGTAAAGTTTTAAAGCTGTTGATTGCTAAGGTTGTAGACACACAGGCATTCAATGTCAGAGCTGGATAGAAAAGATCTGGCATTTAGGCATTGTTAGTGAATGTCAACTATTGTACTTGAAGAATGATAGCTTTAGAAATAAGTTTAGTGAAGTATATAAGCCACGTTTGTATTATCACAATATTCTTACATGCCTTACAAAAACAGAATGTATTTTTTATGTGTCAGACAGACTCACAGTTATAATTTAACTAGCAGAGAACTTTGTCAGAAACCTGACAGGAGTTCTAGGGTTCAAACAACTCTATCTTACTAGGAAAAACCTTGTAGAAATGTTTCTATATTGTTTTATTGTCAAATGATAATGTTTAGCAATCTGCTAGTAAAAAGAAAGAAAATTCAAACTGTGTTGGGAGCCTGTATACTAACAGCCCTACCAAAGACCTGGAAGTAATCAACTCAATTGCTTTAAAAAAAAGGTACTGAAAACAAGCTGTTAATCTAAACTCCATGGTGCCAGTGTGTGTCCCTCATACTCAGTGAGTAATAAATGCCGTCTGTATTTCAGAAAGGTATATGTAAAGGTGAAAATATGTCTCCAGTCAGTTCTCAGTCATGGCACAGATAGTGAAGTATCTTACCTGATTTAATGTGATCATTTGCTCTGTTACATTTCTGTGTGCTTAAGCTTCAAATATAAAGCAAATATAAAGATGATTTTTGCTTAATTACCAGACCAAGAAAGATGTTCAGTTTATAAGCCATAACAAAAATGTTAAGTGCTGTTTACTTCTCTTTATAACAATAAGGGGCTGAACTGTGGTTTTTAAGATGAATGAGCATAGTCTTCGTAAAATTCATATGGCTGAATGTGTTTAAAGTAAAATTATTACTTGCTTTTTGTAGGGGGAAGGTATTAAAGGAGGTTTCTGAGGCATTACTATGCTATAACCAGAATTATAACTATACATAAACACAGAGGTAAAGAATTTTTAAAAAATCAAATTTGGAAGTCTGGAAAAGAGTTTCCTCTTAGTGATTCAGATTAAGCACTTTTCCTACATAAACCTTACTCTTTGCAGAAGGGTTTAGTCAAGGAAAAAATACCTTGAAATGCAGAGAGCCTTAAAATGTTACCACTGAAGTGTGCCAGCCAGTTTACTAGAAGGTAACATAAATATTTCACAAATGGTAAGTAAGAACTGAAGAGATAGTATAGCGATTATTGCCTATAATCAATATAAAGGTCTGTCCTGGATATCAGTGAGACTGGTTTACTATCCAGAGCTCCCTGCCACGCTTTGTCTGAAGGGTGGCTTTTTCAGGGGAATTTCAAAAGTGGTCCCAAGGTCCCTGCCTCTTGCACAGGCTAGTGGAGAGATTCAGTAAGCAGAGAATGTAAGTGAAGTTCTGTTACGTTATGGGAGGAAAACATCGAGTCTTTAGCAAAGAAGAATCCAAGTAGCAGACCTACAATTATGGGAAATTCTGATATATTTATTGTCACTTACTTTGGAATAGCTGGAGTGTGTGTGAGTCAAAAATTAGCTGTTATATTGTTAGGTTTATCTTTGATATAAATTTGTACTCAGTATGGCAGTATTTATAGTAAATAATGGTGAGGGCATGAGGAACTAGAGCAAGCAAGTTTGTTGGTTCACTTGCATATAGCAACTATTTTATAACAGCTGTTCCATGTCTGTTGTTCAAATGCCTAAATATAATTATGTATTAATACACAATGATATTATGTTTTATTAATGATAACTATTACGTAACTGACATTTTGCACTTGGAATACGTAAAGATGGGTTACTGGAGATCATGATCTCTTAAACATGGGTAAATTTTTTTCTGAAACGTTAGTGTATGTTGCATCTCAATTCTGGCATGTCATTTAAGCCTCAATCTGTTTTTTTCATTTTATCTGAGTATCGTAATAGCAGTTTTAATGGATTTCTATATTATTAGCAAAATCCACAATTTTGGTTTGTGCATACAGTTCTACTGTTTGAATGCAAGCCACTCAAACTACCTCTGTAAATTGGTATAAATTGGCAAAAACTTGTCCCATCTAGCATCATGTCTGTCATCATTTTGGGATGCTTCTCAGTACAGAGGTCTAAAGCTCAGCAGAGCTCAAGGAAATTACAGGCTAGGGGCAGAAGAATAAAGGACTTCAGTTTTACTTGTTACTTTTTTTTGGGTCATTTGTGCATCAGTGGTGAGCTTGAGTGACTACTGAAGAACTTCAAAAGCAGACAAATTTCTACTAAAAGTGTACCCTAACCTGCTAATACAGGTGTACTAGAGGAGCACCCTGTCCTTACGGAGCTGGTGATGTTGAAAAGACATAAAAACTAAAAAAGAGAAGAAAGCCCTTGCTGGATACCACTGTCTCCACTAGCTCTCAAGGGTTTTTTTTTGTGGGGGAAGTTTTCTAGAAATTCAGGAGTTCTGACTATATAGTCAATGGGCACTGGGTGATCCTTGCATAAAGCCAATTTGAGTGATTCCTATGAGAAACTACCACTGTATGTACCTCTCTCAGAAGTCAGTTTGCTGCTTCTGCCTCCTACAATTTATTATCATAAATCTGTAAAACGGAGTGGAGTGATCCATTGTCTTTTGCCTGATACCATGTAGCTTTGCTGGCCAAGTTCAGGAGCAAGATACTATAATTTCTTTCTGACAGAAATGTCCAGAGGGTGCACGCTTAATCCATTGCTATGAGAAACTGGAGTAACTCTTTCCTAAGAGATCATAATCAGTATGGACTACATTAATGTCTCTTAGTTCCTCCTTTTCTAGGTCTTCAGGAACACACATGTCAGATTCTTGACAGAGCTGTGTGTCAGGGTCATTGGAGAAAAGTCTGAAGAAGATAGGCTGCTCATCCAGTCCTGACTTGACATAGCAATTAAAAAGAAGTAAACCCAATTCTTAAAAAAACTGAGGTAATTGCTTAGCTGTGGTGGGATCCAAATTAATAGTAACATCTCAGCTAGTTACTAAAAGGTCATAGCTGTAAAACTTCTGCGGTTTAGTGGCACTGTTACAACTTGTAGAGGAAGTTGGTTTTTAGGAAGAGTTGCTTATTTTGAGTAAGATAGAAAAATAAAAAGCTTCATTATATATGAAGAGTATTATTTAAAAACAAGTAACGCTGAATTCCCAGAGGAAAATTTGAAACTATCCTTCTGAAGATACAAGTTTTACATTTTTCAAGAAGGAAGTCTTATGAAGAGAGAAAGGAATTTGACACAATTAAGTATGGACATGCATTGATTTATTTAGAAATGAAAATTGATTGAAAATTTGTTTAAACAATACTGTTTGGAATGCAAAACAAGAACACACCTTGGCAAATGTATATGTGACTTACCTCAGTAACTTTTTGGTTTTGGTTGGAATTCTGAAAGGCTTATCTGCTTGGTTATATTTTCCTTGTAAAGGTAGAAATGAGAAAAAGTGCAGTGTTCTTTCTTTTGAGGATGGTTGTTGCTGCTTTTATTTTTTAAGTGAACAGGAGGAATTCTATAAATACACCAGGAGCAAGCTACACTGGCAGCCAGACTTTAAGGACTACTTAAACTTGATTGAAACACTTCATTCTCTGAAGGGTAAGAGATATAGATAGATAATATCTATCTGAAGCCTTGAAATGAAGAATATAGTGAAACTTCTGCGTAGTTCTGTAGTTAAATATAAGGAAGTTATATAAATAACTTCAAGGAAAAAAGTTTGCAACAATACTGAAGAAAATACTCAACGAGTATAATAATTCTTGAGAACTGCTAACCTGATGCTCCCAGATAGCTGTCTCTGGAATTACTGCTTGATCAATCAGCCACACAGAAGTCCAGTTAGGACTTAGTGCCTGCAGTTTGTCCCACTGAATATAGAGGCTTCTCACTTCGTAGATAAAAGCAGAACATGAATAGTTACAGAATAATCAGATACTTGTACAAAAGCTGTTTGATTATAACCTTACTCTTACCTGAGGATATTCTCTGAGAACTCTAAAACTAGTAGTCTATTTAAATTGCTCAGATGTTTGGTAACCTGCACTGGAAAAATCAGTTGAAACTTTGGCATCTGCTAACAGGGCTTATGTTTCACTAACTCAGAAATTGCCAAGGACATGTCTGTACTGACCTGGTATATCAGTTTAGTCATAAGCAGCATCTAAGACATTTTTGTTATTCTTGCTGCTAATGTCATGTTCCAGGATTTCAGGAGAAATGAGCAAGAGTATGGGAAAAATTCTAGCCCCACTAAAGTCCTAACTTCTTTAAAGCTGGACTAATTTACTAATTGTTTCTCTCCTATCTCTTAAGCTCTCACAAGGAATTTTCAAAATACAAAGATAGAAAATCCCATACAATTACATAACCGACTTAATATGGAGCAAACCTGAACTGTTTTGGTCTATTCATATTAAAGCTACAGCAGACTTCTAAATTGTAGGATGTTTGAGTGTGGTAAAGGAAGTGGCATTTCCAGTGAATAATATGTCACTATCTTCCATCTTAACTATTTTCCTTCATCTTCTCCAGTTCCTCTTCTCCTTCATTCCTCTTTCTTCACCAGGGTTTGCTTGCTCAAACGAATGACAATAAAGTTAGAAAAATCAGAGGCAATAATACTGTCTGTTCATTAGAAAGTGTCAATCCAGACATGTGGGATTATTTTTCATGCATTCAGGCAGAAAGATCAATCAGCAGTTGCCAGTTTTTGCTGCCATAGTGTTCTGTTTCCCCTCCAGATTCTGTTCTGCTAAAACCACAAATGCATATTGTGTTATTATTTTCTTTGTAGAAAGAAATAAAATGTCTGGAATGCCATTATAAGTTTCCTGGGAACTTGGGAAAATATATATTTTTTTCAGAGAAGAGTATGTTTGCCTAGGTTTTTGGTTTTTTTTTAATAAGTTAACTGAGTAGGAAGAAGACTGACTGGTTTATCCATTAAATAAGAGATGACACTTATGACAAATGATGGATATTTTTGTATAGTAAAAGGGTTTAGGAAGCATACTGAAGTTTTTGGTTGGTTTTTTTTTTTTTAGTATACCTGGCAGGAGTAAAACTTTTCTCCTTGAAAGAGAAAGACAGGTGACAAATTTGAGCAGTCTTTTGTAGCTCTTTGTTCTGTAAAAAAGAATTAGAGATGCCTAATGTTTTCAGATTTTGATCCAAAGAGAGATGTTTGAGTGGTGAATTGACATGGCTCTTGAAAGTATTCATCCTAGAACTGCCTGATACAAAATCAAGATTTAACTCCTATGAAAGGTCAGTTTATCTAAAGAAAGAAAACCGAAGAATGCAAAATACGTAACAAAAGAAGAAACTGGAAGAGCTAAATGTTTCTCAGAAACCTACTCTAGAAAGCAAAATACTTAATTCTTAATTGATTGAGAGTAAGGTCTGTCTTAAAGTATTGCTGCTCGTAGGTAAAGCCAGACTTGCTGAGCAGGTGGAATACTAATCATGTGCCAGTTAACAGTCCCACTTTCTCGCTGTGTCCACCTGATTTATTCACCTTTCTTGCACCTCATCTTTCCACCCACCTCCATCTAAATTCAGGAAATAGGAAGGAAAGGTGGAACTTAATTATGATTATTGATTCTGATCACAAGAGTATTTATTCAAAACCACATATAAAATACCCTTTTTCACCCACTCAAAATGTCAGCAAGTGATGAACAAATACATTTTTATTCTTTCTGGTTTATGGTCTTGCAAATCTTTTGTGATCAAGGCTTTTAATAAAACAGACAATAAATGTTCCTTGTATTCATCTTTCTAACAGCAAAGACGGGATTCTTTTCATACTTGAACAAATAACTTTAAACTCAAATATAGCTATATCTATTTAGTCAATGTTTACAGGATTAGAGATGGTTAAATTGTGGGGTCTCAAGGGGGATGGTGGTGGTAAATCAAAGTTTGGCAATAATGAAACCCCTTCATGTTGTCTAGATACAATGTGGTTGATATAATATTTAGTCCTGCTAGGAGGATTTTTTTTTAACTCTGGAGTCTGAATTACTTTTGGGCAGCTTTGTTTTTAAACTGCTTTGTCTTGAATGTACTGCCCATAATTTTGATAGATTTCTTAGTGGCTGGGGGTTTTTGCCTATTAATGGTACACAAAGGAACTTTGCTTAGTACACGTTCTAGCCTAATAACTACAAAATAACATTGTTAATAAATATAATCCTGTCTCTATAGAATGTTTTAAAAATATATGCTATATAGTCTCGGAAGTTTTGTTCTTCTGCCTTTGGGAGTAAATTGGGAAGTTCAGCTGGCAGAGCTTCCTTTCTCAGAGGACATAGCAGGCGTTGATAATGTACTGTAAGCTGTAATTCTGTAGTGACATCAGACTGCAGACTGGCAGCAGTCTCTTGGGTACAAGTGCCTAGGTTGCAAAGCTTTCCCAGTGAAGTGACTGATATCTTTAGAAGGTGTCTTTGATTTCAAAGGACATTTTATTTTTCTTTAAAGATTAAAGCAATTTTGACTTTTCTAGTGCATAGTTATGACTGTATTATAGCAATGAATAAAATTAGTACTCTAAGAGATTTATTGTTTGAACTTATTTAAGTTAATCTTGATTTCAGTGTAATTGCTGCACAGTTAAATTGGTTTTTTGTAAATAGAATAGGCTGGCTGCTTTCTATTAATATGAATAGAGACCAAAGTCAGAAAATACTGAGTTAAAACATTCTATCTTTTTTGGTTTTTTTTTTTTTTTTTAATGTGCTTAAACTATCCTGTGGACAGGCTTTATTAAAAATTGAAAGAAAGTGGAAATTTCAGTTAATGTTTCATTATTATCTTAATTGTTCTCTAAATGTAAGGGGTCTTGTAGGTGAAAAACACAAGAAGCATTGTTTTAGTTGCAAGTACTGTTTGTTATAATACACATCTGTTCATAACAATGTAATATTTTTCATAAATACTTTCATAAATAATTTTATTTGCAGCTTAACAAATTCCAATGACTGGCACACGATTGGACACGTATAAACTTTGTAATCAAATCTGAGTGTCTTAGAAACCAATGCACTTGTTTGCTTTTTTTACTGTAGCTGAGACAAAGCAAAAAATAAATCAGCTTTACATAAATTTTCCAAGTTTTGTATCTTTAATGGTCATATTACCTCATTACAATATCCTGTTTTGTAACAATCCCCTGTTTACAAAATGCTTGTTTTTAGGGGGAAAAACACCCCAACCCTTTGATTTACCTTGTTACTTTTTCTTAAATTATATTCTTGATTAGGCACATAATTTTTCATCGTGCTTGTTTTGTAGTGTGACAGCAGGGCTAGTGATTCTGTATTAGTGGCATCAAGCTTTATACCAGGTCTTCAGCAGCTGGGCTTTATTTTCAGCAAGTATTTGTTAAGGTGTTTTAGAAAACTTTTCTCTTTCAAAAGAAAATATCTACATATTCTTTTTGCTTTAAAATCCTTCTTTTCATTTCTTTATCTTTTCTCTGTGAGGTGAAAAGAGTTCAAAATGGACAACTGCTGGAATGCATTAGTCTCCATTCTCTATAACCTTTCTCAACTATTTTTTGACATTTAGTATCAAGCTAGAGACTGAGCTCCTATGTATCCTACTGGTATTTTCACCTCAACAGAAAAGAATAACCTGTGTCAGACCTATGCATCCTCCTAGCTTTTTGCTGTTTCTGTTTGGTGTTTTGTTGTTGTTGACTGGAGTTGGTTTTTTTTTTGTTTGTTTGTTTGGCTGGGTTTTTGGGGGCTTTTTTTGTGTTTTGTTTTGGTTTGGTTTTTTGGGGTTTTTTTTTTGGAGGGGGGCTTAGACTAAAATGAAGATAAACTGTGTTCTGGCTTTTCAATGTCATAAAATAATATTTATAATATTTACTGTTAACATCTGTATGGCAACCGCTCAAAAAAAATGAGCAGCAAAGCATAAGAAGAAAGAAGAAGAGAATAAATGAAACATTTATTGAATAAGCATTCATTAGAAGAAATCAGAATGTGGGCTAGCAAGTACTAGTTGCAGTGTAAACAGCTAGGATTTAATACCTTAAAATCTGAGGATGATAAATCTATGCTCTGATATTTAAAAAATTTGTTCTACTCTTTCAGGACCAGATAGTCACTGAGTGTTACTTTTTCTTTTTGCTACCCTGTAAATGAAGAATTTCTCATTACAGCTATATTAAGCTTCTCTGTTTCTTAGTTTGTGAAAATCCTAAATAGAGACTATAGGGATACCACTGTGCTCTCTATGTAAAATATTTAGTCTCGTTTTCAGCTAGACATATTTCTAGAACAAGAGAAGAAATCAAAAGATCTATTCACTCTAGGTTTAATGTCTTATCCCATTTTGTCCTAAAAGCTGATTTTTCCTGACACACAGCTGAACAGGAATGTATAGTATTTCCTCAACAAGAAGAAAGTAGTAGAGTCTTAATTTAAAGATGAAAACATGGGAAGAAACAGTATGTTCAAGACATTTAAATTGACTGAAGTTTATCAGTGACCAACTAATTTTCAGTTACTTATTCTAAAATAAATGTATGTATTTTTTATTCTTGTCACTTTACTGCTATGCTATAAGGATAGAAGTTCCTACTTTGCACTCTGATCTTTAAGCTGATTGATGAGAGCTTCTTTAAATGATCAGTAGTACATCCCTTAAATTTTTAATCTTTTCAATTAAAATATCATTCTTCCCCTTGTAACTGTGAGGAAAACATTAAAACCAGTTTGAAGTTTTCACTGGGCTTCTTTTCAGATGTGCGTGGTTACACTGCCAGAGTTAACTAGAATTACTTTAGAGTTAAGAGCCAGGTACATAGTCCTGGAAGCTTTAACAGTGTGTATATCCACAGTGGTCAGGATTATCTCCATCTTCTGTCCCAATCAAGTGTTCCTCTGTTTTTTTTTTTTGTAATTCTAGGTGATGAATTAAAAGCAAATGTTTCAGTAGTGAAGGAATCATGACAAGCAAAAGGAAAGGTACTCACTGGCATTTCTGAGCAACAGTATTTGTAATAAATGATTTCTATAATCTAGATCTTTAGACTAGCAAGCAGCTTTCCTTTTGAATGTCTTATTTTTCGTGTAGTCTCCTCTTATGCATTTACAAAGAAGCTGGATTATTTTTTTCTTCAATTCAAATGATTTTTATCTCTAGGTATCCACACTGATCTATACCTCTCTTAAATACCTAAGAGAGGTATTAATATACCTCTCTTAAATACCTAACCACCTAAGCAGTGTTCCATTGGNGTCTCTAGGTATCCACACTGTTCTATACCTCTCTTAAATACACCACCTAAGCAGTGTTCCATTGGCTTACATTTTCAGAGATGCAGAGGTCCTTCTTCTGCTGCAGTTTTCACTTATTTCATTATGATTTTTCTCAGAAAGTTTATACAGACAATGCCAGCATTAGTAAATTCCAGGAGATTTGCACTGCAGCATAATAAATATATGAGACTGCAATCACCGTCCTATAATTTTTGAACATGGTGGGGTTTTTTTTCTTCAGTTACTGCATTCAGGAGTCTCTTTTTGCTCTCAGTACATTTAACATGTTTTTCAATAGTAGGGGAAAAACTGAAATGGTGCCTGACTATTCGAAATTATAAAAAAAAAATTAAAAGTTATTACTGGATTGCAGTCATGCACTTTAACATTTTTTGAAGGAAGGAGTGACATCCAAAGCAGAGTCAAAAGCTTAACATTTTTAATAGTAGAAAGCTGTGGAACAGAAACCTGTACCAGGGAAGATAGAGGAAATGCTCATAAAAAGTAGGGAAGTTATCTGTAATGTTTATGGGGATCATGTCTTCTTAGTTTAAAAACTGGTAAATTTGCTAGTTTCCACGTGGTAAGGTCTACGGAACATAGAGGCAACTTTCAGGGTATTAAGCACAGTTTTATAATGTCTGCAAGGGCTGTCATATCTGGGAAAATAAGTTTTTTCTTCATGCAGGTAGAGGAGAGATCAGTTGAAATTCGTTGTATCATTCCTTGAAAGAGTAATCTGTCAAATCCAATATGCACTGCTTGTTGTGTAACTTGACAGTAATTAGGATGATAAAGTAAAAAAATAAAGTAAGAATATCTTTGCATTCTGCCAGTGATTATTAAATCGTGTTACATTTTTTAGTTTGAAGTATTTCTTTGTTTACAGATGTATAATACATACCAAGCAATTATATCTATATAGGCAGCTTGAAAATTACTGTAGTTTTGCAAGCCCACTTGTAAGGTGGTTGGCCAGGAAAGTGGTTTTGGCCCAAAGCTGTACATCTACGTCAGCTGGAATTTGTGCCCACTTTAAGGAGAACTTTAAATGAGAAAATGGAGCAGTCTCTGTTAGCCTGTGGGAATTCAAATAAAAAGGGCATCCTGGAATGCTGTATTAGCTAGCCAATGCAAGGTGTGACTTACCTTATCAATATAAGGAAATACAGGTTACTTATGGAAATTAATTTTCTTAGTTGTACTGGGGAACTTAGTGGGAACATTGAAATAATAACCATAATCAAATGGAAAACAATACAAATCAGATTAGAGAGATTTAGATTTGAAAAAGGACTAAATTCCAGCAGAAGTCTGTCAGTATATTTGAAGTAACCTAATTGTAAAGACATATGAAGATTGAGTAGTGGGTTTTTTTAAGATTTCATAATAAATAGATTACTGAAGATGGTAAATAGAATATTTTCAATAAAGTGCATGGGACAGAAGTCAAATTGGAAGTAGCTGGGGCCCAGAATAAAAAAAAAGTCCTGTCTGTTGTAACTGTAAAACTTTAATAATTTTATCTGGGAGAGATGGATTAATAATATGGAAGCTAACTAGGATTATGATTGCTTTTATTTTTTGAAAAAGGGGATTTAAACTTTATGTGAAAGGTGAGGAGAAGAATAAAAGTGAGAGCTAATTATGGAAGACAAATATAAAGCTTGTCACACAAATGACTGTAGCATTGTGTTTCTAATTTTGAGTGGGATCTTTGAAGTACATCTCATGTCAGGATGAGCAGTCACCATCTGAAGCATGTTAATAGCAGGAGTACTCGCATCAAACATCCTCATGGAGACTTTTTAAGCTAAGTGGTGTGATACAGAGGTAATTTTTGAGTAACAGATAGAACTGACAGAAAATTCAAATAAATGCTTTAAGTTATTATTGAATATTTGCCAGGAGTTAGCACTAATGGAGGAAACCGGATACTCACCGGTTAATTTTCCTGTCAAAGTAAGTTACACCGTAGTGCTACATCTTCAAAATGGGCAACAACTCTCTGCAGCATTGTCTCTACACTTCTGGAGAATAAGTGAATAGACTGTGTAAATAGACTAGAATAAGTAAACAACTGTGACTGAAGTTCAAGACACTTCCTTGAGAAGTCTGTGTTAGATTTTCTATTTTTTTTTTCTGATTTTTGCATCCTGGACTTGGAAGCATGAGGTAAATTCCAGACATCTGGAATGATAATTGTCAATGAATCTCAAATTATCACGTGTTCAGAAGGCTGATTTTGAGTAGAAAATGGTTTCTTAAGACTTGAAGTGAGCCCTCTTCTGCTGGAGTCCAGAAACCAGTTTTATTACTAGTTGCTTCTATTATGTGTTTATAAATTTAAGAACTTTACTTAGCAGAGTTGATGTATAGGAAGTATAGGAATATATTTTACATAATATATTTACATTAGTACTTGTCCTCTTCTTTTAAATAATATATGGTATTACAAAAAGTAAGAGAAAAGCGGCACTATAAAAAATATAAAGCAGCCTGAAATGCTCAAATCAAGCTGAAAGATTTTTGATTAAATGCTTGAGGGAGTATTCATTTTCTCTGCATGCTACTGTAAAACTCCATTTTTCACTGGCAGTTACATGGAAACAAAAAGGCCCTTTTAGCCAGTATCTTTACCTCCTCTCCTGGATCTTTTGGCTTTGGCAACTAAAAGTACATCTGAGCCAGGGACCCTGTAACACTGGGGCCAATGGAACCTGAAGAATTGGAGATAATGAATCAATAAATGTACCAAGCCACAAAACTCTTATCATGCCAGTGTGCTTTCTCCTTGGCAAGTAGCCAGTGTCATACTGGGTCCATGCCTATTACTTTTATTATTCCCTATCCTGTATCTCTAGAGGAATTAATGTGACATCCCAATACTGGATAAATAATGAGACCCGTATTAATCAGTTATGATCTTTTGTAAGAAAGCTTCAGTGTATATGAGCTAACATTTTATGATTTTTTTTTTTCCTTAGAATATAAGGATCCTTTCTCACGGTGGCATTTCACAGATACAGCATAATGTAACCCACAGAATCAAATATGTAATAGTGTTTACAATATTAGAGCTATGTTACTAGTTTCAGTAGCGCATCCTGCACTGACACACTCCAAGAAAAAGAACAGACTTGTACTGGTTCAGTCTGTATCACATAGGTCTCATCCCCTGACTTTCATATCTAAAATACCTGTTTTCAGGGAGTATCCAGCGCAGCTGCAAGGGCGTAGAAATTAATATGTGAGAAAAACCAATTTTTGCTCGTTGGCTGACTTTGTAAGTGAATGTCAGTCTCTGTAACAGTCTGGGGCAGATATTTCTGCAGTTCCTTAAGAGGAAAACTAGAAGGATTTAAGTAAAGGTTGTGATGGAGGAAAAGCGAGTAAGGTTTGGTCTTACCACATTCTGAAGTACAAAAGGGAAGTCTGGCTGTGCTACATTTCTGTCCAGCAGATGAATTATTCACTGTTATGTGCTGCTTACATTTGTGACTCATATTTGGTCTTTCTCTCTCCTTTCCCACTATGCCTAAGAACTGGTGAAAATGGAAAGATGTTATTTTTGAGCATATAAATATACTTAAAAAAAACCCTGTCAGTCTGATATATTCTGAGAAGGTAGGATGTAGAGTGATTTTTAAACCAAATCTCTGAATAGTTCAAAACTATATATTCTTCAAGAATGATATTTCTTGAAGGGGTAGCAACTTGAATTTTTTCTTAAGTAAGTTATGAGGATTGAGTCAGGTGATATTTTATAGTGTACAATAACAATGTCTTCCCATATAATTTAAGTTGGGGGTTTTTTGGAAAGGGGGAGGAAGGAGGGAGGAGAGAAATTTTTAAAAAACTAATGATTGTTTTGTCACATGTTGACATGCCTGAGGACTGCAGAGCTTACTGATTCTGTAGATGGATTGTCTTTTTAAACATTCATAGTCTTTGCTATGCTTTTTGTCTGAGAAGAAGACACCAGTTGCAGATACTGTTATATCAGTCACAGAGGAATGTAGTGACAATTATTGCTGTGTAATAGTAACCCAAATTTGTTCAGGTAATTTGCTTCTTTCACAGATAAAATTTGAAATGTATTTTAGGCATGACACTCACTGTTCTTAGTACACAACTTTGGTACACTGATGTAGCAAAATATGCGTTCATCAGTATATAAGGTCATCATGGACTTATACAACCAATAAAGGAGTTTAATTATGGGAGTTTCTGGAAGCCATTGGGTTCCCTTACAGTTCAAAAATGTTTAAAATTAGTATTGCATGTTAGTGTTAAGGCAATAAAATAGTTTAGTGAAGCACCTGCTGTACTGTATTTAAGAATCTGCAGCATCTTGCAGTTGGCCTTGAACCTTGTGAGAATGCCATGGGACTACTTCTCAAGCTTGTGCAGATCCGTTTGGATGTTATTCCATTTTTCAGGCCTGTCAGCTGCACCACAGACTTTGTGTTGTCTGCAAACATGCTGATGGAACACTCAATCCTGTGGAAAGAATGATTGATTTAATCCCCCACTGATGAAGATATTAGACAGTACTGGTCCCAGTACGGAGCCCTGAGGGACACGACCCATTACTGATCTTCATCTGGACACTGAGCCATTCGCCACTACCCTCTGGATGTAAACACCCAGCCAGTTTCTTATCCAACAATTAGTCATAGTCTGTCGTACTCAGACACGAAAGGACCACGCAGACACAGTTCTGTCAGGATAGGGCCAGGGCCAAAAGAGAGAGCAAGAAGGGCCAAAAAGGAGGAAGGAAAGGGGAAGAAGCCGAAGGAAGAAGACCGGCCCGGCTCTTTATTCAGTCAGTTATATATCTTTTTAGAGACTACCATGGATTGGAGGGTGGGGTTACCACCTCTCCATGACACTGGTCAGACCAAAAGTCTATCATAATTCTCCGCCTAACAAAAAGAATGATAATAATAGATATTGGTAGGTAAACATGCCTGATGTTTACAGTAAAGTGCCTGAGAAATTCTACTCCAAGAATGAAAACACAGAAAGACTGCAAAACTCAGGGCGAAAGTTGCCCACCAAATAGTCCACCAGATCAATATTTTGGGTTGAAAGGGACCTTAGAGATCATCTAGTTCCAAGCCCTGTGGCATGGGCAGGGACACCTTTCACAAGGCCAGCTTGCTCAGAACCCTATCCAACCTGGACTAACATTTCCAGGGATGGGGCATTTACAACTGCTCTGGGCAACCTGTCCCTATGTCTTAGCACTGAACAGTAAAGAATTTCTTCCTAATATCTAATCTAAACCTATCCTCTTTCAGTTTAAAGCCTTGTTCCATCACTGTGTGCATGTGTAAAAAGTCACTCTCTAGCTCTCTCACAGCCTCTTAGATCTTAGTATCTCTTAGATACTGAAAGGCCCCATTAAGGTCACCCTGGGGGCCAAACAATGTCCATCCATCAAATACACATCTCTCCAATTTAGAGAGAAGGATGTTGTAGGAGGCCATGTCAAATACCTTGCAGAATTCCAGGTAGATGACATCTGTAGCTCTTCCTTTGTCCACAGCTTGCTTTACTCTCATTCCAATAAGTAGTGGGCAAATCTCATAAAGCGTTATATTTATAGAATAAAAAAGGGAAGGGGTGGGAAGCTATGTAGTTTTCTGTACTTAATATTCAGAGGAAAATTAGCCTTGCCTAAAAATATGTTTACAAGGAATTAAACATTTTAAAATATGTTTAGATGAGTTTAAAACTTTCTGATCTGTTTATTTTAGAAGGCGGAATGATCCCAGAGGCTTTGTAATTTCACCAAAACCTTCTTAACCTTTGGCATGTTAAATTTTTCTAGTAGCTAAACATAACAATCAAGATGGAACAGAGATAGTGACCTGGAAACGAGGCAGGGGGACACACACTGTGTCCAGGTTTTTAATAACCAGGGTTTTGGTACAGTTCTGTAAAACTGATAACTGTATCAAATAGCAGGTTCCAAACCCATTAATCTGCAAACTTCATTTCCATTCCTATGCAGTAAAATCTATAGGAGAGAGGATCACATTCTTACCTTAACTTTATTAAAGATATTAGTATGGCAAAAGACAATAGCTAAATTTCATACATCTCAGAAATCTAGAAGAAATTTTCACACTGTTAGGAAACCTAATACTCAGTTGCAAAAATATACTCCTTACTGTTGTTGAAAACAAATGAAAAAACTCCAACAGAATTGATGTTTATCAGTGTAATCTTGAACTCCACCAAGACATCAATCTGTAACAAAACTGGCTCTTTAGGTAATACAAAATTAAGTGTATAACCCCACAATACTCATTCTGCTGTCTATGGAGGAGACTTAATGCACCCAAAACACATCTCTATAAAACACATCTCTATTTGTCTTTAGCCTGCACAGAATAAAAGCAACATAGAAATGATATATTGTCAAATTATATGCTGCTAAATTTCATAACTATAATGTTGTGTACTGTGTACAGTCTTTCACTTCTATACATTTAGCATCATCCAGAGTTATTTATTTCTTTATTTTTTGACTGGTGATAACCCTTAGGGCAAGCTATGTCTAACTAATGACATGTACAATACAGTCTTAAAAGGAGGTGAGAATGTGTTGGTATTCTTGAACCACAGTGGGATATATCCTGTGATCAGACTCCTAGGAATGTGGTGAGGGGGTTGATCCAATTTAAAGTCAGTTCAGGCTTTGTAATAGAATCTTCATTACGTTACTCGAGCAAGTCTTCCAGTGTACGCTTGAAAGCACATTATGTCCCCTGTTTTTAAATAATTCCCGTGTTATTTTATAAACATCCTAGTACTTCATATTTCTGGTTTTCATAGATCAGAATCTAGATTGAATTTTTCTTGAAGTAAACCAAACTTTTAGAGAACTTTAAACCTTTGGAAGAGTGTAAAACACTACAGAGGAAATGCAAGCCTGTGTTTTGAAGTTTTATTTTTAGGAGTGGTGGTGGTGGTGAAGAGTGGTTTTACTTTGAGTACTTGCATTTAGGTTTTTCATCACTGCTATATGCTGATGTCAAATGTGTTTCTTGCTTACAAATATTATAAACCAAACAGAAGTCAGAGAAGCTCATCTGAAGTAATAATAAAAGAGTACATAGGAATCTTTGATCATCCAAGACCTCTGAGAAAATTAGTAAATATCAATGGAAAACCTACTATTGATTCCATTACGTATTTATTATTTTGAATAAATGGTTTTCAAAAGTGTATTGTTTGGTAAACAGTTGCTGGGGCTTTGTGTGTCATAATATAATTCCAGGATATTGTGCTAGTAGTTTACATACAGTAATTATCTCCTTGGCTTTTGTGTAATACTTGTGAGAATTTATATTTGCACCTTCTTTATTTTCTTCTCAATATTTCTATAGGTTGCTAGCTCACCTTCAGTAAAACACATTGTTATGCATTCAGCCTAAATGTTTAGTCAAACAGATGCACATAATTGTAAGTGAGAACAAACAGCTGCATTTGGGGTTTTTCTGACCTTTTAGTTCCATCAAATACAAGGTTGATTAGGTGTTGATTTTAATAAACAAGAACACTACAGTTTATTCACTATAGACCCAGTTCAAGCAATGTATAGGATACATAAATATCCACATACTACAATATATTACCTGAAACTTGATGTTGCAGTATACTATGTACCATCTTGAAAAAAACTTGCCCAAACCTATGTAATATGATTATCATTTACTGATAAAATTGCAAGTTTATCTATTTCATTTCAGCTGTAGTTGTAGAAACATCACAAATAATGAGGTAGGGAAATAATTAGTGGGAAAAGAAGTATTTTGGACAGAATATGTAAAACTCCATAATGATTTTTGGGCCTAGGGGAGAGATGAGGAGTCCAGGAAAGTACATCAGTGTAAAACGAAAAACTGTTAGGGCATGAAAAGCAATTAGGAACTTGGATACAAATGTTGAAGCCTGGGGAAGAACATTTGTCTTTCATGGTGGATTAAAACGGCTTCAGCCATTCGTTGTTCTCCATGTTGTTTTTGTGACTGTGGGAACTGATTGCATGACACAAAAAAATATACTGTGTTATTGAAACAAAATACCTAGAGTTGTTAGAAATAATGACAATACACACTATAATATAAGATGTGAGGTTTCTTGTAGTTGTTTTTGAGTTCCTTCTGATTTTTTTCTCCTGTGTCTAAATTGCATGAGTATACTCCACTTTGCTACATTTAATCTGCAGATAAAACAAAACTTTCTTTTATGTTACTTAGAAAGTATCACTAATAATGAATTAAAATTAAACCAGTATTGTCAGCTTTCTTGGTGGGGCTTTTGGGTTTGGTTCCATTTTGGGGGTTTTTTTTGTGACTATTTGTGAAGTGCTTTATAAATATCAGTGTGTGTGTGTATTGTGGGCACCTGTGCCTGCCAGTTGGCATTCTTTGTAGAATTTATTCAACTTCTTAAAACAACTAAAAATTTATTTTTAAATGAATGAAATCTGCTTTAAGCTGTGTCCTGCAGTTAAAAAGAAGGCATAGAATATTAAGAAACAAATATCATTAAGTTTCTTTGAATTAAATGCTTTAAGCTGTATTCTTAAACACACCATCTTGCTCTGAGGGATTGTCTAAACAAACAAAACAGATTTTAAAAGACATTTCCTGATTCATTGGTCAGTGACCATAACAGTACAGTTGAAAGGATTCAAATAAGGGTTTTGCTGTATTTCTGAGTCTCATGACCAAGACCCTAGAAAAAATTGCTACCAATAAAAAACTATAGAATTTTAAACTGATTTGCAGTGCAGAACTCCTACAGTCTGCTTCCTGAAAATTTGGTCTGTGTTATTTCAGCTTGAAACAGCAAAATCAATAGTCAGTTTTAGAAACCAGGATCATGCCTAAAATTAAGGAAAAAACCATCAGACTTCAAGGTTCATAATACAGTTTGGGTGTAGGCAGAATTTTTTAGTGGCTTAGATGTTGATTAATTTTAGTAATTCTGAAATTTGGAATAAAATGTATATTCTAAATCAAAATGGATAAAATATGCAAAAGTATAAATAAATTCTTAATTTATTACAGCATTTTGAGTGCAGCTGTGTCTAAGTGTAGCTGAAGTTATTTGCTAGCAATACTACTAGCTTGAAGTTATTTTTGAAAGAGGAATTATTTATTTTTTTTAGACCCTAATGAAACTGCAGACTGAAAGAGGTAATGTGATGGCTTTTCCTTATATTTTGTTGTGTTATGATAGGTTCTTTCATTCAAGCATGCTAATATATATTAAATTGAGAAGACTGCGTTTGGTATTTGGTGACCCCTAGCTAAGACACTGAGACTTTTGCCACAGTATTTTGTGATGATTTTGTAATATAAAGAAAATACTAAAAATTAGGAAGCATTATACTGTAGACTCTTAGAGCTGTTGTCAGCACTCCAGGTTCTCCCCCAAGGTCTACACCATCCTGCCCACATGCCCTGAGGTCCAGGGCTAAACTGTGTGCAGCTCCAGCATGGGTACAGCTAGCTGGCTTGGGTTAGGCAGTGTGAAACAGCTGTGTTTCAAGGCAGAGCTGTAAGCTCAGACCCTTGGTCTTTTCCTAAGGTGTGTTGTAGGGCTGTGCCTAGGCCTTTACTTTGCTTTGCTGATCGTAACATCACCTCACTGACCCGATATTAGATGTGCCTCATCGCTGTGGACTAATCTAGTGCTCACAGGGCTATGATTTTCACCCTGACTTTTTCCAGATTAGGTTCATGATATACAAATGTCTATTGGGTAAATATTTTCTTATCTACAATTCCGCGCCTCATTAATGGATATGAAAAGAATTGGTTTCTATTAAAGTTTGATTTGGCCTCCTGTCTTTACTGCAGAGTATAATGATGGCCCACTGTAACACTTCTTTTTATTTGTTTTGTGATACTAAAAGAGTAATGCCGGTGTCAAGGTTTATGTAAGGAAAAACCAAACCAAAACAACAACAACACACATAGAACCCCCCAAAACCTGTATGTGCAACATACAAGATCTGTAGTTTCAGCTTACTAGTATTTTCCAGGTTCTTAAAGGAACAAAAAAATTGTAAAATGCTTTCTGGATCTTAAGCACTGACATTCACTTTCTTTCTGTAGCCATGGACAGTTAGCAACCACAGGTCCTCAATATCCTTTTTCCTTCAGTGCAATTGTTCTCTCTCACCCTGCAGGATACAGGATGGATATCTTGTGTGGTTATCTTCCCTTATGAGGGCGCTGTGTAGCAGGGTGCTTTCTTTTCTCTCTATTGTATATTTATCTAAGGAAGGAGGAGACCTGTTCCTGTTAATTAGCGAGAACAGACAATACTTTCTATATACAGTAACTTGAGAACAGAAAGAGTCCATTTCATGTGGATGCCTTTTTCTTTATTTTTTTTTTTTTTGTTAAAGTGTTTCAGCTACTTTCAGCTATGTCAGGGTCTCTGCCAAAGTTGCTATAGAGGAACAAGGCTTTGAAATGCTCTAAGAATTCTGGTACTGCTTTTAATAAATGAAAATAGCTATCAGTAATGCATTAGTGCATTATAGGACTTTCAAATCACTGCACCCAGACTGTGATGAATCACAGTATGAAGTGAGAATAAATGTGCTGAAAAACACAGTGAGAGTCTGTTTGCTCTTGCCATGTTAACTTTAACTGAAAATAGTGTTTTAGAAACATGGAAGGAAGCTCTTACCTTAATTTACAAGATATGCTATTGAAAAGGGATTGTAAGTCACCTAATCTAAAGCTTCATTGTAATGAGCAACCTGTCCTCTGATACTGTTCGTAAATTGATCAAATTTCCTTTATAGCTTTAATGCTGAAACCTTTGTACTATGTACACATGTCTAAAGTATCTTTCCAACTATAGACTAACTGTATGTACTTCATATCCTTGTGGTCACAATACAGCAATGAGAATTAACTAGGAATTGATTCCTTTGGGTTGCAATGGCAATATGGAGGAGGATGTTTCCCTGTCCATGCTGGTATCCTATTATCTTTAAAGTTCACAGAAAAATCCTTAGAAACAGAATTGTGATATAGTTTCTCCTTCATTCTCAGTCATTCATCAGAGGGAATTTGATAGATGCTGATCTGCACATTCTGAAACAAGTTCTCATACAGACAGCACACTTAATTTTGGACACTTGTGAAAACAAATTGCTTGTAGAACACATTGCACATAAACCTTTACATGGAGCTGATTTTTCTGATATCAGAAAAATCTGGTTAAATACTTAAAGTAGTAATTAAGTGCCATGGTTGATAAATGACCAGTAGCATTGCATCATCTATTAATAGTGCATATTGCAGTACAGAAACAAAATCATATTGATTTCACTATGTCGTGTTAGTGACCAGACCCTGAAAAAATAATTGTGATATCCACAATAGCTAGTTAAAATTATGAATTCATAGTGGAATGTATTTCCTACATCCTTTGTATACACAATTGTCTTCCTAAATCCCTCATTATTTAGTAGAGGAAAGCCATTTACTGAATTTGCCAAAGTAATATACTAAAAGCAGCCAAACTGCATTTTGATAGGAATACTGTCTCAATAATAGTGTGGACAGATCTGTACTAGCACAACATCCATGAAACAAAATATTCCACTCTAAGCATATAAAACTGACTTGATCTTGTAGTTTAACTTGGACAGTTTTTCCTTTGGGGACTGATTCTTTCTTAACATGGAAAGTTAATATTATGCAGTGTTTTCTGGGTGACATTAAAAGTGGTTCTGTTTTTCTTGGCTTAATCATTACTGGGTGTACAAAAAAGCAATGCCAAAAAAATAAATTGCTGTAGAAATTACTGACCAAAGAAAAAAATGAAAAAAGGCAGCTGGAAAGCAATTAAGGATGTGAAACCATTGTAAGGATTATGAATGTTGTAGATTATCCTGGGTTATATCACTCCATAAAACTGATTTTTATCTCTGTATCTGTAACCATTTCAGGAAAAAAAAAACCCTTCTGTAAAAACTCGTGAGTAGTTTCTATGCTCTGAAGAATTTAAAAATGCCTCAGACAGGGTAGTATCGTCTTTCCCAAAACCATACATTCATTACTTTTCCATCAGAAAAGTTAGACAACTGGTGTGCAAAATGTTCTTTCCTACTTAACCTGCCAACAGCGGCAGATACTGTAGAAACTACTTGATGATGTCAAAGGAAAAGCACTTTGATGTAAAGAACATCCGATTTATGATCTCCTTTTTCATTTTGCAAGATCTCCTGCCAACTCTAAAAAAAAATTTCCCTCTTTCAAAAAGATTTGGTACTACTAGAAATATGAAATCTCATAGTAACTCATTTTCTGTGTTAATGCAAATCACATCTCTTGTCAGGATATTTATGGTGCCTTCCTTAGCTCAGCATCAGTCTGACCAAAAGTACGTGGTCTTTTTTAGGTGCTGAAAGAGTGACTGAGGGAAGAGAGATTTATTGCAGGTTCAAAGGTAAAAGCCCAGGAAATTACTTCAGAATAGATGAAATACCTATTAAGTACAGCCAGTTCTCTTGCTTCAAACATCAATTAGAGATTTAATGTTTTCCCTAGAGACTGAAGTAGTTTTATTTTGGATGCATTGATCTACTGCAACTGTATACAATTAACTAATACTGGATGAGTAAACATCAATGTAGGTAAGTATCCTCAGCAAGTAAATAGGAAACACGAGTAAACATGACCTGTTAATTTAATGTTTAGATTAGTAAATGTAATATAATCATTAACACAGGGTAATATTTATGTTTGAATGTTTAATATTTAGATTTCCATTTTTTTATAATTCAGTCAAGGAGAAATAAATGTTCTGGAACAAAATTAAATACACCAAAAATGTTGAAGAAGAAGTCATTAAATGGCTTTTGAAAAATTACAGTAAATTTTCCTAACGTTGTAATTTTAAAGATTATAATTGCCATGCAGTGTTAAGCTTCATTACACAGAATTGTAATTTTTACTATGTGTGGGTCTTTTGTTTTTCAGCATAGAAATAAAATTCACACATATCATTCAGCACTTTAAAATCACTAGAAAAATATGTGTCAGGCAATTGTATCTCTATAGCCACTTATGAGTGTAACTAAGAATTTTCTGTGGTTTAGAATTTGAGATTTGAAGTTGTATTCTTTGTTTAAAAATACTTTGTCACTATTAATTCAATGTTTTTTAAAAACTTTGTTTTGTATTTAATGTAAGTGAAGTTCTCTAATAAAATGCACATATCAATACATGTACTCTCTTTGAACAATTTTTTTTTTTTAAATATGAAGCAAAATACTGGCTTTTTAGTTTGGCCTGTTTGTTGCTTATTGCTAAGAAAAGAGCCCCTAGCACATCTCTATGTTTGGGTAGTTTACCTCAGCTGATATATGTATCTACTGATCATAAGTAGGAAATTATTGTATATAGATGAAAAAATAAGATAAAAGAAACGTGCCTCACGTTCCTGTTAAATATTTTTAAGTGTTTCTTAAAGAAATGTTAAATAATAATTTCTTTTTATGAAGCACTGACTTTGAAAGTACAATGAAAGAAGAATATAATTTCATTAAAGCTTAATTTCACTTTAAGTAAAGTAATTTCAGACTGAAATTTTTATCATGCTATGATTATACAGTTTTCTGTACATGGATTAATTTACTGCACAACTTTTAATACTCATGCTGTCTACTCACAAGAATACTTAGACTTAACTTTTCGTGTGAAGTAGTTGGTCTATGAAGCTTTTTTTCCATAGTTCCTCCCAAAACTCTATTGGATTTTTACTTAAAAGTAGGACGTCTGAAGAAGTGGTTTTCTTGCACCAATATTAAGAATATTTCAGTCCTGCAGAAACGGATGTGAACAGTGTGTTGCTGTCACAAGGAAGAGGAGAATTCAGGGCATTGTACTGGTAAAGAAAATAGTTTATAGTAATGCTATTTGCCTTGGTACAAACAATGCTTAAAGAACCTTAAAGTAGTTTTCAACAAATCTATTTTGTATTTCCTTCAGTGCTCATCTTTTAAGCATTCAGGACTGAAAAGATAAACTCTCTCACTCCGTGGGAGTTCTTCATTCAGCTTCTTGGAATCTTTATTTCTGTCTCACTGATTTCTCTTTAATTGGAGCCCATACAGAGGGAAAATATTTTTGAAGAGTAGTTAAGCAATCTGTTTACGCTGGTTAAAGTAAGATTCAATTGTAATAATTTCCCTATAGCTCTTGCATGTCACCTTTTGTTATTTAGGCATGGATACTGTTATTGGCCATGTCATAGAGGACTGTGTGGTTACTAGTCATGGGCAGAGATTTGTTATATGCCCTGTTGTACTGGTGGCTCTAAAACCTAAGGGATTAAAATCTAGAATCAAGAGATGTTACATTCTTCACATAAAAATATCTTTTATGCCCTCAATATTTATTTCAGTTATGTTTCTTCACTTCAAAATCTCTTTTCACATACAACATTTTACCCCTAACTCCCACCATGGCAGGCTTAGATTGGACATTTTGAAAACTTTCTTTATTGAAAGGGTGACCAAACATAGAATAGGCTGCCCAGAGAAGTGGTTGAGTCACCATCCCTGCAGGTATTTCAAAGATGGGTAGACGTGGCACCTAAGGACATGGCTTAGCGGTGGACCTGATTAAGCATTAGCTTAACAGTTGGACTTGATGATCTGAAGGGTCTTTTCCAGCCTAAATGGTTCTGTGATTTAACTCCTAGTTAAAGCAGAAGATCCCTCACTGTGAAGAAATGACTGTTGAAATCATAGAGCAAATAGACCAAAACTAGACTGTGAAAAATACTGCTGCCAGTATTTTCACAGAATCAAAGAATAAGCTGAGTTGGAAGGGACCCACAAGGATCATCGAGTTCAACTGCAGGCCCTTCACGAACAGCCCCAACAATCACACCATGTGCCTGAGAGTATTGTCAAACACGTCTGGAACTCTCTCAGGCTGGGTGATGTGACCATGCAGCTGTAGACTGCGATGAGATCTCGCCTCAGTCTCCTCTTCTCCAGGCTGAAGAGATCAAGTGACCTCAGCCACTCCTCACACAGCTTTCCCTCAAGGCCCTTCACCATCCTTGTTGCCCTCCTTTGGACACTCTAGTAGGTTAGTATCTTCCTTACATTGTGGTGCCCAAAACTGCACACAGGACTCGAGCTGAGGCTGCCCCAGTGCAGAGCAGAGCAGGACAATCCCCTCCCTTTCCCAGCTGGCGATGCTGTGCCTGATGCACCCCAGGACACAGTTGGCCCTCCAGGCTGTCACACCGCTGCTGACTCATGTTCAACTTTCCGTCAACCAGGACCCCCAGGTCCCTTTCTGTGGCACTGCCTTCCAGCATCTCATTCCCCAGTTTGCACATACTTCCACGTTTGCCCCATCCCAAATGCAGAATCCAGCACTTTACTTTGTTAAACTTCATTTGGTTGGTGATTACCTAATCCTCTAATTTGTCAGGGCCTTCCTGCCTTTGACGGAGGCAATAGCTCCTCCCAATTTGGTATCATCTGTGAACTTGTTCAGTATCCCTTCCAATCCTGTGTCCAACTCATTTATGAAGATGCTGAAGAGCACAGGGCCAAGGATGGAACCCTGTGGAACCCCACTAGTGACAGTTTGCCAGTCTGATGTCACCCCATTCACTGTAACTGTTGGTACGTGATCCATGAGCTAAAGCACACATATTTATACACAAATATGATGAACCTTGGTTCTTGGAGAAGTTATATGCTGTGAGATAAGAGACTGAAAGATATGTGTGTGTTACTTATCTATTTTAGTTGCACATTTCAGAGAAACTTAGAAGGTTGTGATTTGACAGAGAAGCCGGCATAGTAACAGGATTTATTTTTTTAAACAATAATATTTTGCCTTTGGAAGACTATATTTAGCAGTGAAAAGTTGTAATTTGACAGCCTGAAGTATTAATGAAATTGAATGCTTTCTGCAAAGTACTAGAAGTAGCATTTTAAGAGAGTAGTCTGAACTGCCTGAGATCTCGCTTTCTGGGGAGTTCATTAAATGAGTCTATTAGCAGATGGAGATAGGAAATGCACATTTATTGAGGGCTTTTCTTTACTATAAAGTTCTCATCTTTTTCAAGTGTAAGTATAAATTTTTAATATATATGTGTAGCTGTATGTATAAACTGTGTATTTATGTTGGAAATGCATCTTTTTGTGACCCAAATAACAGGAAAGACATCAGAGGAGTTTGAGACAATGAATGCAGAGTATCATAGGCTATTCCCTACGCTCCCCAACTCTGTTCTAGATGATTAGGTGCCAGGCTCCTAAATACTCTTACATGGCTGAATAGTGGCAGATAAAATACATTACTTCTTGTATTTCAAAACCCCATTGTAGTAAGAGGAAACTCCAATATATTGACTCAAGAAACCATATGAGTAGAAATTACGAAAGCTATTTCAGGTCCACAAGCGAAAGAATACATTTCAATAGATCATATATATGTGCTGGCAAAACATAGATGGCCTTGCTTATGTTTACTATTTTTATGTAGATTATTAGGCTAGTTAGGCATAGCTTCAAAAAAAAACCTATTAATCTACAATTTACAGATTTATGATTTCTTTCTATCATTTTACACTATCAAAGAGTAAAAAAAGGAAGAACTGAATCTAGTTTTGCTGCTTAATAACATGCCTAGAGTGATGTTTGCTTATGTCTCATGTTAAGTGACAGTTACACACTACACATTATTTGGATATCTTCTGGGTATTTTTCCTATAAAACTGCCTCAAATCTAGTTTTTATGTCAAAACTGGTTATCAAAGTTTCATGTTTGTCTCTTTCAAACTTTTGATACTGAATATTTTTATTATCCACACTAATGTCAGATTTTTTTGTTGAATATTCTTTACCTCAAGACTGCCTGCAAATTCTACAGATTGAATAATTACATTTTAATTTCTCCTCTCTGGACTGTTGCTCACGCTGAGGTATTTTAGTGGAGGTGATCGATATTGTGTAGCCGATTCCAGAGAGGATTGTATCTGTGATCTCTGAGTGTGCCATGATGACATTTCCTGAGTAATTTTTCAAGTCATTCTTCATGCATTCTAATATGCTCATTGCTTTCTTAATCATATTCAAACTCAGGAAAATTAACAAAAAAATCTATATTGTTTCTTAGCTTTCTAGTCAGTTAATTTAGATACCTTGAAGTGTGTTAGTAGTCTAAGCATTTCCTCAGTTTTCAATTGACTGCATCAGTGTCTATGATTTTGTCACAAAATATACTGAACTAGCATGATCAGTTTTGGGGAAATTTTGAAATACAGCATGTTGGCTTCTCTTACCCTTGTGTTCTGTGAAGCTCTATATCCAACATTTAAAATAATTTTTAAGGAAAGGAATAGCCCATTAAAAAACAACCAAAAGGTGAAGAATTTTCTTTTTTTAAATAAGTACTTTATGGGTGCTGCCAAGTGCATGCTTTTCTTCCACATGCTATGATGAAATACATTTAAATTTTTAACTTTTAGAGTAAATGACAGCCCTATTTAAAAGGATTTATTGTTTCTTTGAGTGATGAACCTGTTTTGAGATCACTGTTGGCAAAATAACATGGTACTAAATGTTCAGTGTCGCCTTTTATGTAGACTACCTGCGTAAAGCACATAGAACTACTAGGAAATAGTCACAACTATCCTAATTCTGTGGGATGATATATGAGATGTTTTAAGACGTTAATGCTAGGACATGTTAATAAATACAGTTTGCTACATTTATGTCTATTGGACTATTTATTTTTCCTCTGGCAATGAAGGTTCAGTTTTTTGGTATGAAGTCTTTCTTTTTTTCATAATCAAAGTTAGCTGGCTTTCTAAAAGGGAATACTTTTTGAAAACAGTTTCTGCCTAAGTATTTCCACAGTTGTGTTCTTGCAGACTTCTTTTACACAAACCACTTGATTCTCTAATGTAGAATTAATTGAACCTGGATACATCTATTTCTTACACAATGAAAACATAAAAAGAATAAAAATACCGTCAGGTATTTCAGAATGTGTTTTGTAGATCAATTCATTTTTATTGTATTTCTATTTTCTTTGCAGTATTTATGTACATATATTCTTCCTCAGATTAATCGACATATAAATACATAGGTGTGAGCGTATGACTCAACAAATGATAATATTTTAGGCAAGAATGTAATACCTTGAGCAAAGATAAGGAATTTTTCATAGTTTAAACATTAATTGACAAAATATTTTTAATTTTAGGTTGATTGTGCTTACTCAAACTTTTTTTGTGGCTATATATAGCCCAGTGTTCATATGTTCCCTGCAGAATCCCAATTAGGCAAGTATATTTTAAGAGCAAAAACTGCCTGTCCTTAAAGAAGACTCTACCTGTCACTGGGACAACCAGTTTTGTAGCTAATGTAAAAACTTCATAGGGATAGATTATAAAAAGAACAAAGATTCTTGTAATGACAGAGCATTCCACTAATATATCAAACCTGAAACTAATGATTAACTCCATTCTTTATTGGATAATTTTAATGACTTTTAGTATAGCTTCAAGACATAACACATACAGTCATTTTCAGATTTCTCATTTTTATAGCCATCAGCAGACTATATCCTAATGGCATTCAGAAAAAGAATGATAAAGGAGTTAGAAAGGTGGCTAAAATGGATCTCTTTAGCTACGTACTGTGGTATATGTGACTCTGCAGACTAAGAATATAAAAAGCACAAAACAGAGTAAGAGTCAAATGTCCATGAGTTAGAAATGCCCTATGTGATATAAGAACTCGTACAATAGTATGGAGCGTTGCACAGGTACATCACTTCAGCTATATAATGTAATTTAGCCTCCATAGGTTTTACTAGCTTAAACAGATTATTTTGAATATTAAAACATGAGTAAACTTAAGTGCATGTATTTTTTCTTCCAGTTTTGAAGTTAACATGGATGTTCAAAGCAGGTTCAGGTGATACCCACGTTCCACTGACCAGTCTTCCTTTAGTTTTTCTCTTGTCACCATAATAACTCCTAATCAAAATAATTTAGATTTTGATCATCTGACCTTTCCTCTTATCACAGTTTCAACTCTAAGCACAATGAATTTGTGGTGTTTGAGGTTTTTGGTGTTTGGTTCTGGGTTTTGGGGGGAGGGTTTCTTGTGAGAGGGGTTTATTATTTTATTCTATTTTGTTTTGTGTTTCAAACATGTTTAAATACCCTGAGATGTTAAGATAAGTACCTATAATGAACAGTCACCTAACCCACCAAAACACTGGTCTGTTTCTCCAAAATTACCTATGTCACTAATTTTTAAGGCAGATGAAATTTGGTACTATGTGTGTTTGGAGTAATGTTTCTCACCCAGGAACATCAGATATCTTCTGTGTCTGCTTCATTCTCTAGATTCAGTTTATAGAAGGGAGGTCATGAAGGTTATGTCAATACTAACACAGCAGTCTATTTGCTGTATTTTAATAAAATTTTTCTTTTATATGCAGTAAAAAGAAGTGATATCAGTGGAGAAATATAACAAGAATTAGGAGAAAATCTGATTATTATTGGTGTATTCTTTGGATGAGAACAGTCAAATCAGTGGCAAACAGTTCACATAAGTTCATGCTGAGAATGATAAAGTATGATTGAATGAACCAATCCTGTATTTTAAGTAGAGTTAGGACAAAGGATTTTACATTCAGGAAGCTAGACCTGCTTATTTATATGTTATTCAAGTGGTGGAAGGCTGCTAACTCAATTGCTTCCTGTCTTCCCCTCTAATCTTACTACCCCTTTTAAATTTAAAGAAAATACCTGGATTTCATTCTCCAAAAGCTAAACTAGTACTCAGCTATTCTACCTTGTTATAATGTACTCGTCCGTAAAATGTCACACTTTTGAATTAAGCTCTGTAAAACATCAGCTGACTTTGACTTGACTTGATTATATTCTAAGTTGAACAATGTAGGAAAATCCCCTTTAGCTGTGTGACTTAGATCCATCAGGGGAATGGCCCTCATCAGTTCTTACAGTCACTCTCAAGGATGGAAAGAAAGGAGCAGATCTGTCCTTGTACTCCTATTAAAAATGTATGAATATAAATCTGGTAGGAACTGGAAACTGAACATGGAATCACTGTTCTGTTTCCAGGCTGAGATCTACAACAGGTGCAGGGATATGTTAAGACTTCTACAGAAGGAGGTTATTCGTTTATCGTGTTTGATCCTTTTATCCTGTTCTTGTTCTTAAAAAACCCAGAAAACAACAGAATGTTTTCATGAGTTGGATTTAGAAACTAACCATTGCTGCCAAAACCAAGTTGAGAATAGGCATTTTGCAAGACTTCCTGAGACTTTTTTCTTCAAAAAAAATCAAATTTTCTTCTAAATTCCAAACTTCAGTGTAGAAATGAAATTACCTCAAAGTTTAGGAGAACCTAGAAGAAAACGACAGATATTCTGAATTAGCATATAATCAATATAATGCACATTAAATTTATTAAAATTACAAGTAAGTATAGAAATTGCCATTTACTTGTTAATAATCTTGTGTTGATATAAAAAGACTGAAAAGTTAATTGCAGAAAGATGAGTAGGGGGATGCTGGAGATAGAGGAGACAAGTGATGAAGACCTGTGTTGGGTAAAATAGTTTGGGAAAACATGAATACAGACAGAAACTCTGTGGAAACCTCAAGTTTTTTATGAAAGGTTATTTCCTGGCGGTGTTGCAAAATTGGCTTAAGCTTTTTCCTGTATGTACACTAACTCTGGCATGTGATATTTGCTCTTTCATTTGGATTTTTTCCAAATGCAATGTATGAATCCCAACAGTTTGCTCAGATATAATATTTTGGCTATTTTTGTTCTGAACAGTGGTCTCCAATTTATTCTTGTTTGTCTCTCTTTCTGCTTCCTTAACTAACACATATCTAGTACCTATTAAAACCCACAAAATAAACCAAACATTTTTTAGCTCTGATTGTTTTGAATCTTATTCTAATAACTTCTAGTTACTTTTTTTAACTACGCAAGTATTTTTCTAAACTCATGAAATGTTCAGCTGTTAAATTGTATTTGTTTTGGTGCATGATTTTGCCTGGTTTTGAATAGTTTGATCAGAATATGCCAGTAAATGAAGAGCAGATGGAAATGTACATTGAGATCTAGCCATGCTGTCCAAACCTGAGGCACCTATTTTAAGAGTCCTCAACTTAAATGTCTTTTAAAGACACTCTCTCTCCCTTTCATGACATAGGGAATTTAGATGCTCAATTTACACTCATGCATAGATTACCAGTGGTGTTAATACATACTATATAATATGAATAACTTCTGCCTCATTTCTGTTTAACCACTTGTTTAGAAGTTTCAGGCCTAACTTCAGTTTTTTATGCGCTCCCATTTTGTTGTATATAAGATTTATTTTTTTATTATTGTCAGAATTTCCTTTCTGTATGGATGCAGTTCATCAGTGAAATAATTAACCCTATTTTTTTTGCCAACAGTTAATTTTTGTACCTGCTGGATTTCACTTGTTGTGGCAGCATTTGTCACTGTTAGACTCTAAACCCTGGTTTTATTGTGTAGATGTGTGTATATGTGTATGTGTGTGTATGTATATATGTATCCCCCTGCAAAGGTCACACTCCTGCCATTTATGACAAAGTGTTAATAAAAAACAACATGACTTTAGCATATTATCTTTAAAAATGCCTTTTCTCACCATATGTCTGTTCTTCATCCTCACTAAAATGCTATTGCATAGCTTACAATAGCTCTTTGCTAAAAAATGTAATTTTTACATAGTTTGAATTTTGGCTAACCGGACCTCTCGTAATCAGCTGCAATTAAATCGGTATTATTCTTTTATAAAGCCAACATGTGTCTGAGATGCTAAGTTTAACCTAGGGATATGCTGTCACTCGGGGACAGATATCTGTGAAGTATAGCTGAGCCGAGTTCAGAGGGACAGCAGAAAATCCTGCTGTATGTCTTTTCTGATGAACCAGTGAAAGCAAGCAGATGTAGAACCTAAATTCTCCTCCAAGACTCTTTGCTGTCAGTTCAAAAAAGTACAGTTCTGATCATTTAGATAACGCAGTTTGAGGAATCTTTCTGAGTTCTGTTTAAACTAAGGTGTTTGTATTAACATTGGAACATTAAGGAAAATATTAAATCATAGAATCATAAGACTATTTCAAGTTGAAAGGGACCCATAAGGATCATTGAGGCCAACTCCCCATCTTGAGCTAACTAATGATCTAAAAATTGCCAATACTAGATATTCTGCCAGGTAGCTTTATATGCAACTGCCAATGTCTCTATCATTTCTTCTTATATTGGATGCCATCCTCCATTGGATGGGGAGTTGGACTGGATCCAAATGATCTGGTCATGTAATTTTTTTGTAATTGCTATTTTTGGTTATTTATTTATCATTCTTCAATCTCTTCAACACTATTCCAAATACTTAGAAGCCCAGGCTGGGTCTAACTTGAAAAAAATCATCCAGCAAGCAACCATACACCCTGAGACTTCTGTTGTTTCTGTTGTCTGAAGGGAGACTTTGTCTGTGTATTTTGTTTTGTAACTTCAAAATGCATATTCAGCTGATGGAAAAATGTAATTACTGTCCTTAAGATAATTTATCACCAAACTACATTTGTGACATCAGCCATTATGAGGTCTAATGCATGTAATTGGCAAATGTGTTTGCCTCACATACTTTATTCTAATTGACATCTACCATATTGCTGCTGACAGCCTTTCAGCCCAGATGAATGCTTTTTGCCAAGAGCTAATTCTGCTTTGCTGAGGCAGGCATACATGGACACATTGTAGTGAAGATACAGAGTCAAAATTCACTATGGTTTTTTACTGCTCAGGTGTCTAGTCACCAGTTCTGAATAGCGAGGCTTTGACATGCATCAAGTAGATTCATGACAGTTTGACAATGTCACTTCTGGGGGTTTGTACACTACACCAAAAGAAGACCATTGAAATACTGAAAGGTTACTATGTGCTTTGAAGCACTGAATATAATTCATGCAAGGCAAAACTTTATATAAATCACTGAAGAAAAATGTTTTACTTAAGAAACTATGAGACATTTTCTCTCTTGTAATAAGATTACACTTTGTCATCAGTACTCATGCAAGAGGACAAAGAAAGTTAATTTTATGAGTTAGTGAAGGCCATAAGAGACTTTCTAAAGCCATTAAATAGTCAACATACCTACTACAGTGACATTCTGTCAAATCATAAAGACTAGCCTGTCACTCTTGCTGGACTAAATCATGATGTACTGTTGCATGTAGGCAAAGGTCTTTGGTAATAAAGATAAAATAACTGTACTGTTAGTGAGATCAGGATGTTTATATTTGGTGTCTTGGCTATAATTAAATCACCCAAAAATCTTTAGAGGAAAAGAAAAGTTAGTGACACACAGTATTGCTGTATTGAAGTGGTTGTTCAGTTCAGATAAAATAAGTATATTGAAAGTATAAATTACATTAAATTGACACAATACAGTAAACATTAAAACATGAGAACTACACATTAGCCAGTTTTTATAGACATTTGGACCTAAAAAAATAAGTCTTTTGTTACCATCATTTCCAGTACTCCTTTTTTCCTATATATTAAGGCATATTTTCTTCTTCTGCCAGAGTTCCTGAAATTTCTTGCTATACATGACAAAAATCAGTCTAAATTGTAAATTTAGATTAAAGCAAAGTCTTACTTCATAATTTGAAGGTGCTGTTCATTTCAAGTGTATTTTAAATTGCTTTTCACCATGTTCTTCTTTGCAATTTGCAATAATCAAGAACTTAACTTTGAAAAAATAAAATTTTGTTTCATTTTAATACACCTTTTAGATTCAGTACCTAAAAGCTGGCTGAGAGCACTGTACTTGAAATATATTGTCCACAATAGATGGAGTATTCTGGATTCATTCAGTCATACCAAGATTTTATTAAAAATCCACAAGGGAAAGAAATGTCTGGAGACTCTCCTCCTGTTTTTCATAAAATGTTTAATTTAGAGAAACATATTTAGTTTTAAAAAGCTCTTTGAGTCTACAAGTAAGTATTGTTCATATTTTTGTGGGTGTTGCGTAGCAAGCTTTTTTCAAAAGTTCTCACATCATGCTTATAATAAGATATTGATTAAATTGCTATTGCTTTAACTCTCTTCTCGGGCAGTATGAACTGCATCATAAAATCGTAGAATCATTAAGGCTGGGAAAGAGCTCTAGGGTCATGAACTCTTTATGGTGTCATCTCAGCATAGATATACATGTCTCTTACAATATACATATTGTTTAAAAGTTCTTCTGTGTATTTTTATAGTATCCATGTGTGGGGTATGTGGGCTTCCAGAGACCACTTATAACATGAAGAATTCAGAAAGTGTGCTGTGTAGCTGTGCAGCAGTAAAGATGTATGATTAGCTTCTTCATAAATAAAATATTTGATATTTTCAAGGCGCAAGCATACTTTTCACCTTAAGATGACGATTTTTTTCAGGTTTGTGCTTCTTCGCAGCATTTTCACATAGATCTTATTGGAAGTGAGCTTCATATTTTTACCATAGTCATTAGGCATAATTTTTCTAGAGATGCCATGTTTTTTATAACATACGCTGTACAAAAAAGCTGTTAGAAAATGAAATAATATCTTTCATATTTTAAAAGGCAAAACATGATAGCAAAAATAAATACGATTTTATAAAACTCTGAAAATGTGTTACTTTCACTGTAAGTGATACATCTATAACCAAATGAAATGTGTCTGAACGTTGAATGGAAAACAGTTGAAAAAAATTTTAAGAAATCATAAAAGTAGGTATTTCTAAGAAATCTAAGCAAACTTAAATCTTTTTTAGCATTTTGCTAAAACAAATAGCAGCTACTCTCAAATTTTAAATGACACAGTTTCTCAAATTTGACATCTGCTTTTTGCACAATGTGATCCATAACCTGTGTGTCCATTTCAGACAACAATATCAATTTGCAGAGGAATTTAGCTTTCCATCTATTTTAAATATATAACAGCCGTATTATATAGTTTGTCTTTTAACATTTTTCCAATTTTCAAAAACTGTCGAAATAAACACTCACTGTAATTTTAGGTTTTATCACAGAGTTGTTTTTAGGACACAAAGGGTGTCCAGAGGCCATCTAGTCCAACATCCTACTCAGACCAGGTATAATGACAACAGGATGGCTTAGGCTGTGTCAAGCCTTGAACAGTCCCAGGATGGATTCCACCACCTCTCTGGGAAACCTGTTGCTGTTTTTAACCACCATCATGATAATTCCACACACCACCCCCCTCCCTGAATATCTGATAGAAATTTCTCATGTTTCTATTTGTGTTTATTACTTCTATCACAGTGCACCTCTGAAGGGAGTCTGGAGGCATCTTCTCTTGTCTTCCAGTGAAGCTGTTTTACACAGTAAAAAGGCCACCCCTTAGCTTTCTCATGTTCACGGTGAACAGGCCCAGTTCTCTCACCCTCTCCTTGTACACCATCCTTTCCAGTACCCTGAGTATCTTGTTGGGTTTTTGTTGGAGTCACTCGCTATGTTGATATCCTTCATGTGCTAGGTAGCCCAAAACTGGGCACAGTACTCCAGGTATGTCTTACAAGTGTCAAGCAGAAGGGAAAGGATCACTTTTCTGAATATGCATTGCCTACAAGTTTTAATAATGCTAGGATGCAGTCAGCCTACTCTTTATGGGCACACCCACTGGTTCATATTCAGCTTGTCCACCCGGACCCCCAAGCCCTTCTTTGCACTGCTGCTTGCCAGAGACTTGTCCCCTCAGCCTGCCCCTCACCTTGCTGCATGAGGTGTTTCCTTCCCAGGCGCAAGGCCTTGTACATGCTCCTGTTGAGAGAGCTTCTGCTGAGCTTCTGGTCAGCCCATTTCTCTGGCCTGTTCAGGTTCTTCCAGTTAGTCCTGCCATCCAGTGTATTGACTGCTTCCTCCAATTCAGCACCATCCTCACACTTGCTGAGAGTGCTCTCTGTCATCCAGGTTGCTAATGAAGACACTAAACTACTGCCCACCAGCTGGACTTTGCCCTGCCAATCACAATTCTCTGAGTTTTGGCAGTCAAACTAATTTTCTGTTCACTTTAGAACCCACTTGTCCAGCTTGTTTCTTGTCAGTTTTGTGATAAGGAGACAACTGGAGACTGTGCCAAAGGCCTGGCTAAAATAAAGATGCACAGCATCCACTGCCTGCCATAGCTGCCAGTCACCTCACCACAGAGGGCACTGAGGTTGGTCAGACATGATCTGCTCAGGCAATAAATGGCTTCGAAAAATACCTGGTCCTCAACTTTTCCAGGGACAGAGTTAAGGCTGACCAGCTTGTAGTTCTCCAGGTCTTGCTTTTTGCTTGTCATAAAGAGGAGCATGGGAGCAACTGCCTTCAAGTCATTGGAAACATTTCAGAAAGGACAGGGCAGTCTCACACAGACACCCGCCGGCTCCATGAACACCTCTGGGGATGCCGTGCACCAAGGCCATGAACTTACACAGGTCTAAGTGGGTTAAGTAAGTGATCCACTCATCTTTCCTCTCCTGCAGGTGCTGCTTCATGTCCAGAAAATCTCTTAAGCAGCTTAGGGACTCTGGAGGCTTGAGGAGAAGCCTTATCAGGGGAAAAAAGGCATGCAGTACTGCTGCTGTTTGCACATGGCTTGTCTCTAGACCTGCTGTCCCACAGGGCAGTGGCACTCACCTCGCAGTGCCGCCTCCCTGCCCCTGGTGTGCAGCCATTCCCAGCCCCCATGGATGCGGTCCAGACACTGCTCCCTGTGGCCTCACCCTCCTGTGCCCACCATGGGTCCGCAGCTACTCCGGGCAAAGCCAGAGCCAAAACGCCTTGTCCTGTCCTGCCCTGTCCCTACCTCACTGCACCTCCCTTTCTCACTCCAAGGCTTTTAGGAGATTGTAAACGTTTCTGGACAGGTTCCATTTTGTCATGGAAAAGGAAAATAGAGTTTAAAAAACTCCAGACTTGGAAAGGGAAAAGAGTGTGTGAGGGTATGTTTGGTGTTTGTCTTTTTATTGTTGTTGTTTTATTTTTTAGGTTTTATTTATTTATTTGATTTATTTATCTATGAACTTTGTGAGTGATGTTGAGTAGAAGCCCATGTGCTGCTGAAAGATAAGAAAAATAAGGCAAGAAAGGAGACTGGAATGAACAGATAATATTCTGACACATTTGATAGATATTCCTTATCTGGGATGCTATTATCATGGAAGTAGTAGAATTACAGGGCTGAACTGCTTTTCTTAGGGTCATTTTATATGTTAAGGGTGGGATATTACAGAGCAGAGAAGCCAGAGAAAGTCTTATGAAAAAAATTAATCTAGTACTTAAAATGAGATACAGATGTTAACATAGTCTTATCCCCAGGGATAGATGATATTTCTCATTGCTTTCATATGCCAAAGGCACAACTATCCCAAGGCCTTCTTTAAGGCGTGCATTTGTTTTAGACTTATTGTCCTGTTTTAAACTTTTCTTAGACAGTGGACTATGTTTTTTGCTGATAATCCGGTAGAAGTATACAATGCCCTCTAAGGCTTGTGGAAAGTTGTAGTCCCTAATTTCCATCCTAATATTAAAGGAAGCAAATTAAGTTTATAGATCAGAGAGGATGAAGTGTTGAGGAGGAAGAAGAAGGGCGCAACTGAGCTGGAGTAGCAGAGAAGCTGAAAAATATGGGCAACAAAGACACATAAAATCATTTGTTGCAGTGAACATGTCGTTCATCAATTTATTCAAGAGGAACAACATCCTTCACCAATTTCTGGGACAGGGAAAAGGAACACGAGACAATGTGACCCTTGGTATTTATTAAGTTCAGCTTGTTAGGAGAATCAGCTGAGGAACAGGCTATGTCACGTAGGTCTTCATGCACACATGTACACATGTGGTTAACTGAGACCTCCCTGTATTGCCTTTCCTGTGAGCTGGCACAGGTGAACCTGGGCAAATGAGACACTTCTTCTGAGTGGTCTTAGATTCATCTGGTTTTGTCTCCTGTGTTCTTATAATTAAAATACTTCATGTAATCTAATGAATATTTTTCTCTACTTAAAGAGCTTCACCCGGCAGTCTAATACAGATGTCTCAAAACAGAAACATCCATTTTGAAAATCAGTTGTATTTAAAATTATAACAGACTGCATGTTCATTTTTAAACATACTCAAAAAATTGGAAAATCCCTTCTGTGCATGAAAACTAGTGCAGCTTAGAGTGCTTTTAAAGGAAGTCTTTACTGAAAGGTCAGAGGAGCTGGTGGGACAAATCTACATACAAATATATAAAATCTTAAAAATTAAACATAAACAGTTAATTACCAATCTCATATTGTGTTAACCTCTTTGTGTGAGGTAAGAAGTGTCTTTTCCGACTGTAGTAGTTTGAAAAAAAACCAGTGGGAGATTGCAGGTCAGAATTATAATTTAATACAAAAATTAAAATAAATGCAATTGTACAAGAACACAGAGTCAGGATACAACGTGACAGACTGTTAGTCAGGGTGGTGGTAGCAGTCCAGATGAAGTGGTCTTGTCGTAGCGGTGATCCTGTAGAAGGGTCTGGTTTTCACCTGAAGGTCCAATGGTAGCTGTTGTCCTCTGGGAATCCAGTAGGGAAGGACTGCTTGTGCTGGTCCAAACTCCAGATTGTATCCGGGTGGGAATGCTTGGCTCCTCCTCCCTGGGCAGAGCATCTCACAATCGGCTCTAATAATTCTTTGAGTCATGGAGTGGGTCCTTGGTTGCCCATTAACCAGAGATAGCCCCTGGAGGGAGTTATCAAAGATGAGTCATGGTAGGAGATAACAAACACTGCCCCACCTGCTTTAGGAGCTTGTGGAGATGATAATTTAATACATACTATTGGTTGCATCTTTCATTGTAACCTAGGACACCAACCTAGTTGATTCTGTATAGAAAGCAGTGGAAGATTCAGGGGTAGTATTGGAATCTAGGATGGGTGATGTTAGAATCCAAATATTTTAGTAAATATAGTAAATTAATTTCACAAAAAAATGATGAACTCTTATAAAACTAAATACAAATTATCTAACTGCGAGGTTAAGCTCAACTAGAAACAAAGACCTATCTTTTATTTGGGTCTTGGATGCAAAGACTATTTGATTTATAATGACAGAAGATATGCATGAAAGAATAAACAAATCTTTACAGGGTGTATAGTAACATCATATTTGAGAATTTAAGGGTGGTGAAACTTCAAAAGCTCAGAAAAGGGCTGACAGTAAGACCTGAAGAAATATCCCAAGGATTGTACCTAGCTGTCTTACCTGAATTTCCCTGAGGGACCTGAAATTATCAAACTGTTCTTTATACACATCTGCAAGAGATACTGAGGCTGAACAACTAGCATAGATTTCTGGGGAATAAGTCAGTCCTATTCTATCTCTTTAAAAACTGCGGCAAGCCTTAAGGTTTAGAAGATACATGATTTTAATTTTGTAAACTGTAGTTTTGATAATTACGCATGGCATCCTTTTAAGCAAGCTAGGGAACTTTGATCCAGATAAGATTAGACTAAAAGTGTTATTCAAGTTTTTTGGGTTAAAAAGATGTGATATTTATTTGCAGTCACTCTTTTCCACAGTAACTGGGGTGGGGGGGAGGAGCGTAATTCTGTAAAAGTCTGTACTGGGTGTAATATTATTCTATGGCATTGTTGTTGTAGTTTTGGAAATAGAGTAGGTGCTAATCTTGCCGCTGTCCCTTAGAAGACAGGACTCAGGCTTAAAACAATCACAATAAATTGTAGAAATACTTGAAAATAATAGACATACAACTTGGAGAGAACAAGTGCAGGCACTAAGTAGGAATAATTAACAGCACAGATGCAAGATGGGGATTTCCCTCTAATGCTTCAGGGAAAAATATGGGGACAGCATACTTACCATGCCATACTATTATATGTGTAGCCGGTTCCATATTTTTTGCATTCTTACACAAGTGTTTTCCTTTCTTTCATCAGTAGTAGATCTCAAGAAGTGCTAAAATGCTCAGCAGACATCTTTTCACAAATCTGAAGACACTTCATGCCTCTATCACCCTTTATGAATTTGAGGCATGACATATTAATTTCTATTTACTGGGTTGATAGTCTGTGGCAAAGGCACAAGAGATAGAAGCTGCTGAAACAAGATCCACTTGATCTCTACAGATCTTTAGGAGCATGATGTTTAAGTATCCACTAAAACAACTTGGAGGCTCAAGTTATCTAAGTTTCTAAAAGGACAAATAAAATCTACCTGGTTATTGATTGTTCATTAAATTAAATATTAAAGGCATCAGAAGAAGACTTTACACCAAGTTTATTCAACATAAGAAATGGGAAGAATGAGGGTAGGAATATATATAGAATTGTTGAGAAAGGAGATCAGCATAAACTGATATACATATGACAAGAAGTAGCAGGGATTAATTTGCAGCAGTAAGATAAAGAAAGAATGGTTATCTCCCAGGGTGGATTTTTTTTATGTGGACGGTGGTCCAGCTTTGACTTCAGCTACTTAAAGGTAGTAATACTGGCCCTTGTCAGTACTGGTTTAGATGTGAAGATACATTTTTAAGAAATACCAAGACAGGCCATCTTTATGCCTTATTCCTGGCTTTTTTACTTTCTGTCAAATTCTGCCAAGTATGCAAATAAGATCAGAAGGAAGAGAAGCTGCTTCTTCTGTTTCTACTGAAAGACAAAAATTATGAACTAACTCTACTGTTAAAATAAACATATCTGTTTACTTCATATATTCTATATACTCCAGTTGTTCTACGTGCTGAATGGAAACCTGGTTGTGCTGTTTGGGACGGCTGGACGGGTTCCCCCTGTGGTCATTATGTTTCTTCTCTCAGGCTACCAGACGGCTGTTTAGGAGTAATGACAATATCTCTTTGATTCTACTTGGCAGTCTTGAGGTTGAAGAACTCTGGAATCACTTGGGTACTACAGAATAAAATGAAGACAAAATTTGAACTTTTGTCTTCTATAATTCCATATTGATGAATAATTGTATGGACTTTTCCATAAATTGTTTTTCAACATATTCTCATTTTTTCATTTCTAATAATTTGGTTTATGTTATTTTCTATATTTAGTTGTACTGACCCTGTACTGGTTATTTCCTAGGTGTATCTACACAGAGATTGAAAATTGATCGCAGGAACAGAGCACACTCTGGATTTTCTTCTGATGTGCAGACTACACTGATTGAAGTATTGAATCCTTTTCCACCACCACCTTCCTGTAAGTAGGCTCAATCAGTGGGAAACATAAAATTTTGTTGGGTTTCTGTGTAATTCAGTACTCTACAAAGAAAATGGCTTATTTAGTATTCTAATAGAGAAGCAGTTACGTATATTTGTATGCACATGTAAGAAAGAACAATGTGAAGGCTTAAAGCTTGTTCTGATGTTCCTCCACTGCCTTTTATGATATTCAGATTGAGAAAGGAAAATCATGAGTCACAGGCATTATTAGCCAGTTTTTGGAAATGGTAACTCTGTATACTATAAGAGATGAAATAATGAATTTGTAAGGCAAGAAAAGCAAGAAATAGAATTGTAACATGAAGGGATTATAGGGCTATCTCTATTTATTCTTATCAACTTGTCTCTGTGCCACTAAGATAACAACTATTCATAGTCTCTTCCAGCTAGAGATACACAATAAGAACACCGAGAGACAGCATAAATATTGTCCATGTCTGCCCTTGGCTATGTGCCTCACAGTTGATCTCAAGGGACACAGAAAAATAGTTCTGAGATGGTCAGAGTGACAGTCTAAAGATATGTTGTGATTAGTAAACACTGGATATTTCTTAAATTGGATTTTATCGCTGGTACAAGCTGAGATTTAAATCTCCTTATTGTTGTGGGAATGAATGGATATGTTGAGATATTTTGAATTCACGAAGTGACCAGTTTTGTAAATTAAGGCCTTTTATTGGCAACAGGTATTTGGATTGACATACTAGTTTTCTGGATTCAGAGTTAAAGGTTCTGCATACAAAGTAACAACATGGAATTATTGTGATTTATTAACGTAAAAACATTTTTTAAAGAATTTTATATTGGCTTATTTGATAGCTGTCATTTTATATGGTTGAAATCTGTAGATATGTGAATTCTCCTAGATGATAGAAACACATGGTGTTGATTAGGGGATAATATACCTATATTCTTTAGAAGCTTGACTCTTTGAAACTCAGATGTTGATGATGACTGGAAAATTCAGTGCAAAGGAATTAAAATATGGGTCCAAAATTATGAAATAAAAATTTTTATTGTATTGAGCATTTAACTTGTCGTTATCAAACGTATCAGTGTCATTTGTGCACTTTATTTTCTATCATATCATAACATATTTGCATCTACTGAAACAGCTCTTGAATATTCAGTAGTATTGTATTGTTGTTTTGTTTGATTTTTCACTTAAAGTTGACTTTTTTTTGCAGGGATCTAGGGAATGTGGCTTGCCATCTGTTGCTTAAATCTCTCGATATCTCTACTGCATTGAATGGATAGCATTTTTAGCCTGGTTTCATGATTTGGAGATAGGAAGTGATGCTTTGAGATAAGGCAGTGTAAGGTTACCTTAGAGCTCATTCGTTTATCTGCACTCATTGCATTTAAACCCTCTGTAAGGGGTGGCATTTGAAAAGAGGGAAAGGTCTCGCTAAGAAGTTTCTAAAACTTGTATGGAAAAGAATGGCTGAGCGGAGGGGAGGGAATTGCATACTGACTGACTGTCTGTAGGGTTAGCTTAAACTGTATTAGATAGGGGAGTAAAAAGTTGCAGTTCTCTCTGTTATGGAAGAAACTTCAGCCAGAGCTCAACGCTTTCTTATGTGCTAAAAACATTCAACTGTGAGTTGTAGGTTTGTCAGAAACAGTGTGCCGTAAGTTTTCTCATACTGCATGAAAATTCTCGCTTCTAATGGCCACCATGAGCAGTTTGTAAACCTTTTCAGCCTGGGTATTCAAAACCCAATGTCCCCAGAGGAATGCTGATACATCTATAAACACAGGGAGATGCCGCTGGGGGAAGTGAAATACCTGGGTGCAGTCAAATGAATGAAGTGTTTGCCTCGTGTTCTCAGCTTTCTGTTTGGTGTTTTAGGTATTTCTGTAATACTTCAGTGTGCTTTTAATGGCAGAGTTTTTTCTCAGTGCTAAGCATTTGTGTATAAAATAATTGAAGTTCGTACAATAAACCATAGTTCAATTTACTTGAACATGTAAATTGGCTCATTTATGAGTCACTCTTGCATGACTAGTACAGCAGTATTCCACATGATAATTTAGGAAGTATGCAGTAATTGATATATAATAATATTGAAACAGATTGTCCAATACATTTATTTCTTGGACAACAACTGATCAATTTTAATTTGTCAAATTCTATACTGGTTTCTCATGGAAGTGAAAGTATGTTTATTAAAACAGCAATGACTGTGAAGCCTAGTGTGGTAAAATTGGTAATTTCTTTTGTCAAAGAAGCAAATCATGAGATTAACTTGAGAGTAATTGTTAAATTTAAAGCACAAGGTAGTGGGAACACAAAAAAGGCTTTATGATGAGTTTTTGTCAATCTGTATAATTTTTCAGTTAAGCAGTCATAAATCAAGGAATATTGTATTTTTTGAGGCTCATTAAAGAGACATTATACATTAGAATAGTGAGGCAGTCAGCATAATGAAATGATGAATGCCTATAACTATCTGTATGTAAATGATGTGAGACAGATTTGCTGGTGCTACAGAGGAGAATAGCAATCTATTTGACAGTTCCCTGTAGGTGCTACTTCTGGATACAACTGACAGATGTTAAATGTAAACCTCTTCAACAGCAAGCACTTATTAGCACTCAGTGGGGAAAAAATGGCAATATAGAATAAGACAAATAGCAGAAAATGCCATTTAAATAACTTTGTTCTTACAAAGGTTTATTGCCAATATGTTAAAGTCTGGAAGGTTGGCTTTTTGTTTGGTTTTTATTGACATAGCCTAGGTAGGTAAGAGAACATTTTTGGAATTTAGAAAATTTTAATTTGAAACATTTAAGAAAATTCAGTCAGTATTATAACGTGATGGAAAATCTATGTATGTGCCCTTTCATCAACACACTTCTTTTGAAATGTTATTTGGTAAATATTTTTTGAATCATTATGTGATAAATGTCAGTACTGTGTGCGTTTGCTGACTTTTTTTAATTATCAAATTATCAAATTACCCACAAGGATCGTTTCCTTTTTTTCTCCTCCCATGATAGAATAAAAAACTCTATTCTTTCAGATTTGTCATTTTAATGGAAAAAGACAAGAAGTAGTTAATGAAACCTGGTTAGCAATAGCAAATATTTTTAGGACATCTTGTGATTTTATTTCTAGGCTATTTGCCTCAGTCCTAGCCTGAGATGCCACTCCTAGAAGTATAAAATATTAATCTGTGTGAGATTCACAATAATACAACTCTTCAACAGAGATCTGTATTAAAGTAGTTCAGGAAACTATCAGAACCACTTGATTTATTTCTAATCCTACTTTGTAATAGATTAGGTTAGGGATTTATATTTCTTTGAAGTATGAATCTAGACACATGAATTGATTTTTCAAATTGTCCAAGCTTACTTTAAAGCTTTTCATTTTTTGAGATAGCCTGTCCTTAATGAATTTTTTTTCTAGCTGCTAGCCAAGCTGCTGCTTGAAAGGGTAGAGATTAAGCCAACACTAAGAGTGATGCAATGTCTACGTGTTTAGATGGCCTTATGTCTTTTAGTATTATGAAATCCCTGACACTGTGTGTGCTTTTTCTTTGTTATCTTTCGTCAACTGTTTAACACTACCTTGTGTTGCTTGCACTAAATCTTTTTGGAATTTAGTGTTTTCAGTGCACCACTGCAGATTTGTAATCCCCTTTCATGGTTTTAAATTATCAGCCACATATGCACTGTGTCTAACTTAGTGGACATATTTATTGTTCCCTGGCTACTATGCTTGCTAATTTGTTTCTTTATTGCTTTGCCTTGAATTAGGGAATAACCGCCCACTCCTTCCTGAATTCTTAAAGGAATAGCTAAAGTTTATTCCCTCGTACATTTTGTTCTTAGTTCTCACTGTCACAAATTAAATCTATATTATTTTCTTCGTATAGATAGATCCTGGTGTATGTTCATGTAGAACAGCTGAGGTTCAAGAATGTAGAGTGTGAATATCATCACAGTGGGGAAAGGAGAGTAAATAAATACATTTTATGATAGAATTTAAGCAATGATCCATGATTGCAACAGACTTCTCATATAGCCAGACTTTGGGAGTAAGGGGGAGATCATAAGTCCAGGAAATGTGTTATGATCCTATAAACCTATGTTCATTAAATGATGAAGGGCTTAAAACTATTGCTGAATTTTGTCTTCTTCTCTTTGCAACACAGTAGAGTCGCAAACATTTATATTAGATAGAAGGGCTTTCTGTGCATTTCCTGGCTTAAGCTTTGCTCCCCTTCCTTTGCTTCTTCTGTTCTCAGCTGTGTAATAATCCCTCTTATGTTAGATGCCGCAAGCATTTTCTAAACTGTCTTGACTGTCTTGTTGACTCAAACTCTGAAACATTTTGAAAAAAGTAAAAACATCTAACATGCACCTTTACATGACAAATAACAAACTTAGATCATGTGCTATATCTTAAAAAAAACCCAAACAAAAAGCCAGCAACATGTGTTTAATAGAAATCTCGTAAAATTGTATCTGTTTGCACATTTTATGCCCCAAATATAAGAACCAAACCAGCCTTTTTTCGTTCAACCCTTTAGAGCGTCCATGTTGCCAAACAAAGTAACTGAGATCAGAGATTACTGCATCTGAAATTAAATTCTGTCTTTTCCTCTGAGGCTGATTCTATATGATCCAGTATGTTCCTATATGATGCTGTGTAAATCACTAGAAATGAGTCTTTTATGGTGTTTCTGATGACTGCACTTAGTTGATGAGTCAAGGCTTACAAGTTGTTCACTAGTTTTAAGAATACACTTAATATGCATATATGATTATAGATTTTATGTAAATATAGTGCCTAAATATATGCAAAGTATACAGAGTGTATGTATATATAGACTAAATATGCAATATATAAATTAATATTTAATAAATTTTTTTAGGAGAGCAACTACAGGTTAATAATATACTGTATAATGGAATTGCTTCCAATAGTTTGAAAAAATTGCTTTGAAACATCTCACCAAATTTTTTAACTAATAAGAAAGCATACTGAAACATGTGTTTCATTTTCTCATTATTTCTGTTTAGAGTAAAATAAATAATAAATTTAGTACAATGACATCTATGTAAACTGCTGAAGAATGATGCATTTTTCATTAAATATTATGTCAAATCACTAAGCAAAATCCATACTAATGAAAACTAAATTGAAAATACATTTGTATGTTATGTTGAGGGTTTATTGCACTGTCATTGCATTTTAAAATCAATTTTCCTCTCAGTTGTACTAGGGTACTTGAATAAGTTTTGACTAAGCTTAACATTAGAAATCACTAGCATTATTTCTTTATATATCAGTTAAGTCTGACTGGTAATCTACAAATAGAAGTTTAATTTTAATTCTAATGCTTTTGTCAGTTATATTTATCTGAACTTATGACTACTAATTGCAAAAGAATTGGAATCGCTTGGATATTGTTTCCCTTTTGCTCAAAGAAAACACTTTGCAGAATGTAGTAAAGAAGTCCTATGATGCTCATCCAACTATTTCAGCTATTTCTTTTTTAGAACTGAATAATATGTTTAAATGATATTAAATGACAGGTCTATGAGCTGAGTTCTGCTGTGTAAGTGTGCCAGGGAAGAACAAAATTAAAATATAAACCCGTGATATAATAATACTTCATTAATACCTATTTCAAATAATCAAACAATTAAAACAGTTTTAATTTGTGATTGATTCTAGTGGCACTATTTTTACACAAATAATATTTTGGGTTAATTTAACTTCTGCAAACAAGATGTTTGTGGATTTACCAAACAACAGTCAAAAAAGTATTACGAGCCCATTCCTTAAGGCTTGGCTTCTCCAACTTTTGCAAAAAAACATTTGGAATTTCACTTGTAAGAGGGCATTCTGACTGGACTCAAAAGTAATTCTTCATGAGTGGTGTCTAAATAAAGAATGTTAGTGCTTATCTGGGAAAAGGCAAACATATATTTAGGCAACCTGTTACATCAGAAACTTCTGTTTATTTGTTTCTATTAAATATTGCTAAAGTCTCCGAATACAGAAAATACAAATCTCTGTATGGATAAGTTCACACACAATGACTTTGTTGGTGGTTTAAAATCTATTTTTTTGGGTTAGACTGAAAAAAATCACACATACATATTCAGCAAAAGATCCCGGTCATGCAGTGCTATCCAGCTGAAGGGAGGCCTGGAATTTAAACCTTAGAATATCCTGAGCTGGGAGGGACCCACAAGGATCATCTAGTCCAACTTTAAGTGAATGGCCCATTCAGGGATCGAACCCACAACCTTGTCGTTATCAGCACCACGCTCTAGTTCCCTGTGAATAGAAAACGGACAACTGTTCTTCAGTCCTTCCAACATAAAAGCATAGCTTCATGGTAACAATGGAAGGAGACTCATAATGATTGGTTGCTTCACTGATGCTTTGAAAATTTGATAGCCCAGCAGCCAGACCCATTGTATGTTATCATTGCCTCACATTTGTCAGTCTGTACTTTGTCTTTTTAGCAGTGAGGACACAGTTTTAGCACTTCATTGCCAAGAGATGACAGTTAAGGCAAGACTATGGAGAATATGCATATGGAAATGAGTGACAGTTTTATCTTAAGACTTTTCAGGATTTAAAGAATAGAGTGTATATATAAGCAGTCTCAAAGGAGTCTTGTTTTTCTGTTTCGAGATGTAGAAGAATTTTTAGCATAAAAATTAAGTAGAAAGACATAAAGATTTATGACTGGTACTGAAAATGCTGTGGACTGAGCAACTAGATTGCACATATTCTAGGTTTCCTCTTTAACCATTGTAAAATGTTGACATTCGTAACTGAGACTGAAGGTGAAGAATTGTGGGGAAGAGAAGAATTAAAATTGTAACTAAATGCAAGAAAACACTACAAAAGTATAAACAATAGGGAGAGTATGACTTTGGACACCAGCGAAGAGGATGAGATGAAAGGTTGCTCGAAACGGAGAAAGATAATGAGAACTTTCTTTCCCATCTTAATTTTAGACACTGCCGTAACCTGAGGCTAACTGTTTGACATTGCAAAGCAGAAGCAATTATCTGTTTTACTGAAGCGATTTTCACCTGAAAGGAATGGAAATTAGAAAATGAAAAGATGAAAAAAACTAGCGTAGGAACACTGTACTAACGAGTGTGTATTTAAAGTCTAGTAAATCCAGATGAGCTACATCACGTGGTAGTAGCAAAGCAAACGTAAATATTAGTTCTCTAAAAATGTCTTCAAATACAATGAAATATATAGATGTATATATATTGCAGCCTTTTATGTGTATCTCTATACACATCCATTTTCATAGTTTTGTATGCACACATCATTAGAAACTGAGTTTTATTACCTGCCTTCATTTTCTGGTGAACTTTAATCAAGTTTTTCACTTCAAAATTGCATTTTTTCATTATATTTGAGTGATAAACCTGCAATAGGCCCATTGCAATGGAAGTGCTTGCACAGTAGCCTTTAATGCCTCACATTTCCCCCCTCTTATCAACTGCACCAGACCAAGCTATGTTCAATAAATACATAGTGTTTTAGTTTTTTGAAACTAATTTAAGAGGTAGACAAGAAGGACAGAAAGAAAAGCTTAGATTAAAATAAAAATTACAACATTTTAATTTCTGAAATGAATAAATTAGTGTTTTTCTGCTTGTTGCAACGTGAATGAGATTGCATAACCTCTCTAAGGAAAATCAATTTAGATTCACAAGAGTTTGGAGTGGATGTTTTACCTGATCTCACTGATAGCCATTTTATTTTTAGTAGCTATATTTCTATAGTATTTGTCCGATGATAAAAGGCTTCTCTCTTATTCTGAGATGACTTAATTCTGTATTTTAATCAAGAGCACCTTTTCCTGCTTTTCCTATTAAGGTATCTTTATCTCAACCCAAGATTTCTTGCTTTTACCCCTCTGATTCCCTCCCTGATCCTGCTGGTGGGGGGTGAGTGAGTGGCTGTGGGGTACTTGGTTGTTGGTTGGGGTTAACCCATGACAGGAGGCAAAGGCAGCTAACAGGCACGACAGGAGGCAAAGGCAGCTAACATTTTCATAACTGATCTTAGGAGCTAACTTATTTTTTGTCTGAGTTGGAAACACTGTGTAAAAGAGGCAAGATCATAACAAGGAATAACCTGAAGTGTATAGAGTAAACATATAAAAGCTGTTAAAACAATGGGATTTTATGGATGGATAAACTGGATAAAGCAGTTTTTTTTAGTGTGCTTTAGGTTAAACACTAATATAAGGATAAATTTCATACTGTATATAGGTGTGGTTTTGTGCCTCTATAGATTTAAAATTAACTTTTCTGTGTGGAGATTTGTTTTATGAGTAGGAAATAACACAATCATGGAAGAAAATATTGAGGTAGTGAGTTGCATTACTGTTAACATAATAAATAAACCCAAGAATAATTTGACCACTCATGCATCTGTATTTGTTTTGATTTCTGGAAGATAAAATCAAACATTTTGGAAGTTAATTATTCAAAATCTTACATTAAATAAAAACATCTTGCTTGCTTTTTTCTCCATAAAAGCCTGTCATCTTTGTTTAGCTTCAGTGCCACAAACACGTAGAGACATGGAAACTATGAATATGTTTGGTTTTATTTTGGATCACAGCTGTTTTTTATAAACTACTTTGATATCTCTGACACTTTCCATCTTTTCCAGCAATTTTTTCAGTTGATAGCAGCAAGATGGAAGCTGTCATCTTATGTTAATGCTAAGGTTTTTAATAAAGGACCTCAGCAATCCCTTTGCGTCATGGTGTATGTCTCTCTAGAAGGATATTATCATATTCACATGACTTTCTGGTGATCTCAGTAAGGATGAACACATGCACACACATATATGTATACATGCACTGAGATATGATAGTGTGGATATGAAGATATGTGCATGTAGTCACCATTTCAGTTATGTTTTTAATTGAGAAGGGAAAGAAGGCGCAAATACAAAAATAATGTTACATCTCCAGCTAATAATGACATTACTGGTGGAATAATGTTTTTCTTGTATTCATTTTCATTTTATTTTTTTTATCTTACTGCATCTTTTACCAAATCTCATGAAAATCTAATTGTAATTTCATTTGGACCTGTTCACTTGAAAATGTAAATCAGACTGTTTTATATTTACCTGATTATGTAACGGTTTGTTAGAATTCAGTAGGACTGTTCTCTTGAACAGCAATCAAATAACAGAACTGTGCAACATATATCACATATTGGCTCATTAAGGGAGATTCTAATACAACTACTCACTCAATTTGCCTTATCACACCCATAACGTTTTTATAAATTATGTTAATCTACAATGGTGTGTTTAAATCCATCAATCCGTGTCACTTTCATTGTTTTCCCTTGAATATAATATGTGGAAAAACTGATCTTGAAGTCCCTGCCAAAATTTACCATTTCTAGACAGTGGTTTCTTAGTTCTTTTTTTCTGCTCTCTTTGCCCTGCACTTAGAATTTTTGATATTTTCCATAGTTTTGAAGGATTTAAATTTCTAAATTATTAAATTGTTAAAATGCCTCCAAATGCTACATATTTTAAATTTTAACAGAAAACATCAAACAAATGCAGAATCTTTGAACAGTTTCCAAATTTATTTAAATACAGAAAATTCACTACAGTTGCACTGCAAAATTCTTTGGCTAGGGATGCCCTACCAGAATGTAGCTTTCTTTTCTGCTTGATGATTGTCTGGGCAGGAGAATGGACCAAATTAATTACTAAGATTCCCTCCAGGCCTATTTTCTATGGTTCATTTTTCATGTTCTTTTCAGGCAATGATATAACCATTAAGTTTTAGATTTTTGCAACTAAGTGGTACTTTCTGATTATAAAAATGGTTGGATTTAATATAGATGGATCAAGCATTTGCATTTTATTAGGGAATAAATGCTGTTGCAATGAAATTTACGTTATATGATATATATTATTACACTGAATATATTAATCAAATAAAAAATAACAAGTGTTTTAAAGTCCTATTGGACCACTTAGAAACAGGAGTTTTTGTGTTAATGGTTTGGAAATGTTATAACTTGAAGGGTAATAGCATTAGAATGTTTATATGGGGTAAGCATGTGCTCAGATCCTATTGGCGGTGAATAATTTGATGGTTTAGCAATTGTAGTCAAACACCACTTACTCAAGTATTTTCAAAAATTTCTTTTGCTTTGAGATTTAATTGTGGGTTTTTTCTAATAATAACAAGTGTTATCTGTTAATTTGTCAGCATTAATCATTAATGTGGTAACATACTTGCAACTTTTGAAAGTAGAAGATTGGAAGAACTATATATATCTTTATATGTAATGAATTTCTACTCCTTTAGTGTAGTTGAGAGATTTCACATTTTTTCTTCCTCAAACCTTGTCAAAATAAGTCAAACACAGCCTCGCCCACACTCAGAACTGTACTGAATGTTAATAGAACAAATATGAAAACCCAGTTTCTGTGCTTGTAGCCCTTAGAAAATTTCAGGTAAAAAGAGTTTAGTAAATAGTAAATAGTTATCAACTATTTACAGTGATTCCTTTTTGACATAAATGAACCCTGTTCTAAAATGTGGTCAAATAATACATAGATTTTATAATTTATTTTCCTGACATCTTAAGGATTCAGATTCATCAAAAACCTCACAGCGTGTGTGGAATCAAAGTTTTAGAAATTAATCACCAGGCAGGATATTTTGCTATACAACACCAAGTGTGTATTAATAGTAGCTGTTGACCTATTGGGGTTTTTTTGCTTGCAGATCATAAGACTAAAACCAAATTCTGTTTACCAGGTATACATTTTTACTTTTTCATGAGCTGAAATTTCAAGTTTGTTTTCTTTTTTGAGCTCTTCAAATACTTCCTTTCTATTTTCTTCCTAAATTAATTTTCTTTGAAAGAAGAGTTTAAATAAAAAAAATCTCTGGATGTCTTCATTTAAATATTGCAAATAATTGATTATTAAAAATAAGATTTCAGATACTTTGAGAATGAGATACTAAATTAATCAGATTTCAAGTGATTGTATAAAATTTCATAAAATAAAATTTTTCATTATACTTCTATAAAGCTAAACTTGAAGACCCAAAGGGCTTCAATATGTTATATTTTCTAACCTGACAGGGTTAAACCAAGGAGTCTACTCTTTGGAGAGAGTTGGAAGTGCCTTAAGAATTAAGCAGGAAAAAAGAAAAAATTAAATGCCCAGTATAGACCAAGAAGTATGTCCTTTTCAAAAACTTTCCATGCAAGTACTTATATCGAAAGTTCGAATTTCAATATTTTTGCAAGCAACATGCATTAAAATATTTGTTTGGGACATGAGTCATTGCAGACGTGATGCAAATTAGTTTGCTAGAACAGACAGTAGGTGGAAGAGGCAGTAGTTAAATTCAGTCCTAACTACTAGTTTTTTATAAAGAACCCAGATATTTCTAATTTCAAAATTAGAATTATCATGGTAGTTTTGCATCTTTATGTTGATGGTTAACTGCAACCTGTGGGAAAAGTTATTAACAGTGTTAATATTTATAGACTTTCCTATAACTGATATTTTATTTCTGATGACGTTGTACTTACAAGTCGGATTCTGGGGCCCATCCATGATGATTCCCAGTACAGCCAATAAGGGAAAACAAAATGAAGTGCATTACCCTCCCCGAGAAATTCAACAGACCTCCTTAAACCCTGCCCATCTTCTAAAGGGAGCTCCTGTTACCTGATTGCTCAGACTCCATTTTCGAGTTGAAACATATCACATATCTCTGTGTGTGTATAAGATTAGGTAACTTTCTCTTTAGGGAACTTCTTCCAGCACAATGGAGTCTTGTGATCTTCTCAGTGTGCCTGAGGAGGAAATGAAGGTTTAATGACAAGCAATTCTATCTTCAGGCTGTTCTTCATTATCTGTCACTTTCTTGTCACTTCATATTAAATGATGACAGTTTAGGTGCAGTGCTGTTACTCTATTTCTGAACGAGTTTCTTGGAGAGTATGTTTGATATTGGAATAATCAAAGAAAAATTCTCCAGCACCTTTTTTCTAAGAGTTTGTGTGACTTTCATGTGAGGTGACCCAGTCTTCGATACTATGTTCGATCAAAAAACATCATTCTTTTGAACTTTTGAGATGAAAAAAAGGGAATTTTTTTCTTATTATGTATTTATCTAATATCTTAAGTAAACATTGGTTATGCTTGTTTTCAAGCTGATAGTCTGAGTAGAGAAATAAAATGTGAGATGTTCATAACTTTTTATCTATACCATTTGGGGTTAATTAAGCGCGAGGCAGAAGAGCAGAATCTTAGTGCCTTGAAGCTAGTCTTATTATTCTGTGTGGAAATGCAAAGCACATTATAATTCCATGTGATTTGTATGTGCATAGGCAGTTAGTGTAACTGGATGTCTGCCTGTTTTCCACAGGCAGGATGAGAAGTACTGTTTTAAAGTCTAGACGCTGTCCATAAAAAGCAAAACCATAGCTGACCTCACCGTGTGTAAGTCATTAGGAGATTAGCTGCTAAGGATCTTTCAGATATGCTGGCTGGCCTACATTCGTCTTCACTTTACCTCACTTGCTTGATCAGAGGAGTTGAACTCTCGTCTCTAAAGAAATTGTTTATAGGTTACTTGTTTTTCTTACAACTGTAAGTTTTTGTATAAATAGAGTTTTTCATGTGTATTTTACTGGGACAATGTATTTTTGTATTTCCTACCACCATGAACCTGTAATCATAAAATAAAATGTAACTAAATATAATCTAATGTAACCTAATGCCGCATCATCCAGCTATTGAGTTAATACATCTGGCTAAGATGGAAGCAGATGTTACTCCACTTGGAATGTACTTGGAATAATAATTCTTGTAATGTGGGGCCTTAGGGAGTGTGCAGTAAAATTCCTGTTGTTGACCATCAAAATTCCAGTGCATCTTTTGTAGGCAGAGGGAAGTTTGCTGGCAGTTTTCACGTTCTGCTTATGGACCTGCTGCCAACACTCTTTGTCTCTCTGAACGTGGCAGTTTGCAGTGCTGGCTGTAGCATGAGCAAGAGTTACGAGGTTTGAGTAGTAACTACCCCCACTGACCATGTAGCTGGAGAGCTTTCCTGCTTCTTCTCAGGAAGAATGTACACTCTCCCTGATGTTTAGAGGCAGGGTAGGATTTTATATTTCATGGTTCAGCATGTAGCAGTTACTCTTCACTTGGAAGATTCAGACTGCAATTCAGTGCTTACTGTATTAGTCAAAGAATGTGTTTCTAATGTACCCGTAGTTAACACAGTGAGCTATATCTGAAAAATATCTGCATTAATGTCAAGAAATTAAAATCAAGAAAGTTTAAAGGTAGCTGAGATGTCTCAATACTACTTTTGGAGTATATGTGTGTGTATATATATATCTATATATATATGCTTTTACTTACCTGAAATAATTATATAATAGGAGGGTTAACAATTTATTTTTATTGTAGTTCCATGAGAGTTGTTCAGAGATAATACTCCACAAAATTTAATAAATGCTGTTTGTAGCAGGGAATATTATGGATTAATAATATTAATACACATAATATTAATATACACATAATATTAAATGTGTGTATTCTGTTCTTTGGTAGAATAACAATGCTTCATGGTGAACATTGCAGGATATTAAACCAATGATTAGTTACTTAGAATACATACATATTTATATAAATGTATTTTTTTATATACATTTACATATTTATATAAATTATTTTGTATTAAGTGTTTCCAATAAAATGAGTTTTCTAGTCCACTGAAATGTCTAAATAGTAATTCAAAAGTATTAAGGAAACAATCATAAATACCCCCCAAAAATGTGAAACATGAACGTGAAGGTCCTGAGTCAGTTGACAGATTAATGCATCCATAAATTCTGTACGTATGCTGGATTATAAAGCTGTACCGCTGCAAATACAGATTGTGTAAAAAAAAATTACATGCAAAGAATACCTAAAATTTGCGTAATTTTCCAGATTTTATCTGTAATAATTACAATTCAGTAAAGATTTTATTTTGCCTTTTAAAATTTTTACCAAAACTACATTGTATTCTGTAGTGATTAATGAGGTTCTGGTTTAAAAGTAATTTTTTAAGATAGAATATCCCCATAGCTTCAGGGATAAACAGCAAATAATAATAATCATGAGGTATCCAAAGCTTAGCCAGCTAATAACCTGTTGCCATAAATTTTTAAAATAAGTATTCATCATCCTCAAGTATTAATGTGAACTAATATATTCGAAATATCAGTGGATATTTATATTTGGTCTTCATTTCCTGAAGTTTGGTATAACTCACAGTATTTTAATAGTGTTCTAGTGTATTTTTAGTTGGACTGAGTAAAGTAATTAAATCAGCATATCTCCTTATATCATTCTATGTTTTTTCTAGTTCAAGCCAAATACTTGCTTTAGTCACACAGAATTGTGTTAGGTATCATGTTTTTCAGCTTTAAATACTTGCTGAGGATGGGTTGAGGTTGGGAGGCACCTTTTGAGGTCTTCTGATCCAACACCCCTGTTCAAGCAGAGGCCCACAGAGCTGGTTGCCCAGGGCTGTGTCCAGATGACTTTTGAATATCTCTAAGGATGGAGACTCCACAATGTCTCTGGCCAGCCTGTGCCTGTGCTTGATCACCCTCAGAGTGCAGAAATGTTTGCTGTTCAGAGGGACTCCCCTGTGTTTCAGTCTGTGCCCTTTTTCTCTTGTCCTATCACTGAGCACCACTGAGAAGACACTGCCTCTGTCCTCTTTTCACCCTTACTCCAGGTATTTGTATATGTTGAGTCTTCTGACCTTTACTTTGCATTATTCAGTGTTGTGTATTCTAGAATATAATGACAAATTTCTGCTCATGAAGAACATGGGGAAGCTGTGTCTGTCTTTAATGCTGCATTGTTCTCAGCATTGTTACCAATGCTTTCTTGGCTTTACATGTTTCAGATGATTTTGCTCGTGATATTAAAATTGTGGGGTTTATGCTCAAATAATCAATGACAAGTATTAATTTTCTGAGGATAATTAGTCATATCAGACTTCTAAATCGCTCCTATAATGTTGAAAGTCTTACTATGCTTCTCCTGTATTTAAATACTTGCTAAAATATATGGGAAACACAAATTTGAATTTAAAAGAGGATTGGTTAATAATTAATTCCCAAATCTATTTTAAAACTATATAGATAATTTTATTTTCTCATAGCAATTTATTTAAATTTAATACATGAATCAGCTGTTATTTGTGGTTCTGTTACTTTGGCTTTACATTATCTCTTTATCACAGTGACTCAAGAATTTAGGTGCCTCAGAGACTGCTTAAAATTCTAATCTTGCTGCAGTCCTTTCAGACATTTGTCAGGGTCAAAATTCCATCCAAGCCAAGGTGATTGATCAGGCCTGCATGCTTGATAAATACCATATGACAATGAAATAACTGGCATCATAAGGAGTTGCGCTTGATTACCTGGTGCTGATGACCATCCTCAATTTACAACTGAGTGGAAAAGCAGCCATCAACAGGGGAGAAAGGTAGCTTGAGCTCATCAGCTTTGAGTTATATCAAAAAGGTCAAATGGATCTGTTTTTGTAACCCTTTAAAAAAATATGTAACCCTGGAATTTTTAGCCTCATTTTTAAGGAAGCAGGGTTTAACAAACACTCCTCCCATTCCATCTAGTAATTTTTGAACCTATCCAACAATATGTCGTAATGAAATAGTAGTCTTAAAGTGTTATAGTCCTTTAAGTTTCAGAAAGTTAATGGCTGAGTAGAAAGATCGGGCAGACATCTGACTCTGACATTTACACCACCTACAGTCCAGTTTTACTTCAGACCAGCTTGGGCTGAATACCTGGTAGCATTTGGAATGTGTTTAGTGCTTTTCTCCAGCATCCGTTCTGGTTTAATTTCATCCTGAAGGATTTGAATGCACCAAGACCTTTCTGTCAAAGAAAGCAAAGTGTAAGAATGAACTATGGTAAGGAGACAAACTTCAAAAATGCACTCCCAGTCAAAATTAAAATGCCGGTGTGGATGCATGTTAAATGTTTTACATAATTGTGAGGCATTTATTTGTGTGTATGAGATACTGAAGGCTTGGGGTATAGTGAGATATGAGTCATCAGCAGTAAAAACAGAGTCAGGGGTAGCAAAAAGATATGAAGCATCTCCAAGTATTTTTTGCACACTCTGAAGGAATGGACAGAGTACTAGGATACAAGGAAAGGATGCTTGGAACACAGGAATTCATAGAGTAAGCTGTACATAGGGCAGTCTCTCAAACAGTTTGTAGTCTCTTTGGCCATGTTTCAGTCATACTTTCTTCCTGCTATGCTAAATGGCCATGGATTTGTTTTTCATGTGTGTTCTATCTGTGTGTCAGTGTTTCATCTGTTATGGTCAGAGAGATGCCCCAACCTCCTTACTGCCATGAAGAAGATGAAATTGAATATGGCCTTTCTTTCTGGTTATTGTAAACACTCTGTGGCAGCTGTGCAGTACAGAAGCAGTAATTGCAGAAGTTCTTTTCTGGTTTTAATTATAGACAGCTTTTGAAAAACTTGCGCATTTCGTTTTGGAAAATACTGGTGACATTAAACTGTAGGTATTGTATTGATTCTACCTCTAACATGCAGTAAATCTAAGTTGTCCTAGTTAACGCTCAGTAAGAAAGAAAGGAAAAATATGCTTTTAAAAAATTAATATATGTTTTATGACGTTAATTACTTGTGTATGTTCAAATTCTACTAATATTTATAGTAACTGTATATTCCTTCAGGCATTCCAAGGCAATGTCAAACAGCAGCATTAAGAAAGTAGCAAATTCATTATATTTTCCTTTAAGTCTGAAAATTGTCATTGTGATTAAATTATTTCTAAATCTTTTGACCTGTCTGTCCTGCTTTTATTGACTTTAAATGTGCAAAAATGTGGTGTCCTATTTATGCAGATTCCCAGCTATGTTTGTTTCGAAATAGAGGTACAAATGAGTACATATGCTATCAGCTTTTATGTAAGAAGTAATTTCCAATATACCTTTTAAGTTTGTCAGATAAAGCCCGTGACTTTCCGAACCTGTAAGTTTCTTGTCACTGTGGATTTAGTGATTACTGGAGGAAGAACTTTGCTGATTTGTTAGTGGCAGTGACTATTGCTACTGAGTAAAGGAGCAGGTTGTAGGATACATGAATATTAGGTGAATGCTCTGGTTTTGACCCAATATTGAATTATTGGCAAGATCCAATAATACAGTCATGATCTTTTGCAGCCATGGTGACTTGTGTATCTCATTCTATCATGTCACATCACTATGTGTTTTTTAAACTGATAGGATTATCTTTTTTTTTTCTTTCCCAAAAGAGTTGTGAGTAGTTTTTGAAACACATTCAACACAGATTTTCCTGTTCATTTATTCATGCAAGTATGTTTCCATGGAGACAATGCTGATTTCCACTGCAGTTCTAGACAGTCATTTATCTGTAGATCAACAACACAAATCAACTTTTCTGCATGTTGTGACAGTCCTAAGGCGATTAGTTCTCAGGTTATATCTAAAGTTTTTTCCATGTTTGCATTTTCACATACAGGCATAGCATGCTTGTCCTTGAAGAAAGGCACAAAATCACTTACATCTTATGGATTTAGACATATGATTTGGGTGCAGTTACACACAAATTAATGTTAAGGAATGTTGGAGTACATCTGGTGAATGATCCTGATCCCCTATTGGCACAGAGGCCTGAGGATATACCGTTTTCTTCCCTTTCTTGATCTTTCCCTGACATCACAGCAAAAACAGACCTGCTGCACTCCCAGCAGATGCCATGCTGTGGGCCAAGATGGTGAAGTTTGCTGCAGACACAACTTGGCCTGTGGCTGTAAGTACATTGCTTCAGATTTGCATCACAGGTGACTCCTGGCCCTCAGGCGAAGTGGTGAAAAAGTGAGCCACACTGCTCTGTCTTCTCAAGAGCATATTGACCACCTCCCATTGCACCGCCGTTTATCAGTATCATGGTTTATATTGTGCTGCTGAAATTTGAATTACTTTACATAAGCCATGTGGAGGTTGTTTGAGGATATAAAGCTTGCAGAGGTAGCCTTGTAGTATGCAGTGTGTTACGAATGGGTGACTGCTGATCTGTTCAGAAAAATGATCTGAGAGACACCCTTACATAGCTTAGATTAGGATCATAAGATTCTTGTGTGTTCAGTAAAGTTCTGTAAACACCATGGAGAGATTTATATTCAGTGTTTTATCAGTACATGAGAACATAGCTAAAATTTTTTGACTAAGTAATTTTTATAACTATTTTCCATTAATAGTTAAGTATACATAAATTAATAGAACCGTGGCTGTAGTTTTAATTGAAATGGGATTTCAGTAAAATTAAACCTAGACATCAAAAGACCAAACAAAGAAGTGTGTTTAAGTTCAAGGAACTTAATCTGTTTGCAATTCCTTTCTTTCAAATTTTTTGAAATTCAACAGAGAATAAAAAGGGATCTCTAGCAAAAGCCAGGGAGAGAGCCAGAGCAATCACACTCTCAAACCTTCCAAAGATGTATCAAGTCAAAAAAAAAAAAAGACAGAACGTTTTTGCTAGACCTAGTAACAAATATTTTGAAAAATGAAGATATTTGCAAAAAAATGTAATGGAAATGACACATTACAAAAAGAAAAGGAAACAATGCTGGCTATGCCACTGTTTCTTACCAATGTATTGAATTTAACTGTATTCAAGCTGGTGTTCTAGAAAAACTCTTTGATGGTCAGACTTTAATGAAATTTCTGTATACTAACCAAGAACAGTTAAAAGGTTGTGGTTTTTTTCACGTATGGATGCTCTAGCCTTCTCCATGATTGTTTTCAAGAATGTAGTTTCCAAGTACTCGGAGTCTAAAAAAATGAAAGTGAAGATAAAATTTTAGGAAAAAGAGGTTTATTACCTTGTAGTGTTTGAAAATAAAATTTGCACATGTGTAGTAAATCATTTACAAGCTGCAAAGCTGAAGTGATATATTTAGGATCACTTTTTTTTCCTCCAGATCTTCTGAGTGTGTTAATTATTTTTATGGAAGTTATGCTAAGGCTACCTTGTACCGTGAATAAAATACTGTATTCGATTTTCTTAAGCCCTCTCTGCTAAGCTTAGTTTGCAGATTTTGTTGGTTTCTGCCGCGGTGTGACCCCTTGCCCGTGAGGGCGCCTCGTTGAAGGGGCTCCGCGGCTGATCCCCGCTGGGCTATGGCTGCGAGACCGGGCTCGAGAGCGGAGCCCTGGTCGCAAACGCACCAAGGGTGCGACGAGGGCTCGGTCGAAAAGGCGCTTCGGAGACAGGAACAAAGAGGGACTCTTCGTGGGGGGTGCAAGCAGGAAGGGTTTATTCTAACACGAGGGAGAGGGGAACACAAAGAGCCGGGGGAGAGGGCGGAGCACCGCCTTTTGAGGGGAGACGAAAGGGAGGGATTGCATAGGAATCTCCCAATGCTGGGTCGGGGGGAAAGGGATTGACATAGAGGGTACCCCAATAGGAGCAACACAGGGGCGTAGCTAATAACCGCAACAAACCATCTACCAAGGAACACAGAACTTTCCAGACTGGTATCGCATATGCATCAGCTGGGAGTGGAGGAAACCTTGGGGATTTACATGAGTAACAAGGGGAATTGTGGGGTACATGACACATCCTTAAGTTGGGGTGCATCAAAGGTACAGGGACTGATTGCCAAAGCAAAACATCTCTCATGTAAGCATCAGAGAGCCCATGCCTCCTTGGGCAAAGAGGAATAGGTCTCTCTAAACGAGGGAGTCTGGGGCGGTGGCCAGGCCTGCCCAGTGCACCTGTTTCTGGGTTTTGGGGTGACCCGCAGGCCAGGCGGCTGACCACCGTCACAGGTTTCATCCATTATTTTTTAGGCATTTTAAAACTAAAATGTCTCAGTTATCTTTTTTCCATCTTAAATGCATAAAGGAAGCTAGAAGGGTTTTGCAATCCATCTGTCTGTGTAATTATACCATGATTTAAATTGCTTGGTAATAACCAAGTATTACTAGTCTGCATTCCTTGAGGCACTGATGTAAAGCATAACCTGTCTTACTCATGTAAAATTGACCATATGTCATCATAATAGATGTCACATTTTCCTTATAGTCTTTGGGAAATTGGTTTGAAGAAAGTAGAGATATTTGTGTGCTTAGTTTGTAAGATTTTAATGAATATTTGGTATGGAATACAAAGTATTTTAATCTCATTTCCCCATTTCAGATATTTGCTGTTTCTCTTAAAGTGTAATAATTAAATTCCATGCTTGATGGTTACAGTTTTTCCCCTTCTTGTCTTGCTAATTTCCTCCAGAAAATAATCTTTGCACTTGTTGAAACATGATATTAAATATATTTTGGTACAAAAATGAAGGAACAAAACCTATTATTCATCAATATAATTGAGGTTTGAATTACATTACTAATTTTACTTTAAAAAGTAACTGGAAAGTCCTGATCTATTCATAAAAGTGATTCCTGCCTCGCTTTAACTCTGTGATGAAGGTGAAAGTCTTGCTGAAATGCTGGTGCTTCTGACATTAAATCCTGAGAATTGTGAGATTATGGTGTTATTCCAGACCACTCTAGATGACACAAAACCAGGCCACAGTTTGCTTAACACTGTGTTCTGAGAGCTCCAAGTAAGAAAGATTGTTGGGCAACACTACATTGAAAATATATTAGAATCAGGAATGAATGATATTTTTTCCAAACTTACATGTGCGATCTTTAAAGAATTAAAACAAATTTACTGGAAAAGTTTCAAATAATTATACAGCTTAAACTAGGAGCCACTTGCAACCTTTATTTTTTAGCTCTTATTGGAAAAAATACAGGTAGCATCATAAGGGAAAAGTATTTCATATTTGCAAATATATGAAGTATTTGGGGAAGTGAAAAATTACCGTGCAAGGCTGTACATCAAATGGATTCTAATTTGTCAGATTCTAAGCATTCAGGTTCCTACATTCAGTTTTGTGAAAGAAGGCAATGATATAACAGATATATTGTTGGGATTATTGGGATATATCAGATATATTATTGGGATATATCAAATCAGTCAAAATATTGAGTCCCAGTTAATAAGATAAATGATAAATGGTTAATACTTGCAAGATTTTTTATCTTGGTATTCCTTTTCTTGAGGTTTATAATGAAACTAAATAATTTAGCGCTTTTTCATATTTATGGGTTAGCCTACTGGATTACTAAAGTGTCTTAAAGTTGAATACAGCAGGGCAGATACATGGGCTGGTATTTGAGGTTAGGGTAGCTGAGGTGCTGTAAATGCTGTGGTGGGTGACTAGGAGAAGGGCGAAGTGGCAGACACCATGCTGTCCTCTTCTCATTTTCCTTGCCTTTTTTACATGAGCCAGAACAGGAAAGTGAGATTTCACCATCCCCAAGCCACACGGAGATTCTCCTCACTATTAATGCCATCTTGCCATTTCATTTCCTATGTTTTTTTAAAAAAAACCCTCAAAACACGTTTTTTTTCTTCTTAAGGAAATAGTTTTATCAAAAGTATGTTTTAGTGAGATTCCTTTATATGTTATCCTGAAGAGTTTTCTTGTTCTTTATGAATATCCTTACTAAAATTTGTGTACTAGTTTTGACATTTAATATAGGAAGCTCCAGTTTTGTATAGTTTTTTTTTTTCTTTCCACTGGGAAGAATAAACCAATTTTTTTCTAATTAAGTGCTTATGGGGAGAGAGGAGACACTTAACAATGAAGACTTAGGCATAGTACTTGCAAGAATTTTGGAATATAGTTTTAAGATTCTACAATGTGAGCAAGGTACTGCAAGACTGGAAGGGATTGAACTCCTTATACTCATTCAGAATATTGAACACTAAGTAGAAGATCAAGTGTATCTCCAAGTGCCTCATTATAATACTTAAACATACATCCATTTAATCTGGTCATTTTGAATGAGTGGATGTTGAAGTTTTCCAAAAAATTCCCTGCAGGGAGGTTTCATGGATGTGCTATTTCTACTGGGCAAAGTGAGACAAAATTTCAATTTGTTGGAGGTGTGTAAATTTTTCATCACAAAACCAAACCCAAATTATGAAGACAATGCTTAGTGACAGTTCATCTTGAAATTTCTTGCAGATGTCAAAGAGGTGGAAGCTAGATAACTGAGGGAGTGAAAAATCAGTGATAAAGATTTTTTTATATCTGAGATATTGTGGTATCAGAGTAGACGTTGCACCTTTGGCAACAAAGTGAATATTATATGCTCGCATGTCATTGAAAAGAAAATTACTGAATCACATTGAAAGTCACTTACTGGCTTTCATTTTCTTTATGAATTTTGGAAATGAATATGTATCATACAGGTACATATTGTATCAAAATGTTAAAAAGGGCAAAATGGAGTTTGGTGGCTTTTTTTGAAAAATTATTAATGTAGGATTTTGGAAAATTAGAGTAGGTATTGTTTTGAGGTTAGGGGATAGCTGTTCAGTTTTCTAACAGAGATGGTAAATTATTATGAAGTGACATAATTCCTGAGAACTGTTACCTGCTTCTGTGGCTATTGGGCATCTGTAGGATGGCTGCTAACTTGGCAATAGCCAGGGCTTTGACAGTAACAGAAGGGAATGGATTTTTCTATATCACTCATATTGTTGGTTGGCAGTATGGAACAACAGTCACTGTTTAGCGCTGGGCTCCATGGGGAGTTCCTTACACAAGGCGTTAGGGAGTTCCCTACACAATTCCTGACTGGGAAGACAAGCCACAGCCTCAGAATCACCTTGCAAAGTTGATATGGTTTAAAAGCACCTTAAGCATGAGGTTTAATTGTTTAGGTCTTTACTGCTTGTCTGAGCCACAAATTGATAGTGTTACAATGTTAGTCATGGCCATGCATGTGTTGCTGACTTGACTGTATGATATGGAATCAACTGCTTGACCCAACAAAGGGTTCACATTTGTTTATCCTGTAGCATACTGGAAAGAGTGGTTGCTCTGATTGTTTGAATCAAGCCTTTCCCTATCTGTGTCAGAAAATGTCTCGATGGAAAGGGTACTAATTCTATTCACTTTAATTGTGAAAGGGAAGACAAATTATCCAATTACTAAGTGCACACTTCCAGAAGATACAAAGTAACATCCTCATTGATCTGTGCAGGGAGAAATACTTTTTTTTTACTTTGAGAAAACTCATGAAAATAAACATTGAAGTGAGCTAAATGAAATAGAAAGTATGAGTTGAGTACTGGGTGTGTGGACAAGATGAAAGTTTTACTAGAGAAAGTTCCAAATGTAAGGAATAAAATTCTTAAAAATTTTTACTTTAGGCATACTTCTCTGTGGTCATATTTCTTCTGTTTGTTAATCTGTAATTCCATACTCAGATCCTCTCAGCCAAAGTCATGTTTATCAGTATTACTTTGATCAATGCTCCTCAGCAAGACCACAAATTCAGACACCATTTTCATTCCACTTCTGTAATTAAAGGTTTGAAGGTCTTTTGGGTATTCTGGGAGAAGATGGTCAAATTCAAGCCTGAACCACAGTTTTCTTAAGCTAGCAATAAAATGATAGTGAAAAGAAAGTTACCTGCTTAAGTTCAACTAGATAACATATGTTCAGTTTTCATATAGTGTTAAAAAGAATGCAACTCTTTTAAAAAAATAGTATTTTTAAAGCAGCTTTCTTCCCATGTGTCTTGAGTACACTTTTTGAAATCATCATTATGAATGTAGCTTTTGATATACAGAAGGAAGGGCAATATGTCAATACCTATCAGCAGAAGTAAATTTTGTAGCTTCAGGACCACACTGTATTCTTTTGAAAGTTCATGTTGACTGTGAAAGATTCCCAGGGAGCAGAAAAAGGCAATGTCATGCCTGTTCTCCTGAAGGGCAGGAGAAGTATTGGAGAGCCGCAGGCTGGTCAGCCTCTCCTTGGTTCTCAGGAAGATCATGAGTAATTCCCAGGATGATCACAAATTCTCTTGGAAGAAATATCCAGAAATGTCAAAGACAAGATCACTGGAAGCAACGTGCAAAGATTCAACAAGGGCAAAGATTTCACCAGTGTGAACAAATTTTGTGATTAGGTGATTGAGTGAATGAGGAGGGACAAATGGGTGTGATTTTTCTTGACCTAATTAGAGCCCTTGATGTGATATCCAATAGCTGTGGTATCCTTTTAGGCAAATGGGAAAGAAATGGAATGGTTGTTCCGAGGTGTTGGTGCAAGGTGTGTGGTTTTCTAGTGGCATTGCTCAGTGCTCTCTACTGCAGCCATTGTTATTTAACATCTTCATCAACAATGAGAAGGATGGGATGGACTACAACCAGAGTAGTGGTGACAGATGACGCCAAACTGTGGGGGACTGCCATTCAAAGCAATCTCATTAAGCTGGAGAAATGAGCTGCTAGAGACATTGTGGAGTCTGATAAGGACAAATTAGAAATCAGTTACATGGAATTAATTAACCTTATGCAACAGCACATCCTGGGGTTGGACTGACAGGTGTGCAGAAACAGACCCAAGAATCCTGGAGGACAACTACTGTGGGTCAGCAGTGCACCTTTTTGGTTAGTGCCATACCAGTCTGCTTTGGAAGACTGTAACCAAAAGGTGAAGGGAAGTGATTTTTCTCATTGATTTTGCCCTTGTGAGGCTGCATCTGGAGCAGTGGGCCCATGTTTAGTCTCCCAAATGCCAAAAGGTGTGTCCTAATGCATTCAGACCAACCACTGGGAAATATATGGCACAGTTTATTTAATTTATTAAAACTTCTAATTAAATTTTATAGTGTCAGAAGGTAACAGCTGTATTGTTTAGACAGCACATTAAATAGAAACCCTTTCATTTTGATACCTTTTTGATAGATCTGTGACTTAGAATCTAAGTGCAGAAAGCTAAAAATAACTTTTTTAATCACATAGTTTTTCTGTCAATTTTGTGACAGGTTCTTTTAGAAAAGTATGTTAGAATAAATCCAATATATATATTTTAAACTAAAAATCTTGAAAGTTCATTTTGGAATGCATTAGTATTCCTTTTTTAATGAAAATTCAGTATATGCTATCTATCTTACTTAATATTGCATTGCTAAATGTATAGGTTTTAGGATTTGCAAGTTCAAATAACCTAATAAAGAACACCCTCTGGACAGTGCACTCTAAAGATATATTAGAAAAACTAAAGAAAATATACTAAAGAGAAAAACTATTCATGTAAAATATTGCTTGTCATAGTAGTGATTATCGCATTAGTTACAATTTTAAGAATGCTATTGCAATCCAGGTTGCGGTAACTATGACCTTCTTTGGAAGAGTTTGATGATGAAGCAGCATTTTTTAGTATGTATATATGCACTTGGATGTGTCACGGGAACATTAAATGCTTATTCATGCTGCCTGAGATATTTAATCTGGGGATATTGTCTTTCTCTACTATTATTAGTGAGCTTTCATTTGATGTTGCCACTTTGTTGTCATTTCATTTTATTCCTGCTTTCGGTCACTAAGAATTGGCCTCTTTCCTTGTGCAGCATCAGCACATCCTTCATATGACCTTTGGAAAAAGGTTTTGCAGCTCAGCCAGCTAAACTAATGTGAACTAATGTGAACTGCAAAGAGGAAATATTATATCACTCCTTAAACATATAATTTTTATTATACTTCCTTTGGCTTGCTCCCTTGAATGTAGTTACCAATAAATTCAAGAAGAAAGGATTTTTACAAATTAAATACAAGTATTTTCAAGTGCTCAATATATAATTTTAAGTATTGACTCTTCTGTGGTAACATAATATACCACAAATATTTTACAGTTTTGTTAGCCTCCAGAAAAAACACAAACATGTTTATGCATGATTACTAAAATTTATATTTATAAAACAGAATTATATATATAATTCATGTGGATACAGTCATTTTTACACCTTGTACATTAGGTGTATTTACTTCCCTGAATGGAAAGTAAAAAAAAATTATCATTTTGCAAAGCACAAAATTGCAGAGGAAAAGAAGAGAATTGTGCCCTGGTTATCTAGGAAAATTAACTTTCTAAGCTTGTATACAGTCGAGAGCTCTGGCTCCACATAAAGAAGTGAATGCATAAGAGTTTTGTGCCACAGGCCTATCATATTCCAGTGAATAATTCCTATAATATTCTGATTAGTGTTATCTTAGATTTTTGTTTGTAATTTTGAGTTTGTACAAAATTGTATTTTGTTTCACTTGAAAAGAAAAAATACTGAAGCTGGTGTTTCTATAACATAAAAGTTTTAGAAATTTTTTTCTTACCCAGAATTTTTTTTAGATTTTTCCTTGCTTAAGTGTTGAACTCCTAAAGCAAAATAAATAGTGGAAATTACTGAAGAACAGGATAGAGAGCAAACCACAAGTCTGCGACAAACAATGGCTACACCAAATTTACTAGACTGCAAGGCTGCAAGTACTTGGCTTGCACTGTTAAACTTTTTCCTCCACTTAGTTGTTCAGAGGCCTTTTGAGCAATGGTTGCCAATGCTGCACTGTGAATATACATACTGCAGTAGTTACTCACCCTTCTGGGGAGTTTCATATTGAAGGGGATCAGGAAAAGGCATCCTGGTGTCTTCTGCAGCAACTGTCATTGAAGTAAATACTGCTCAAGAGAGGATAAATGCTCCTGTGACACCTCTAATGCTGAAAGTAATTTAAAGAGTAAAAAAATACACAGGAGCCTTAATTGTTTAGAGAAAATTATTGCTACTTAGCTAAGAAAAGGAAAAAACCCACACCCTGTAATGAATGATAATGGCCTCAGTTGGGTGCAAACAGTGGTGTGCTAAAGTCTGTCACTTTCATCAATCTATGAGGCAATTTATTTCCAAGAGCATTAACTGTAGTATGTGTAAAGCATAACAAGTACTTAAACTTTCCTGGTGTATTATGAGATTCAATTTGCTCCAACACAACTGGGCCTTCAATAAGACACAAGTCACTCGTGTGTCGTTAGGTACCTACTAAGTAAGAGAAAAGCCAATGCGGAAGGCTTTTGCTGTAAACAGTTTCTTTATAAAATTTTTTGTTTAAAAATTAGTGTTATTTTATGGAACATTTATTAAAATTATGGTTTTGCTCCATGAACCCTAAATTATCTCATTGAGGTTCTTTATTTTTAAAGAAACTGAATGAGTGTGTAGGGACTACATTGAGAAAGAACACCAAACATCTGAAGTTCTGGCTGTGCAATGATGTTTGAAATTAGTGCTCCATCATACGACATTTCAAGCCACAACAGTCTTAACTGTCTTCATTCACAAAATATTTATTTGTTATAGAAAAAATCCTAATGTACTGAGAATATAACTTTTGTAAGTACAGCTCTGAAATTTTTGAAGATGTTTCACACTGGTGACTATTTTTTACTTGGTAAAATATGTAGGTATAAAATGTTATCACATAGGAGGAATCATATGCTTTTGAAATTATATTCGCTATTCCTACCAGTTCACATATGCAAAGGTTTGCAGCTTGGTACTTGAGAGGGCTGAAAGTTTTTGTAGTCCTTTGGAACTGGACACAGCAGAATTTTTTCCTTCCTGCTGTGGAAACCCATTAGGAGAAGGTTGTGAGAAAAACTTGAAACACTTTTTCCCCCTTTACATTGTTATGTAAAGGAATTATTAGCTTAATATTACTATGAAAATTGGCAAACACAATAAAGAATTGAAGAAACGAAGTATTTTTCAAAGCAAAGAATATTGTTCCCTATGGTCATATATGTTCCATATATTTTTAGTTCATGTTGCATTTCATCCCACCACAATCCAAAACTGTATGCATGTTACAAACCCCAAATAGGGTCACTTTAGCAGAGGATTCTCCCTGCTGTTGGGCACATACTGATATAGTCAGGCCGCTAAAATTGTCTGTATCTCTTGAAGATTTAGAAAGGTTATACAGCTAGGTAAGAAAAACAAGCTATAGAAGCAACAGTGAGGATTGACAGCACAAACCCACAAAATGTCATAGCCCTGAGCTTGCCTGACAAAGAGCTAAGTCCAGAATAGAAGATTTTATTTTATCTGCCATCATAGTTGGTGATCTGCATAAATTGTTTTGTGTACACTCGTACTTCATAAATTGATGTAAATCTTTAGTTAATTTTGAGAATCTGTATAGTTATTAACTATGGGGATTTTTTTAAATTAGTCTTCTAAGACTTTAGGTGTGGACTTCATGTTCTAAATTTAAGTAACATAAAATAATGTAATTATTTGATATTGAAATTGAATAAGAAAAAAGTGTACTGAAATTGAAAATTCCCCAATTATATAAAGTCATAGTTTACTTTCATAATTTAAGTAGAATTCTAGTTGTGTAATCTTGCAATTATACTAAAAAATTTGGCAAAAGAAAGTACGGCTAAAATTGCTGAGTGTATAATAGATGATCATCTTTTAATAGAGAAGTGTTTTTGAATTGGGAATCAAAGAAAATACAAGAAACTGAGTTCTGATTTTGATAGTTTTTAAGTACAATTTCCTTTAAGCATTTCTTTGCTTAGTGCCTAAGTTCATCATAGGCATTGCACCTCAGAGGCTGATAATTCAATGCAAAGTTTGCATTTTACTCTCCCAGTGGAGTTGACCTTCACTAACTGATTGTATTGCACTTGCACGGTTCATATCATGCTGTCAGCAGAATTCTTTCACTGAAATACAAAACTTAATTCAGTTGAGGTCATCTATAATCTTATATACTCATTTTCCTCTATTTACCATGTACGATCCAGGTTAAATCAATATTAATTGCAAACAAAACATTCAAAATCCAACTATATATATAGCACATATGTTTATATGTAGGATATTAAAATTCTCAAAAATTACTTTAGTCTCAAGATCTGGTGAGGTTTTTCCATCATAAAGACAACTTCAAAATTGTTTTTCTTAAATATCAGTAATGTTTCTCTCTCAAGTCTTTACATACCCAAACTCTATGAAGAACTTGGTTTGCTTATTTAGGGCTTAATCCAAATTGCATTGTGGTAACATAATTCCTTGAAAGCAGCATTTGTAGCTAAATTAGACAAAAAGTGTCTTTGAGTATTTTTCCACATGAAAAGTCTATTTTCAGAAAATGTAGAAAATGTAAAAACAGGTATCATCTGATAACTCAAAACGTTTAGCATTATTTGCAGTTTAAGTCACTTCAGCACCCTTAGCCAATGAGATCAAGACTCAAATTACACTCTAGAGACCTGCAATGTGCATATTGAGGTAGCTAAATGAAAGCAAACAAACAAACAAGAAACCAAGCCAGACCCAGGCTAATTTATTTTTACACACATTTTGCTGTAAATTACACCTTTGTAGGTAAGCTCTAGGTATGTGGAGAGGTTGACATGGTTGTTGTATCACACTTTCAGTTTTTGGTGTATGACATAATTGTTTAAGGAACAAAGTCATCTGCTAATGTTTATTTAAGATGAAAAGTGGACGACAAAATTTCACATTGCAATGTGAAGATTTGATAGATGTGCTGTGACATAAAAATCAGATATTAACTGTGATCTTACTGTAGATTTTTCCATAGTGATAGTAATAAAAATAAAATCCACATTATCTGCAAATACAAAATAGATAACAAGTTGAAGATATACAATAAAATTGCATGCATTTTTTGCTTCCTTTTGTAAGTGTTAGGGAAAATATTTGTCCATGGGCCTTTTATTTAGTTAGCACACTCTCTGCTCTTGAACTAAATAGGCATTTTAAAAGTACAGCCAATTTAACATCCCTAAAATACTTTCTTTAATTAAAATATGCCTATGTCTTTTGTTTGTTTATTTAGGCTACAGAGGACATCATGCCCCTCTTTTTTATCATGTATATGTTTTGTGTATGCATTTTTTTGCATCAACAAAAGTGAAAGCTCCAGACTGACCTTTCCAGCTGTGGAACTTCAGTGTTCTCCCTCTACTTTTTGCATTTAGTTTTCAGTCCAGATGCTATTTCAGTGGTTTCCTTTTGTAATTTTCCTAGAAACATATCTTGTGGCTGAAAGCTTGCACTGAGTTAGCTTTAGAACTATTATGCTCATGGGCATAGTTGAATATATAATTGGGTATTTTTTTTCTGATAAAGTAACTTCTGCTATTATAATGTGGTATTAAAACACTGCTAAAAATTACAGGAATGTTGGGTTTTAGGCTGCTAAGCATATCTGACAATTTAACTACAAATCTGTTCTACAGAATCTCATTTTTATTTCTCTTATGGGAAAAAACCCACAGTATGTATTCAGTTCTAGATAATAAGCTGTTTAGCCATGTACTGCAATCTCTTCCAGGAGGTGACCATTGTGCAATGATGATTCCAGGTTTTTTCTAAGTGGTTACAGGATATGTTTGTGCTTTATGTTGCTTTCAAAGGACATGGAATGCGATAGAATAATTCACCTTATGTAAATGCAAAGGATATGTGAAGTCTTACATGACTATTGGAGCATGTATATATGACTCTACAACTTGAAAATTAAATTTGCTTCCTCTACCAGTGCTCAAATTTTAGGAAGCCACAAATCTACTATCTTACGTGCTCTTTGTTTACCTGGTTCCCATTAGTTCTTTTTTTTATTTTGTTTGTTTTCTGTTTTCTTTTACCCATGTATTGTCTGCTTCTAAATTTTAGGGAGACAGCTAGTAGTACTTAAAGAATTCTGTGGTTCTTCATCATTGGCTTTTTTACTGTTAATGGCTTATTACACCTTGAAGAATAAAAAACTTAGAATATTCTACAATCAACACTGAAGTGCATCTTCCCTCTTTTGCTATGCATCTGATTTCTTAATTGTTCCTCTCAGTTCCTCAGGAGATGAATGAAAATATAACTTGGGGGTTTTTTTCTTGGATTGGAGTACTTTTTGATACAAAATCTCAGTGTCAAAAGGAATTTGAAATTTACCATTTCCTTTGCTGTTCACCTTCTCTTACGCCATTTTTGTGTTAGTTTGGTCGTTTGATTTCTAAATATTTGCAGTAAAGCCGAAATTACATTAAAATTTTTTATAGTTTTTATCTCTTGAGACTCATTCAAAGTATTTTCCTACACTAAAAGAATTCCAGGCAAAAAAAAGAAAAATAAAAGAGAATTTTTCACTTAGCTGCCGTTAAAGCTGTTCATATATATTGATAGGTTAAGGGAAACTGTACTAAAGAGAAAATGCTTCTCTACCATTGTGTCAAAGAAGCTCATCATGAAAGCAAGACTACCGCAATTTTTCTGTTGAAGAAATGAATTGATTTTGTGCAAAAGCTTTTCTTGGGGTAGGTCTCATTGTACAGAGGATTTTCATGTCACAAAGCACAGGACGTCCATAGGAACAGTATGCTTTTGGGACAACTGCTCAGTGTAGGCACTATATTATGCTTTTATTCCTGTATCTTATTAGTAGTATGTAACACCTTAAAACCAGATTTTCACTGAATCTTCTTTTATTTTAAAAGTTAACCAGAATCAATATAGAAAGCAGACTTTTAAAACTGTTAGGTTCCATGCATTTTTAAAATTTAATTTATGAGAAATAGAAGTAGCAAATAGATTCATATTCAGCACTGCAGAACATGTGCTTTGCTTCTATCACCCAAATGCAGACACATTAAGACTTCTGTATTAAAGATTATGCCACAGAGCCATACAAAATTTGCTGACTTGAAAGCTGGCATGGAAGGAAGAACAGTAATTAAATCTGTTATCCTCTGGAAAAAGTTAAGAGGTAAAATGTACGTAATCCTTCTATTGTATATGGAATGGAGAAACATGGGCTTAAAGGAGATTAGAGAGTGAATGATGGGTAAATGGAATAACTAAAAGCAACAAGTACTATACTATAACTGATAGTTTCTGTGCAAAAATTCTCATACATTTGCATTTTGAATTTCAACGTGAAATTTTTACTTACAAGAACATTTGACTTTTAAGCATTTAGGTAGATGAAACTTTTAAAATTACATATTTATACTTTTTTATATATAGAAAAGATTCTTCTCATATTTCCAATTTTGCCATATTTATATACCTATTACTTCATCATGGTATTATTTTCACAGCTTTATGATGAAAATCAATTAAAAATAGAAATATTACCTTTTAATGATTATTTAATGCTTTATTTCTTCCCTTCATTGAACAGATGCCCTCCTTATCCTAATTTTTTGGTGCAAGTACAGTAGATGTTATTGCAGTCAAAATACTGCTCGTCTAAATTTTTCTCCTTGGACGTGATCTCCAATTGCAGATTTAAATGCAACAGAAGTTGAATGATTTTATATTTACCTGTATAACATATTTGCATAAAGTGTTTTCCTTATTGGATGTCATACAGATATTTTCCATGCTTAAAGTAATATTAATTTTTAGTATTACAGCAGCTTTGCATAGCACAAATACACAAAAAAAGTTTTGTCTCTGAGAAAAAAAACAAACAAAAAAACAACAAACAAAACGAAACCCAAAGCCCAAACTGCAAGCAGGCAATTTCTCCTATTTTTGATGTCAGGTTTTTCTTTTCCAACAAGCTTGTTGCTAGTATTCTTCAGAAAAGCAAGCTCGCTTCCAAACTGAAGATTATGTACATCATTCAGCCTAATCTAATTTGCTGCTCTTTTCATGACTGGCTCTATTGGCATTGTATTCCTTATATTCTTTGCCCAAACACTACATAGTTCATTTATTCTGCTTGATAGTACTTTGGAGTTGATTTCAGTTGTTCAAGGGAACAGGGATCCCTATAAAACACAGCCAGTTAAACAGGTTTAGGTATTCAAACCTCTAAAACGCACTTGATTCTTAGTAGCTGGGCTCAGTACACATGCCTGAATATATACAGGGAAAGCAACAAGGAAATTTACGTTCTTGTATTACACCCAGTACCTCTACTGGAAAGACAGAGAACAAATTATCTAGTTGCACCATTTCGTGTAATGCAAAGTCTGACAAGGAACACAAGCAACAGAATAACTGTGACTGTAAAGAATGTTTTTGTAGAAGAGGACAGACGAAATATTTTTTCCCTTGAGCAACGGATGTTCTTAGAAGGCGGCAATAAAAAATGGCATTCTAGGATGCAGTTGGTATGTAAGACAGAGCGAGAGCATTTGGAAGGCATTGAAGAACAGTAAAAACCAGCTTTGTAATGCAAGGGTGTTAATAAGGGAGGGAGTCAGAGGCAGGATTGTAGCAGAGACCAGGCAGAAATACGACAGAAGTAAATCAACTCACAGATCTTCCAGGAGTCAGTGAATGCAATGAATATTTACTAACCATAGTTTCGTGATTTGTGGTCATTTTGGTGTTATCTAAAACCCACTCTTTTGAGAATTTTTAGAAAGGTTTGTTTTTGTTATTGCGCAAGTAAATAAGCACCACCAGAGAAATAGTTGAACATAGGTTTATTTCATGATGAAAAATTATATGTTAATGAATATTTTTAACCGTAGTTGAAGAACTGTAGGTACAGATTTGTGGGTTTTACTCAGAGCAAAACTGAATTCAATGAATTTTAGGGTTACACTGGAAAATAATTCTGAAACACTCATTTTATTTGCACTGGACTTGCCGACTGGCATTTAAGTAGCAGTTGATCAAACTTCAAGTTTAACAAGTATGTGCACATTCGCTTTTCAGTTTTCTGATGATATCTACTTAATTCTTGGTAACCTATTGATAGAGAATTTTAAAAGGTTTGAGTTGATTAAATGTACAAGATTTTTCATTTTAATTTTGAAATACTATGTCTATTTTGGTATGTGTGCAGTTTATGTTTCCTACAATATTTTAAGGATATAATGAGATTAGAATCCGAAATTTGGAGATAAAAAACATGTAAGGGAATAATCTTTTATTCCTTTTTGATCCTAGATTTTTGATTATTTTATTTAATTAATAAATAATTTTGTATTTTGGTCAGTACATGTTCTGAATAAAAATATATATATAATTTCAAGGGTCTTGATAAACTTAGTAGATTTGAAAAATCAAGACCTCTGGAAAAATATTGCTGCAAAAATATAATCCCATGTCAAAGTGTTTTAAATGTTGTAAGTCTCCTTGCTATAGGCATCTAAAAATGTAGCTGAATTACATTTCTGTTGAAATAAAATCTGAATTTTACTGGGAAATCAAAATCAGATGTGTAATAATATTTCATGTAAAAACTTGACATTGTCTGTATATAGTGTATGTGAACAAATAAAGATTTAAAAGAAACAATAGTACATAAATAGAGCTTTCTATAAAAAATAGAATTGTATATTTTTCTGCTATAGAGTTTGCTTAACTTAAATATTCATGAGGCACAATAGTTTCACAACAAATCAAATATAGTTAAATGATGCATTTTCACCACTTACAAAAGGTTTATTAAAGCCTTATTTGCTCATGCAAATTAAAATTTTAGAGTAAAAATCCACATGAAACTTGGCACTAACAATTAAAAAAAAAAATTGGAAGATTTCTCGCCTCACTACAGTCTTTTGCCTTGTTTAAACTGCTCAGCTTGTCTTTTAGAATCTTTAATGAAACCAGGGAGGAGGCTATTTATTTGCATAATAGGACATAATTTGCTGTGGTGAGGTTTTAATTATTTATAGGCTGTCTAAAATATTTAAAATGGCATCACTAAGAAGCATGAAATGCTGGCTAATGCCTTCATTTCAGCTTTCCTGCCAATTCCTTTATGGGTCAAGCATTTTGTTTGTACTTAGCATATAAGCATAGTAGCTTCAGACACATGAGGAAAACAAATTTGTTCCAGTATGTTTGCAACTTGAGTGATTCACAACTGGAAAAGGTCATTGGGAGCAATCAAAGGTACAAAACATGGCAGAGGGGGGCAGCCAGATCGATCAGGTGTGTGAAATAGTTCTACTCAAGTACATCTGTATCATTACATGTTTACTGCTCCCCCTCTGTATGTGATTTTATACAGTATTTGCATTTATTTCCTCATTATTTGGATACATTATATTATTCCTCTAATGTATATATAAAATAATTGTTTATTAAAAAATAGCAAGTTCTATATTTTTCCTATTTGTGTGTTGTAAATAGTCCCAAATTATTGATACATTTTGATCAGTACATCATCCCATACTACAGAAAACTATGTACTTTTGGAATCCTCATTATAAAGTATTGAAAGCAAGGACATGAGGGAGGGAAATAAAATGATAGAGTGGATTTTCCTTGTGGTTTGAACATTCATGCAGATATATAAAGAGACTATTGGGTGAAATAAAATACATTTTTAAAAACTAACTGGGCCCATTTCTCCATCAGAGATGTATGCAGACGACATGAAGCCAGACTAGGGAGAAAAAATTAATGGCTCAGAAATCTTCACGAGACTTCTGTCCTTGATGATCCCATCATGTGTTATAGTTGGCCCTTCCTTCCAGCCTGGTTAGAACCCTCTGGGTTTTCCCTCAAGCATGGTGGTTACCCCCATAGTTTGATGTTATCTGAGAGCTTTTTGCACAGGCCCTCCTCTAACTTTTGCCTCTAATTAAAAAGGTGTGAAGCAGAACAGGTCCTACAAAGGCACCTGCAACGAGCCACTCGTTGGCTTCTGAGCAGACCTTGACTCATGAATCACCCTTGGAGTCTGAGTATCCAACCAGTGTTGTCATCACCCGGCTGTCCACATATCTAGACTTCAATGCTGTAACTTGTTGTAACAAGAATTAACTTAACCCTCCATAATTCAACCGGATGGGACATGTAGGGAATCCTGAATACAACGAAAACATTAATAATAATTTTAAAAACATAAACTCTTTCTTCAGAGAGCTATTTAATAAAAAGCTTCTCAATACTTTCAGTATACTTTATAGCAATGTAAGATAAGAAAGCTATGATGAGAACAGAAAAGTGATTTTATGAAACTACTGAGTGAAAGTCTTAATCCAAGAATAAAATTCAAATTTTTTGAAGTATCCTACAAATCATTTAATTAGAGAAAATGTATTATTAGAACATTTATTTTCAAAACAATTGTCTTTTGTTCCTCCTCCTCTAGTCTCTAAGCATCTCCAAATTATATAAAGTCTGAAGCAAACTGCTAGGGTTTCTGCCTTTATCTGGGAAGCCTTGTAGTGTGACTTCCTAAATATTATAGTTCATCTTTTCTTATTTCACCTGGAATCTATATTTTACCCATTCTCATTGCTTTTTCCAGTTTCTTAATGACTTAAATATTAGATCAATGCAATATTCAGTAATTAAAACTTTTACTTGTTAGGTTCAAGTAGAAGTATTAAAACATTGTTTATAAATTTTTTTCACCTACTACACACGCCTGTCCAGTTATCCGCTGCCATCTTCAAGCTATTTTCTCTTATTTTATTTATCAAAAGAGAACCAGAAAAACATCCTTGATGTGTCAGTTAACATTAATTTTATGTTATGCTTTTTCAAGGTTCAGTTAAAGTTGTTACATATTACCCAAATGCCTCAGCAATTTTTGGAAGAGCTTCTGGGCGTCTTTGAATTACAAACTTGCCCTCAAATTTCCAGTTCTTTTATAGCTTAAGGTAGCTAAACTTTTAATATCAGATTGTTCTAGGTGTCTGTCTTATCCTGTTGAAAAACATCAGGTTATTTTCCTGTCTTTTGTTTTCATACCCTTTGCCTCTTAAAAGTAAAACTAATGTCCAAGTAACTTTCTCAGTGTCCTTTTTCACTATTTATGAGAGATGTCACCTGCTGAAGGAAGGTTAATTACTTCTGTAATTTCAAGGTCTCTCCTCAGCCACAAATTCTTAGGTTGCTGAGAGAAGCTGCGGATGCCCCATCTGTGGAAGAGTTCAGGTTGGATTGGGCTTTGAACATCCTGATCTAGAGAGAGATGTCCCTACCCATGGCAGGGGGATTGGACTTAATCATCTTCAAAGGTCCCTTCCAACCCAAACCATTCTATGAATCTTATTCTATGGCTCTCCTCTCCATCCGGTTGCTTAGAAAAACATGAGTAATTCTGTTAATTTTCATCGTAAAGCTATAGAATTACACCTTGATTTTAAGCATTTTAAGGGAATTTTGAACCTTTAATTTTCTTTTTAATACACTCTTCCTTCAAAGCCAGAGTTTAGAATCATGGTGACCACAGATGTGCACCAGAAATCAAATTTGACACTGTTGATTTCATGGTTTTTTTTCCATATAGAGTAGCAAATTTTGCCCTGGAAAGGTCTAGGATGACAATAATTTCTGTGATCATTTAGATATATAAACAATTTCCTTAGTTATTTATTAGTTCTTTATGTTTTGTTTTTATTATTTTTAGTTAGCCAAAAACAGTTTGGCAGATCATGGATAAAATACTTAAAACAGAAAATTAGCTATTTTACAAAAGACAAAAGAGACATTTTTTGTAGCCAGGCAACTGACCTCAGTTTCCTAACTCCAGATGCTCTCCAGCAGTGAAGAAATGCTTCAGAGTCAATTTCCTTCTTAGCTTAATGGCAGCAATAGTTTTTGGCCAATTAGCTACACAAATTTAAGAAAAGAAAATGTACATCAGGCAATCCAGTTTATTGCTATGCATTTTTATTTTCTTTAGAGTAGTGATACCTGCCCCAAGTATTGTGAGTGACATTTTTGGCTCTAGTCATAATTAACAAAGTTGTGATTACCCTGTAAAAAACCAGAATTTTTGATTTCTACTCCAGAAACTTCTTTCTAATAATTACTCCTTTACAATGAGTGTGATTATTCCACCAGACTTCTATCAAAACTGTTGTTGTGTTTCCCGGCAGAGAAACTTCTGTTCTGATTGTCTCTCTCCTTAGTGTGTTCTGTGGCTTAGAAACCAACCTTTTTTCCACTCTGTAGAAACTGGAATATATCTCATGCAAATTTGGCATAACTAAACAACAAAAAAAAAAATTGTATCATGTTGAACATTAAAAAAAAAAAGTTTAGGGGGCAAAAAAAGATACTTTTATGTAAAAAATTCACACACAATTGCATTGCTATATATTTATTAAAAATTATATTGCTTTGTTTATGTGGAGTCACTATAAAAAATGCAGACAGTACTGAATAGAATTTGAATTTTTACCTTATTATTGAAGCTGCTCTTTCTCTTAAAGACTGATTGTGTTACTTTCCATATGATTCTTCTTTCTTTTGCATTAATTTCCTTAGGGCTGACCCTTTTTTTTAGATTTTCCTTCCCAGTCTACCTTGGAAATTGCCCATATAGGATTATGGAATCTGTAATATTAGTATGTAAATTTGTCCCTCCCCTTTCCCCTTTTCTTACTTGTCCAGTGAAGATGTAAACCTATTTTCACCACATCTGCTAGAGAAAAAAAAAAGGATTCTTTTGCAATGAGAATCTCAGTGAATAACTGGGTTTGCCTGGGTACTTTTGCAAATAAATGCAAAACCTTGTCATAGTAGTAATTCACTAGGCATTTACGAATTGGTTAATCTATAAAAGCATTTCTAATTTTTTTTTGCTTCTATAGTTTGTCAAAGTGTAAGATTTACATCTCATAAAGAATGTTAGTCTTGTGTTGTTCACTTTTTTTCAGCTATTACTCAAAAATATTGAGTAGAATAGACCAGCAGTGGTCTTGAGTTTTTGTATTGTGAAATGGGTGGAATAACTTACACCACACAGGAATAACTGATCTGTGTGCAATTTATTTTGCATTGCAAAAGTTGAAAGTTGTTCCATATTTTAAAATGAGTCTTCAATCCCACACAGTTTAACTCTGCTGACACAATATTAAAAACTTGGAGAAAAAATGATCAGAGTGGATACTTGAAAATATAAAAAATTCTAACTTTAGTTCCAAAATTAGTTGCCCTTACTTGACCAAAGGTCCCCTGCCAAGTTAATGAGAAATGGGACAAGAATTTCAAATGTGCTATCATGCTATTTGCTTAACATTTAGGAAATCACACAGTCGGGATGCTAAACTGATATTCATTAGAATATTCCATGTGAATGGAGTAAACGTTTGCTTGCCTGGATTATTGTGCTAGTATTTCTCATTTATATTCTTGATTTATCTGATTTCTGTTTGTTCTTTACAGATCTATTATTACAAAGTAAAGTGGCACCATCATTAATATCTGATTAGGTGAATGTAAATCAGACCCCTATGGCAATTAGAGTTATCCTGACTTTTGGAGCAGATGACAAAACCAAGATCATGATGGCATAAACCCTATGCATGTTTAGAAAAGCTTTAAAACACCAGAACTAAATACCTATAAAGTTATAATTAAGATAAATGTTAGTGGTTTTTACTGTTCAATGAAATGGAAGACATTGTGCAGCTTTTAACTTCATGGATTGATATTCACAGGATTTCAGGTCCAGTGCATTTGTATTATTTTTTTAGCTGCATACAATTTTTATTCCAAAAATCCACTCCCATTTTCATTCTATTATCACTTTGATTGTTCAAAACCACTATGTTGCTTTAAATCTGAGCCTTTGCAATTGGCTTCATTGTATTCTTTTTCAATTAAGGTAGCTTCATTTATTGCTTAGGAGAAGCAATTATTTTTCCTAAGTAAGTGAAAAAATGACATTGAATTCCTTTAACTTTTCTGTTTATTCCAAAGGTAAATTACTGAACTTCCTTAAATCTTCGTCTGAAAAAACCCTTCATTGAAATGCACTTAGATTTTTATGCAAGCCTCAAAATTCTTGTATTAAAACTGTGTTTGTTATGATCACACTGGAAGGTTGAAAAGCCTTGGCAAGTGTTGGATTTTCTGTTTTATCTGAGCAAAACCATTGAAAAATCTGTTCTGTGTGGAAGTCCAGAAACAGGGATGAACTACAGCCTGAATTGTTTTGTTTTGATGAATCATAATTTGCAACATGTGAAAGGATTATAGAGGCTTTCTCTGTCCAGACCTATTTCTGTCACTTGGTGAGGAAACAGCACATAGAAGCAGAAAAACAAGATGTTATTATTTTCATTCATATCCTTACTGAACATTGCACAGGGGCATAAAAATATCCAGGATGAACTAATTTTGATTGTATTTTGTAACACAGCTGCCTACTGAATTATGTGTGCCAATTTGGAGAGAGTTTTTAGTAGTTCTGTGTCTTTATTATCTTCACTATTAATATCAGTCATATTTAATCCTGGCGTTATGGGAGTTTTACTAAATTTTTAGTTGTTATATTTATGCAAATTCAAAATAGTATCTTCCCCTTCAAGGAAGAAAAGCAGATTATAACTGTCACAGAAGATTCACTAACCTCCACTGATCCCATAGCATAGTATTTGATTGATTATAGAAAATATTTTATTAGAATACAGTGATGGAAATTCATCAGGGCACCATTTTTCCTCACAAGAAATACACTCGGTTGTCAAGATAATACACTTGTAAAGTTTGCAGCTTTTTGGGTGGGGTAGAGTTAATTTTCTTCACAGTGGCTAGTATGGGGCTGTGTTTTGTATTTGTGCTGAAAACAGGGTTAATAATACAGAATTGGTTTTGTTATTGCTGAGCAACACTTGCACAGTAGCAAGGCCTTTTTGGCTTGTCACCTCACCCCAGCAGTGGGGAGGCTGGAGGTGCACGAGGACTTGGGAGGAGACACAGCCAGGAGAACTGGCCCAAGGAATATTCCATATCATATGGTGTTATGCATGGTAGAAAAAGCTGGGAGAAGAAAAAGCAAGAGGGACTGTTTGGAGGGATGGTATTTGTCCTCCCAAGTAACTGTTACATGTGATCCCCATCTTTCTTGGGGATGGCTGGACACCTGCCTACTCGTGGGAAGTGGTGAATGAATTCCTTGTTCTGCTTTGCTTGTGTGCAGCTTTTGCTTTCCCTATTAAACTGCGTTTATCTCAATCCACAAGCAGTCTCACTTTCACCCTTCCAATTCTCTCCCCCATCGCACCAGCAGGGAATGAGCAAGCTGGGTGTGCTCGGCTGCCAGCGGGGGTTAAACCACCAGGGCCCTTGCACCAAAAAGACTCGTGGTTTAACCCCAGTGGGCAATGAAGTACCACACAGACTACAGCTCACTCCCCCTTTCAGTCCCATCCCACTGTGATGGGCAGGAGAATCAGGAAGGAAAAGCAAATAAAACTTGTTGGTTGAAATAAGAACAGTTTAATGACTAAAACAAAATTAAATATAATAAAAATTATAATACTAAAACTAATAATAGTAAAAAAAGGACAGGGAGAGAGAAAAATAAAACTCAAGATAAACAAGTGAAACAGTGCAACTGCTCACTACCAATTGACTAATATCCACCTTGTCCCTGAGCTGCAGTCTGTCGCCCTGAGTTTTGCAGTCTTTCTATGTTTTCATTCCTGTAGTAGAATTTCCCAGGCACTTTACTGTAAGCATCAGGCATGTTTACCTACCAATATCTATTATTATAATTCTTTTTGTTAGGCGGAGAATTATGATAGACTTTTGGTCTGACCAGTGTCATGGAGAGGTGGTAACCCCATCCTCCAATCCATGGTTGTCTCTAAAAAGATATATAACTGACAAATAAAGAGCCAGGCCGCTTCTTCCTTCTTCTTCCTTCTACCTTGGCTCTTCCTTGCTCTCTCTTTTGGCCCAGGCCCTATCCTGACAGAACAGTGTCTGCGTGGTCCTTTCATGTCTGAGTACGACAGCAGCAGCCCCCTTTTCATGTAAGTCCTCATGTTTATATACTGAGCATGACATTCTATGTTATGGAATATCCCGTTGTGCAGTTTAGATCAGTTGTCCTGGTTATGCTCCCTCCCAGTTTCTTGTGTGCCTCCTCACTGGCAGAGCATGAGACACTGAAAAATCCTTGATTTAAGGTTGGTACTGCTTAGTAACAACCAAAAGCAGTGTGTTACCAACATTATGCTCATACTGAATCCAAAGCACAGCTCTGTACCAGCTACCAAGAAGTGTAACTATCCCAGCCAAACCAGGACATAAAGCCATCCTATACCTTTCGCACACTGCTAGCACAGTGTCACTGTAATTGCCCAAATGTTGGCAACTATTTTACCATAATTTTCTAAACAGCTGTCAAGTAAAGATCTTTCGCTAAGTAATTTAAAACAAGTTTCAGTATAGAGTTCTTTCCAAAAAATTTGTTTCTTTCTATTGTCTAATGATCACATTTATTATGAAGGTCTAAAACTTACATGTGATGGCATTATTACTATTTTTTATTATCATCTGTTCCCCATCTCCTCAAATTTGTTTATCTGGTACTGCTTTGATTGCATTTATTTCTTTTTTCAAAGATCATTATATCTCTGCTCTTCTGCACTTGAAGACTTTACATCAGTAGCCACCGTTCCTCTAAAAATACCTCTGTGTCTTCATGTAACAGGCAGATTTCCTCCAGCAATGCTTATCATCTGCAGTTTTTTTAAATATTGAAAGGTTATAACAGCAGTAAGGAGTACCACAACAAAAGGATACGTAACAGATACTCCTGGCAGTTACTGTTGGTAAGCTCTTTCGAAAGAAAGATGGTACCTAAAATAAATGTACTTCCTGAATATATCTTAGGAATTAGAAAATAACACTAAGAAAAATAGTGTTACCACTGTGAAACATTCAGAAATCATGAGTCCAATCTAAAATTATTTTAATCTTGAAGTTTAGCGTATTATATAAAGGTATCTGTATGTATACTATATACACATATATTTGTGTGTCTGAGAGGTACGGAGTATCTTTAGCTTATGAAAATTTTAATTTGCCTTCTCCTATTGAGAAGAAGAGGTACATGAACCATGCTAGCACGTACTTTTAAAGAAAAGCTAATTTTGGTATCATTATGGCCCTTAACGGTCTAGTCTTAGCACAAATACCACTATGTTTAGCAATAGTGGTAACATTGTTATATGAATGAGAGATTATTTTCTCAGCTCTGTGAAGATGAGACTTTATCTGAATGTCCTCTAGAAAAATCTGCACCGTGTATCATTACTCTTCAGTTGTGAGTGGGGGGAAAAACCTTACCAATTTATAAACTTATTTCTTAAGGATAAATTCAAATACCTCTGCTCCAGTGGCACACTGAAATACTAATTCAATTTTCCTGCAACAGGAAGGTTTTATACACCTCAGAGAACTTTTTGTTCAGGGAAGTTGGCTTTTGGAATTGGAGAATGATGAGAATTCTTTTCAGCCAGAGGCTAAATAGGTACTCTTGGCTGTAGAGTGTGCATAGTGGATATAGTCATTGACACATCTTGCAGCCGCCTTGGCACGTTCTCCTAGCAGCTGGCGTGTTCTGTTCTGCATCAGATAAGCCTCTGTGGGCTATTTATAGAAAATGTGTAGGATCTTTCTGTTGTGTCTTTCACATGCCCTCCTGATTTTGGTAAGCTGCATCATGGGTTTAGACAGCTAATGGTGAGCAAATAAGGTAGAGGAGTGGGCTGTTTATCCCCAGTGGGACAGACATGGCACTCTTTCCCTGTAGTTTGTGGGGCCCCTGCCCATAATTCTTTCTGTTGCTGAACCTGGCCCCTGGTTTCTTTAATGCACCTTGCAGTAAGTTGTGCTTACTCATTCTTCAGTGTTTTATAGGTACAGCTGTATGTGCTGTTGTCCGCTGGTGAGGGTGCAGGCTGTTAACTTATCCACTTGGGAGATGTGATTCTGCAACCATAGTGTCAGAGTCTGTTTGAATCTCTCTAATTTACAGGACAGTGTACTCTGTGATTTAGGCTTTATTTTATGAGCTCATTAAGAAATACAACAAGAGCAAACAGTGGCTCAGTTCCCTTTGCCCAGACTAGTCCTAATTCATACATGTGTGAGGAAAAATTAGTTACCTAGCCAACAGTGAGAGTGCTGATTCATCCTCCTTTGTCACAATGCGTGCACCCCCTCACACTGGGAGGCTGGAAATATTCAGCAGTCCAGCTGCTGTTACATCCACTTCTTAAAAAAAACTTTTTTGAGTAAGCTGATGTTTTACAGCTTTTGGCTTTGAAATTCGGTCTATACCATTTCTGTAAGTTAGTAGATTCTGAGAAAACTGCCAGACAATAAACATGCAAAGATGATGGCTGCAGGTGACAGCAATCTGCAGGTGATAATGGCTGCATTATGGCTTTTTAGCTCTTTCAGGCCACCTGTCCTGCCTGCACGATACTCTCAGTTTGACCTAATGGCACTGCTTCCAGTGTACGTCAGCATGAGCTGCGTTAGCCAAAACCTGAGCAGTGGCTGAGTGAGCAGTCACTTGGCCGTAGTTCCTTTTTTACTGATGTCAGTGAAACAAAGAAATCCACTGTCTTCGACTCTTTGAAGTTAGATACGTACTGTAATTTCAGACACTCTGGAATGCCAAAGAATCCACATACGTGGGTCTGAGAGGTGATGCAATTTATGGGGAATTAATTCTCTGGGATTGTCATTGTAAAATGATTTTACAGTACAGTTTTAATTAGCTTTTTAGGTTTAGTTTCTACCTTCTGAAAAAGTGCTTTTAATTTTTCTTTACCCTTGATTTCACTGACTAAAACACTTAAGTATGAGCTTATCTCTAAGCATACAGTTAAGTACTGCAGAAAATTAATACGTGTTTCAGAAACACTGCTAGATTTTGTTGCTAACAGTAGGAATCACCAAAAACACTAGAGGGAGAATTTGATATGTGATTTTGTTATTACACAATCCCTCACCAAATCCCTCCAGCTGTTTTTGAGTATCTGAATTTTACTCCTGTGTATTAGATAATGTGCCCTGTACTTAAGGCATGTGGCTGTACAGCTTATATACTTATGTGGTATATATTATAAAACTAAGATATATAGCTGTTGAATTATCTAGATTTCTTTAAGTCTGCTTTTAAACAATGATCCTTATTTCCATATTTGATAATTGTATGTCATTGCAAATAAAAATATTTTGTCTAAATGTTAGTATACTGCATCTTTTCAGTTAGATTGATATGAAGTGTAAAATATTTTTGCTACCAGCCTGGAATTTGATTTCATTTTTAATCTCGTAAGATTGTGTTAATTCAAAATAGCTCACACATTGATAAAAGCAAAGAATAAATAATTAAATAAAAATACCTTTTTAAATAAAAATACCTTTATGATTAGCAGCACAGTTGAAGTGATGGCGTAAGAGTACAATTACTATTCCCATAATCTTTGAAAAGTTTACTAAATGTTAGAACTACTGAAGGAATATAGTTTAATGTAAAAGCAAGAAGTGCACATACATCTACATATGCGTTTACAGAAAATAACTGATAGGATCAATGAAAAAGTGAATAAAATATTTTAATTTTTATTCTATGCAATTTTACATAATTAGGTTAATAAAAGCTTTTCGATAAAAGTGTAAAGAGGTGTGGATGACAGCAATATGAGAAAGATCAAATTATCTTTCTATATCTAAGCGATTAAGGTCTTTTTGTTTTACACCTATTCCCTTTGTATAATTCTGTAGCTTTTAAAACATTCTTTGTTCTCAGTGTTAGTTGGTAATGTTCTTGTACTATGGTTAGAAGATAATAATTAAGGAAGTTTATTCAGAGTTCACTGGCTGCTTTGTCAGAGAATTGTGGCTTATGTACTCTTCTAATAGAGAGGTTTGGGAGTGCTTAGCTAAACAAATCATAAGTAGCTCGTAACACTTTTTTGAAACAAAGCTCCTTACCACTGTAAATATGATATGTAAGATGTTAGTGTGATCATGGCTAAGAGAAAAGAAAGAAAATGTGTGTTTTAGCATATTTAGAAGAAAAGGCAGACTTGTATTTTTATTACTTATACATTGGGACATAGTTAAATACCAGCTTCATTTTGCTCTGTATGCTCATTTATAATTAAACCTCCTGTCATTTGTTAGTGGTGGTAATGAGGATATAGTTAATTTACATGGAAAAATAATATTTTGCATTAAAACCTTATTGTGATTTTCACTGTGAAACTTGCAGATAGTCCTTTACAATCATAATTTTAAAAAATTGTTCAAAGAAGAAATACCAAACATTTTTCATTTGTGGGAAAATTGCTGTGTTAGGAAATATAGACAGATACAGGTATCTTATACCTTTTTCAGAAACAGGTATAGTATATGTGTTGCTTTTGAGTTAGGATCTATTTTTTTTCAATTACATCTCATTTTTAAGCAGTGTTATATGCATACAAAACCCAGTCAGTACATCCATATTGATTGGACTGAATATTCATCCTGTCATGGCATTAGTTGTTCAGTCCCACAGGATCAGCCCACACAGGATGAAGAATCTCAGGAAATGGGACTCTGAAACAAATCCATTAGGTAGACCTTAGGATAGATTACTCAGTGTTTCATCCATATTTTAGACTCTGAGTGGATCAGTGTCCTTAATTACTGTTAACCTATTTGAACAATCAAAATGCTCTTCTTACTAAAGGCCAGGTTTTGGTCCATTAGTGTTTTTTTCCACAAAGATAGTTTTGACAATAATGCTAGTATTTATAAAACCAGAGTGTTGAAAGACCACTGACAGCAATAAAATACAGTATGAGAAGCAACAAAAAGGCAACATTGTAATTTGTGAGCTGAGGTAAGAAAATTTGCGTTCTGCTTTTTCTGCTGTAGGATTCCACATTTCTAGGCCTTTATCTCTGGAGAATAACACAGCTATGCAAGAGAGAGATCTGTCTCCATTCCAAAAGTCAGAAATTGTTTTCCTTTAGACCTTGGAGGAGACCACTTCCCTACAAGCTTTTGAAAATTCATTTTCTCTGATTAATATTGATACTTTTAGTAATACTCATACTGCTCTTTTTAATGATTAATGTGAAGAAAATCAGTACTTATTGATGATTGCCATTATGTGATATGTTAGATACTTTCTTCTCTTTAAATATGGTAAGAAATTATTGGATTTACTAAGAGACAGCTGTAATTATACAATTCACACAGAGATTTCTAAAGACATTCCTTCCTTATGTGGGCAATATTGTACAGCTGAGTAACATGAAGCTTTGTTAATTTTAGTGTAATCTGAAACAGTTTTTGCCAAGGTTTACCACTGCTTTTTCTGACAGTTAGAATGTGCTGCCTGCTTTCAAAGACGCCTTCAGAAATGTTACTATCCTCTGTATAAACAGCTTTGTTAAAATAAGTTTGCCAGGCTGAGAAATTGTTAGAATTAAACTTCTGAATACCTTTCATTCAGTTCCCTGTGCATGTGCCTTAGAGCAGTTTTTAAAGGCAACCCCTCTTTTTTAAATTTTTTTTTGGACAGGTACACAACTCTATTTATGTATGGAATTAAAACAATTACTTCAGAAAAAAGAATTCATTATTCAGTTTTTGCTTTTCTTCACTGCTTACACTGTGTCAACTTGTAATTTATTGTATATTATGTAACGAATGCTCTGAATACAAAATTATTAATTCCTTAACAGGAGAAGTGTGGCTGTTGTCATGCAAGTGCTGGAGTCCTTCATGAACATGAATAACTCTGCAATAAACATAAACATTAATAAACTCATGAGGCTAAGGGATAGTCTATTCCACAAGTAAAGAAGAGAGAAACAGGGAAATTAAATGCAAAAACCATACTCCAAATCTAGTTAATGAAATTGAGCATTTGCTTTTTCACATTGCTTAACTTTATATATGGCTTTATTTTTTTACCTTGAGCCTTCTGTTGACGCTAGATGTTTTCGTGTTGCATGGCAGTTTCTCAGAAATTAAAACCCGAACTACCAAATGCACTGTATATGCCCTGAACATAGGAAGTAATAAAAGAAATAATAGTACTTATTAAATCTTTACTACTACAAACTGTGCCAATGAGGAGATGACTGTAGAGCTCAGTGGTAATCTTTTCCCACTCACGGGCACCTACTGTTAAAACTCATAATATATCACTGGTCATTCATTTGTTCAGGTAGCTAATGCTGTGAAAGAGTTGAAATGTTTTTGTAAAAGATTTGGAAATGCTCCCTAGTTTGCAGGGACCAGGACTTTATTATATTTCTTTTCTTCAATACGTTTGTGTCTCGCATATGATTTGGGCTAACACTGTGTTTTAGTATCACATAGAGATAATCCAGTTCTCAAAAGCCAGTAGTTCGGTGCTGATAACTTGAGGACTCTCTTGGAATTGAAAACAGTTGACAGTTACGACTGTGTGCAATAGGGTTTTTGCTTTCTCCTGGAAAACGCAGAAATTTGCTCAGGAGTCTTGGGACAATTTGAGTAGCTCAGGTTTGACCTTGCCAGTCTTTGAAACTGTTTTGGAAATTATCTTATAAATCTTACTGTGACCAGGGTACTTTTTTTCCCCCCCCGTATGCAATGTTGCATTGTATTTACTGGAAAGAGATCACTAGACTTTAGTTTTTATTAAGTAGGAACTCTATCTGTATATTAAATTTTGAGCTAAGGATATGATTTGAATTAAAAATATTGAACCTTATTTTCTGTCTTGGTTTAGCAATGAAACATTCTATTTCAGCTATGAGTGGGAAGTTGCATTAAAAAGATGGTGATTTCTAGGTTTTGTGTCGCTATGTAGGTGACTATCTCTGTGTCCCTTTAATTACTTTAATCAGAACATAGCACTCTAATGAATTTTCTTACTTTTGTTTTAGAAAATTCTGGCTATAAAATGTCAGTAGAATGTGCAGTACATAAAGATCTACCTCAGGAAGGCAATGAATAATACTTATCCATCCTGAGATTCAAAACTTAAAATAAATCATGTGCTGTGTGTATTTTAGCAAGGGCATTATGTGGGTTTTAGTCATTAGAGAACCACTGGGGCATTTGAACTTAATTTTCTTCTCTTCACTGATGCAACTATTAAAACATTTCATAAAATACCACATGGTCTTCAGTTGTGTATGTTCTTTATTCCAGCTCAAGTTATTTCTTTGTCTGACTTACATAGAGTAGTTGCTCTAGATCTGTTGTGTTCTACTTTTAACCACTTGTAGTGATATGAAGAAATGTCAGGTGAGAACTAAAAGATCAGCCAACTTCTTAATGGTGCTTCATTTTTATAATGTTTATTTTGTTGAAAAAATTCCTCAACATCTGCATTGCTCTGAAAGTGTATATTCATGCTAGTATTTACATACTATAGATGTTACAATGAAGGGAATCATATTCCTGATACATTTCTGGTAACTCAACTTCCATCCAGACATCTGCAGAAAGTCATGTGGTAGAAACCAAAGCACGTTTGGGTTTGGTTTTTTTTTACATCACAGTTAAGTGTTAATTTTCATGCTACTGCACTAGGTAAACAAAGTAAAAATGTGCCTATGGTTTTGAAATCTGAGATTTTGAAATATAAAGCCTATTCCAACAGAAAGGAGAAAATCTTTAGAATTTAATTCGCACTTCCAAGATACTGTGTCAAAAGCATATAATTTATGGTGAATAAACATTTTAATTTAATAACACAAAAACCACAAACAAAAACATGCTGATTATTCTAAAGAGTCTGAAAGTATTACAAGTGTTCTTATTTGTGTGATATAAATATGTTTTTAAATAGTTTACTTAGCCAAAATGTGCCAACTTCATTTAGGTTCATTTTTATGTTAATTTTGTGAATTTCTTAAAACGTTACAGTATCAATACATATTACACATTCATCATTTAAATAATTTATAGTGCCATATTTATAATTTGCTGTGTAATATTATCATGCAAATCATAACAAAACTCTGGTGGATAATTTATAGATAATGCTTTGGTCTTTGTGACACAAATAAGTTATTAGAGAAAAAAAGAAGAAAAGTTAAAAGAACATCAAACCTTTAAGTCAAGAATGCTAAAACCAGAAAATACTAAAATTGAAACTGTTGTAGCCACTCTGGTTCAGCTTTTTTACATGTTTCTCTTTTAGGAAAGTATCTATCCCTGTAGGAAATCCTCTACTTAGTGAAGAGTGGGGGTTTGGGAGAGACATTCAGACCACAGAAGCTCTAGTGAGAGTTGCCACCCATAGCAGTCTGAGGTCCTCTCAACGGCTGAAGCTGTGACTGAGCATTTCAGTGCTGAAGAAAACAGAATACCTTGATTAACTCCAGCAGTTGTTCGAGGTAATTTGTCAGAAATAGTGCCTCAGCTATGAAGGTGTGAATTTGTGAGGGGAAGAAATAATATGTATGTTCACATGATTTTTCAACATTTATCTTTTTGGTCCTCAGGGAATGTAAAGTTTGAAGTTTCATGTAATGCTCACTTTATAAGGTCCTCTCTTGAATAAAACAGAATTTGCAAAGAGAGAGGTTTAATATGCCTTTAACACAGAATCGGAATGGTTCAGAATCTATTAATCATTTCACAGTGGTAGTATTTCCAAATTACATGTGAGGTTCAAAGGCACTGCAGTACAAATTAGCAAATGTCCATTCACTTTGAAAGTTTATCTTTGGAGGATTAGGACTTCATTTTTTTTCAGTTATTGATATTTTTATAGCCCTTTCTATTCAAAGCATGATTTTAGTTGCAGTTGTAAATACTTAGAAAATCTAATCTCACAATCCAAAAATCCTTTCAATGCACCTGTTTATGTTCTACTCTTTTCCTGTTCAGTTGTTCATTCCATCTACCTCTGCCCCGGGGGAAGAGTATCTGGAAGGCAGCTGAGAGGAAAAGCACCCAGGTGTGGATGGCTGGCTGAACATGAGCCAGTATGTGCCCAGGTGGCCAGGAGGGCCAAGCAAATCCTGGCCTGTATCAAAAATAGTGAGGAAGTGATTGTCCCTCTGTACTCAGTACTGGTGAGGCCTCAACTTGAGTACTGTATCCACCCCCTCATTTCAGGAAAGACACTGAGGTGCTGGAGCATGTCCAGGTAAGGGCAACAAAGCTGGTGAAGGGTCTAGAGAGTAAATCCTAAGAGGAGCAGCGGTGGGAGCTGGGGTTGTTTAGCCTGGAGAAAAGGAGAATCAGTGGTGACCTTATTGCTTTCTACAACTGCCTGAGAGTGTAGCAGTGTGGGGTTTGGCCTCTTCTCACAGGCAACAAGGGACAAGATAAGACACAATGGCCTCAAGCTGCACCAGCAGAGGTTCAGGTTGGACATCAGGAAGAATTTCTTCACGGAAGAGGTGGTCAAGCGCTGGAATGGGCTGCCCAGGGAGGTGGCAGAGTCACCATCCCTGGAGGTGTTCAAGAAATTACTGGACATGACGTCTGGTTCTGTGATTCAGTTCACGAGGTTGAACTAGATGATCTTGAGGGTCTTTTGCAATCTCAGTAATTCCATGATTCTATGATAGGACAGAAGGGAATGGCTTTAAACTGAAAGAAGTTTAGGATTAGAAAGGTTTGGATTAGATATTAGAGAGAAATTCTAAACTTTCAGGGTAGTGGGACACTGGAACAAGTTGCTCAGAAAAATGGATGCCCCATAACTGGAAGTGTTCAAAGCCAGGCTAAAGAGGCATTGAACAACCTGGTGTAGTGAAGGTGTCCCTGCCCATAGCAGGTAGGTTGGCACTAGAGGATCTTCAAGGTCCCCTCCAGCCCAAATCATCTATGATTCTTTGATTCTATGATTCAGAATAGAAGAAAATATAAGACATAATATAATGAGTTACATTATGAAAAAATGAGCCTTTAAGTTAGGCTTCTAGCAGTTCAGAGGCATTCCTTTGTCCTCAGTGCATAGAATTAAACTTTCTGTCATCTTGGGTGAGCTGTCTTTTCTGTCTCAGATACCTAGACTGAACTTTGGTTGAAACTTACATAACTTATGTAATTTCTGCATAAAATTTTTTTCTGATTAAAGTCTGGGGTATCCGAGCAAAACTTCTCAGTTTTTCCTCCTCACACTAATCAGAACATTTATTTCTGAAGTATGTATGCACCTAGAGTGTACTCAGAGGGTATATGCCAGTCACACCCCCTCAGTTTTTCTGCTCGCCATCTGTATCTGGGGAGTTGAGCCTTCTGCCTGGAACCTTACTTGTATTACTTAAGCCTGTGTGGTATTTTTCTCAAAAGCCATCATACCTTTAGCAAGGCTTGTCAGCTTCGACATCGGCTGAAACTCAGTGCAACTTGCCACCTCACTGAAGGCCAAAAGTTGCATACAGGGTACTTATCAAGGTAGTACATAAGTGGCCACAGTTTCTGCTGTAGCATGCAGGCATGTACGGATAATGAGCTCCAGGTTGCAGTACAGGGTCAGAGTCTAGGGCTAGTAGTTTGCAAGCCACTTAGGTACTTGGGAAAATATTGACCTTTGTCTTCTTGAAATCATCTCCTATTTTTTCATAAATGAACATCTTCAAGAACATCTTGTATCCAGATGTCTGTTTGGCATTTGCTATGAAAATGATATAGTTACAGACTCTCTAGTCTGTCAAATTGCTTCTGGCTCTTTTGAATAAATTTATCATTTGTTTATGTAGAATTCTCAGTTTCTAGTGTTTTGAGTCATTATGTAGCGACAAATTTCTTAGAGCTGAAACCAGCACATACCCATCAATCCATCTATACACACACATATATGTACACACACATATGTGAGAAAATAAAAAAGAGTTTCCAATTAAACTGGAAGACCAGTAAAATGAATTCTCAAGTTCTGCAGTATGATTATAAAGCAAGATTTCATTTCAGACTGAGTGAATGTGTATTCGCAACTTAAAATCAATGCTAAGAGATTATAGCTATTTTTAATACTATTCAGTGGGGAAAATAATGTAGATTTTATCCAGCTTCATAAAATTAAAATAATTTTGGACCTTAATACATTTCTAAAGGATTATACCTTGCATATATATGCACATAGAGTCACATTGCTAGCCCATTTTAATATGCCTATGCTAGTACCAAGGTTTTAGGAGTTTTTACTTTTGGATGTGACACAGAAATATAACTTCCCTTTAAGACTGGTTTAACTACTTATGGGATCAATTATGCTACTTAAGCTGCTTGATAATATGTACAAATAAAATGCATTTACTATATCATTTCCTTTCTAAGAAAATAAAGGAAACCTAATGAATCATTTAAGTCATGAAACTGAAGACAGAGCACAGAATTTCTGAAGAAGTATAGTCTCAAGTACATAGTCCCCCGTTGTTTAAATCTCTGATTAACCACCTTAATTTCTGAATTCCATGTGTTAAGAATGGTTACACCCATTTTTTTATGTACTGTGTATGGTGGATTAATATATTACCCTAGCAGGGAGAAACGAATTCTGTAGAACCACATCTTAGGTCTTGAAAGATATATGTAATTTTCTTCTGTCTGATATGAATTCAGATCTTCAACACATCTTCCAGGCTCATGCTTTTGGATATATGGTGATCTCACAATAGAAGTTATGTTTTGTTTCACAGAAGTTGCATTTTGCCATCAAAGAGCATAACATTGTGTTACTAATTTACTTTTGAAAGTCTGTTGACGTGACTTCATTGTGAAGTTATGACTTGCATTATTTCATTCTTCTGAAATGTTTTACAGAACTTTGATATAGATGTTTGTCAGAAAGTATTTTTCTGTGAAAATAATATACTTTATCTGTACCTTAGACAAAATTTCAAACTGAAAGTAGGGCCAACATAATGATTATCTCTTTATACTTCAGAAAACTCTTTTATATCCACATCAAGCTTTTCAAAGAAATTCAACAGGAATTCAAAGCACCTGAATCAAAACCCCAAATAGTAACATTTAGTGAAGGAATTCATTGTTTATCCAGCTCTACTGAAGATTCTCCAGTTCAAAACTAGTAGCATTGAATAGTTTAAATTTCTGAATGTCTTTGTGAGAAGGCCATCATCAGCCAACTTCATTAGAAAGAATATAAACAAAATGTGATTTATATGTCAATACCTCAGCTTAAGTTTATGATTCAGTTTTCTTAGGTTATTACACTCCCTGTAACTGAGTCTTTTCTGGGGTAATTGTAACACTGGTCATTGTTCCTTTCAGAATCAATGGTCGTTCTAAGAAATAAAATTAACAAAGTTATAGCAGTCTCAGATAATGGTTAATAAAACTTGCTCTTACAGTTATAAAGAATCTCTTGCACAAGGACAAGTAGGTTAAGTAAATTCTGAGCAAAAGGAGATTGTTTCCTAGGGTGTTAACATAATTTCATCCTGAAAACAAATGCAGAATCTACCAAAAGGCATTCCATTTAACTAGACTTCAACAGGATGTTGAGTTACTTAGAGTAATTAAGACTCACAGAGTAATTTACAATAAAATCCATCATTCAACAGTATTGTTCAGTCTTTACTTAGGTCTCCTTTGTTGCTTCAGTCTCTCATATATCTGATATTTTTTAGCTTGATGGTCTCCTACTTGGTCTTTATACATCTCCTTTAAGCTCCTCTGATGCTGTCTATTTCACTACTTTTCCTACGACCTCTTCTGTATATACTTGAGTTCTTTTCACTTTCTTTCTGCACAAATTTTAAGTCTTTAATTGCCTACACCATCCACTAATCTGTTAACTGTAGGAGTGCCAGCACAGCCATCCTTGAAAACAACAGATGTTAAGACAAGGATGTGGGTGTTGAAGGGTATTTGTGAAGGGGAACACCCAAAACTGTCTGAGGGGGTGTTTGCTTAAATGCTAACCAGGGAACTCTGAAGAGATTTCTGAAATAAAGGAGTCAGCTTTAAAGGAATGTGTGAAAAAGAAGCCTTTGGCATGTGGGGAGATACCTTGCAGTGGAACAGTGGCGGTGGAACCTCCTTCCTGCTGCAAGTCTTCCATCATGACACTGTGAGATGAGACAGGTAGGGACTCACACCTCGGGTGTGTTTGTGTCCTCCGTGTGTGCTTTCACACTGAAATGGGGATTAGCAACCTGTGGGGAGAGGCACAGCTTCACACAAAGCTAGAGCTCCTCTCTCTCTCACACAAGGTTTGTGTCAATAGTGTAACCCACCCTCCCGGGGGAGAATGTTGTGTTTGTAATCCATATGCTGTGTATGTTCCCCTAATTGTGGGTGTGAGTGCCCTTTGTGGGATTGGGTAGAGAAGGTTTCTGGAAATTAAGACGTGTTTATCATCATTTTGTGTACTTTGTCTGTTTTAGTGTTAATAATGAATGCCAAATACATTTGATTGTTAGTTAATTATTTCTCATTAATAAATCAGAAAGCTGATTAGATCCTGATTTGAGCTATGTAAATTGAACAGCTTTTCCCTGAAAAGTTACCAATTTTTTGCATCCAAATTACATCCTAGAAGCAGTTGCAATACAATTTGCAGAGTTGTCGTGAGTCAAAGAAGTGAGCTTCACATGTGAAACCAAGAGGTTTTAGTCTAATTGCAGTCTTAACAACCTAAACAGAAAATTATTAACCAATTTACAAAGATTATAGATTCTTATAATACAAATTACTCAGTTTTTACAGCTTATTCCTGGCAATGCCATTTTAAACTATTTTCTGGTATCTGTCCAGTATCTCGGTGTTGAGCTCAGGCCTCCACTGCTTTTCTTGGTCCTGAGGCTCGTGGCTTGGAGAGGCAGGGAGAGGGAAGAGTGTTGGTTATAGGAGTAATTAGAATTTTATAACTTTAATTGTGATTGTTTTGGAAACTTCAGTTGTCCTCATAACACAAGACCTGTGGCTTGTTACAAGGGATGGTGACACCGTATTTACTGCCTTACAAGGTTACCTGTTGTGGGGAAACTGAACAGAGATCTAATATTGTCTTATTCCCTTTATCTTGTCATCACTTTGTAATAGTGAGGTGGACCTTCAGGAGGTACTGTTTTCTTTTGTGTCCAAACTCTTAAACTTAATTTTACTCTCTTTGTTTTTGCCCTGGCAGAAGGTTTATCCATGTAGCATTTGTGTAACTAACATTTTTTTTTCTGTTTTCTTCTTGTTGTCTAAAAGATTTCTGATAGTGATAGAATCAGGATTAATGGAGACTTAGTCAGATAACCGGACTGTAAACTTCCTGTTTAAACAAGCAATGCTTCTGGTTTTAAATGCCTTGTCCTGTAAATTGATATTATCAAATAAGGATCAAGTTTAATCCCTAAATTTGATAGTTCATATTTTTCAGCATTTTTAAAATAATTTTGATACAATTCCCACAAAACTATTAGATTGAAATGTAGGATAAACTCATGCTTCCTTGAAAAAAAGATAAATTAATAAATATGAAAGCTGTGATGTAGTCATATCATTAACATATACAGTGAAAGACAGGTCTTTTTACAATAGCCACTCAGTATTCTCCAAAAATGCTGTGTCTGGATAGTCAGAATAATAATTGATAGCCATCTGATTCTTCTGAAGGCATAGGTAATACCGTGCCAGTATTGGTCCATGTGTGAAACTGTTCCTAGAGCATATGTGTGCTACATCAAAACTGTTTTTTCAAACTTTTCTGTTTCTGGATCCAGCCATCCAGCCAGTCCTTGACTCAGAAACCCTTCCTTGAAATGGGAACTTTCTGTGGGGTCTCTGACATGTTTTTTCTCCAAGTTACACAAAGAAAAGAGAAATGTATAAAAAATGCGTATCTCTTTTGATTTTTGCTGAACACACTAACAAATAAAGAAATTCTATTCAGGTCTTCCAGTTGCTTTCAGAAAGTAACATTTCAGATGACTAGATTCTCTAGGGAGAAAATACTTCCTTGACTGATTCAGCAAGAGTCATGTTATAGTCTAATCCTAAATCTTTTTGAGAGAAGATATTCCACCATTTAGTGCTCTTTTTATTTCCTACTTAAGAACTGCTGAACTAAATATTGCTCAAAGCACTAATAAAGCTGTAATAGAAAATGTGTTATATATTTATTTATGAGAAACGTTAATTTGCAGTTTGCATAACCTGGAAGTACAGCCAATTCCTTTATTTCTTAAAAATTAGACAGCTAGTAACAATTACCAGGACTGATAGGCAAATAGGTAACCATAGGGTGAATGACTATGACGGGCAGATTACTCCATTTATTAACTTAATATAACAATGTAATCAACAAATTTTCCAAATCTAACAGTCAATAATTAAATTAGATCTTGATTTTATAACATATTTAACAGTCTTCATCAGTGTAACACTGGCACATCACACATTCACTCTGAAGTGATGTCAGTAGCCGACTGAAGTAATTTAATTTTTTTTATTAAGTATTGATTGTTAATTTTGTGTAGATATACAAGTTGTAATTAAAAAAGTTTGAGAGTAACTGTGTACGCAGTTGTTTTTTCTAAACTTTACCTTAGAGCTACTGTACATACACTATGGCTTAGGTAACTCTTATCTCCTATCGTGCTTCTTTTCTGCTTAGTCTAACCATGCTAGGCTGTAGTTACCCATAATACAGTATCAGAGCAAATTGACACGGTATTCAACTAAAGTAACAAAAGAAATATTCAACTACTCAATGTGGACAGAAATAGATAGGTATCAAGTGTATATATGTATATTTTATCTTTGTAATTCAGATATGATCTTAATGGGGGGGTGTGTGTGTAAGTTGCTCAGCCTTTGGCTTACTTTTCACAACATTTAATTTCCTATATTTCACTCTTACCCTTGAGCTTACATGGGGAGAAGCTGTCACTTTAAGGGAATGCCACATAGACATTTTCAACTACACTTGTCTAATTTTTCAGGCAGAGGGAAGTCCATTCTGCTTGTGCACTGAGCCGTGAAACCAGATGGCTGCAATTAACTCCGCAATGAAATGAAGTATGATATCTTAGGCTCTGCAATGTGATAACACTCCGTGGTTTCCTTTGGCACAGAGTATGAATGAATACACTAGAAAAACTGTGTAAACATTCCCTTAGATGAACTGTGTTATGAGGTACTTAAATCTTTCACATCTGCTGATCTTGCAGAACACAAAAGTTCACTGTAGGGGGAAAAAGGGGTTGTGTAGGACTCCATAACTGAAAACTTACCTAGACGTTCTGAAAGCCAAGCATGGTGAACTGAACCCAACTGAAAAGAAGGGAGGGACAAGTTGTGCAGATGCCTGTCTGCTTATGGGAAAGAATTACTAGGTGAATGTTAAAACAAATAAATTTCCTCTAAATTTTCTAGTACAAGCCTCCTTATTTTGCTCCTTGTTCTTTATTTTCAGGATTTTGAAATAAATCCTACATTGGTGCTCTCTACTGAAGGCAGTCGTCGTTTAGGGTCTGATTCTTTTTAGGAGCTATCCAAGCATTTAGTATCATATAATGTGATTATGGGGTTTGTATTTTGGTTTTAATTTGACATGAAAAGGTTAACTTTGTCATTTACCAACTTTAATAATTTTTATGATAAAAAAGGTTTCTATCAGTAAGTAAATGAGGATAAACATTAATTATTAAATATGTGCCTCCTCTGTGCCCTCTTTTGGTAGGAAAAATTGCTGTGCTGAAGGCAACAATTTATTTAAAAAATGCATCTGGGATTTAGGTTTTAATTATCGATCAGAAGAAAAATCTAATAAAAGTACCACACACAAAAACTGTCCTTGCTGGGTACAGTACTGAGGTGTTTTCTAAAAAGCTTCTGTGAGAGATCAGACAAGTGGGTTTTTTATTTTTGTTTTGTTTGTTTGTTTCTTTTTTTGATGGAGGGTGCATTTGGGTGTCTAATTACTTTCCTCTCCAGTTTCATGTTCTTAAGACTACATAAAACATGAAGATTTTTGCTCGTTCTATATAAGAGATTAAATAAAGCCTCAGTTGATTACAGTTTATAAATTGACCACATGCCAATTATACTGAAGGTTTACAAAAGGTAATGAATAGCTCATTGACTGTGTTTGTTTACTGTGCACTCTGCATCGATTTCTGGTTTGTTATAACATTTCACACATCAGCGCTGGAACCACTAGACCTACCATTCTCAGAGGAACCCAGGAGTGCTATGGGTCAATACCTGAACCATATACTGTACATACTCTACTTAGTTCAAATTAATCACTGTGGACCAATTTCAGTCCTAGCATAAGTAGGTAGAACAGCAGGCCTTGTTTTTGATAGAGCTTTGTTGGCATACTAGTATATCTTCTTAGAAATTAGTATCATATTTTGCTAAAGTTTCTGAAAAATTTGTTTTTCTTTTGTATTCCTTACATTCCAATATTTGATAGGGTCTTCTTTTCAATCAATAATTGGTCATTTCAAGTTTATTTTTGGATTGGAGTGTTAAAATTTTGATGTACCGAAAGCTTTGTGAAGACCTACGTTTTCTACTTATCAAACAATTTAGCTGTGCCATACATGATCAGCAATAAACATGGTATTCTAGGCAGTCTTTAAAACACCCTATTATATGGCTGATCTGTAAAATATTTTTCTGGTTATGAAAGTATTTATTAACTTTTATGTGTAGTGTTGGAAAAAAATTTGAGCATTTGTATAAGAATTAAAGTGTGTCATAGATAAGAGAATATAGTGCTAGAATAAAAGAAATGTATAACTAAGCTCATGTTTCTTCTAGCTTAGTACTGTATGTTTCATCTCAGACAGTGGTCAAAAATGCAGCCACTTAACGAATACTTTATTGGGAATGGAATTCTTTTCTTTGTGGTTTTCCCTTCCACTTCCAGCCAACATCAGTAAGAGGTTTCCAAAGCTGGAAATTTATCTGCACCATACGTGGTAGTTTGCAACTTCCAACCAGGATGTCAGGTTTTTTAGTTTTGAGAGATTGTTCAGTAAAAGGGCTGATGTAACTGAAAAAATACGTCACATGTACAGTCACATGAGCAATTACTCTGAAAAAACAATATTCCTTCGTGTCTGGCTCATCCACCCGTAGGTGATGAGAGTCATAGAGTTCTTGTAGAGTTCACTTCCTGCAGTTAATCAAAATGCTCATCCTACATTTGATTTGTAGAATGGTTTATTTAAGTATATACACTAACCATTAGCTCAATATTCATCTCTCTTCTCATTATTTTTCCGCTTGCTACCTTGACTTTACTTACAACATCCACTAAGTGTATGCTAAGCTACATCAATCTAATCATGTAACCATAACAAAGACTAAGACATTTTATAGTCAAGTTCATGGGCAACATCAAACTTCCCTTATTTATATCTGAATATTTTTTTACATAGATATTTTAAACCCCTGTGTAATCTCTGGCTGGTACAGATACTCTGCAATATAAGTTTTAGACTTTAAAATCATGAATTTCTGAACATATAGGCTTTTAAAGCTGTTTATACTTCTTAAATCCATAATATATTATGGCAGTTTTGCAAAAGTCTCTAAATCGCTGCTTGCTGTTAATGTTTCTCAACTTCACACTGTGCTGTTGTTTTATTAGACGATAATAATTTCGTATTCCTCTTCCTGCCCATACTATGTATTTATCTGGTACATTTCTTCTGCTGGGAGTATTTAGGCTAGAGCAGAGATGGTTCAGGGGGTGTCTCACTGGTGTATGTAAATATCCGAAGGGAGGGTTCAAAGAAGATGGAGTCAGACTCTTTTCATGGGTGCCCAGTGACAGGCCCAGAGGCCGCTGAAACTTCCTTCCTTTGGAAGTTACCTTTCTTATTGAGGCACATAGCATTGAACATAAATAAAGGAATATAAAGAATATGAAGAAAAATATTATTACAGTCAGTGGGGAAAAAATAGAAGAAAGACATGCAACTGTACAGCTTACAGAAACACCTAGAAATACCTTAGAAAATATGACAGTAGAGAAAAACCTGGTCTGAATACCTGAAATAAAAAGGACATATTGCAAAAAACATGCTATGAACTTGAGGAAAAAGAGAGAAACATGTACTTTACAGGCCTCATATAAAACAATCAAGTGTATTCCATACAGAAGCCATAGCAGTTATGTAATTTATGAATATGATATAAAACCCAAAACCACAGTAGACCCTGAAAGCAGAGTGAAACAAAGTTCTCAAAAGTGTTCAAACTTTTTAAGAGGTCAATAGAAAGAATGATCAGATTATGTTATGGCATGATTTTAAAGAAGTCCGTGAAATTACAAAAATCTAACCAAAACAGAGATGTGCATGCTACTTTTTCTGAAAAATTAAAACTAAAAAATCATTGGTCCCTTATTCTTTCTAATTAATTACTAGAAGTAATGGTGTCTAGTGTCTTTGAGAGCTTCCAATATAATATCTGAAAAGATTCAGTCATTAGAAATATTCCTTTGTCCATTTTTTCTCAATGGTTACATTGACAATATAGTCAGTATTTTCTTTTTTTAATTATGAATTCAGTAAGCAGAGATGTTGTGTTCCATAATCACCCAAATTCAGTCACTTATCATTTATTAATTTGGGGATAAATTTACTAATGGATGGTAAGTGAGTTTTGCTTACTTACTTTGCTTTGTACTTGTGTGACACCCTCCCATTCTGATAAGAATTGCATCTGTCCCCTTCACTGGGAGGTTTTTGGTTGCTTCCTCAATAGTTCTTAATTTTTTTTGTATTCCTACCATGTGTGTGTTTGTAAAAGTCTTTTACTGAATTATTCTTAAAATCTTTCAGTGATTGTTCTTAAGAGTTTCAATCAGCCTGATTGGCAATCATATTATTTCCATTAGAACTTACAATACACTTTCTCAAGAAGTACACTTTTTTTCTTTTTTGTGTAAGTAAGAACTGTTTACTTTCTCAACTGTTTTCATGCAGTCATAGTGATTTCTTTTTTCTTCCTTCAGGTGAATTAGTAAAAATAATAATAGTAAAATAGTAATCAAATCATGTAAGTAAACATATTTAGAAAGTTGTTATTACCAGCTGAAAAATGTGCCTGAATTAATTAAGGTTTCTAAAGTTCTAGTACAAAACTGAGTATGTCAGAAGATATTCCTTAAACAGATTGCAAACTAAGGAACAAAGAGCTTTCAGCCTTAAGGTTTCAGAAGTTTGTTCAAAATACTGAATAGTCCTTTCTGTTCCAGTTTGTAGTATGGTCTTTTGCTGCAGAAAATGTCCAGAAGATTTTTGTTTCTCCTTTTTTTTTTTTTTCTGTGAGCCACATTCTTAGTCTTCATTTCAGAGTTTACATGGGCAAACTTCTCTTAGCATGTGGTGCTGTTCCAGTTGGCAGTAGACTTTTTATGCTGTGTGTCAGATTCCATTCAGTTTTTTTGCTGTGAGGGGCCAAAGTGAATCACCAAGTGAGCATAACCATCACTCACCACTGAGGTGATCCTCATTAGTGGCAGAGGAGCGCTTTCAAATGACTCACCAGTTGTTCTTAAAGAAGAAAGCAAGAGAATCCCTATATTGACAGCAAAAAAGTTTTTTGGGTTACCATAGCAGAACAAAGGAAATACAGGGTGAGATGTCCTGTCACAGGAAAAGAGAATGTAGTACAAATTCACTCTATGACAAAAAGGGAGAACAGTAGTTAGGTAAGATTTAAACAGATTTTATATATATTCATACAAGAGTCCCATATTTTTTTCTGGTGGTCTTTGTGATAGTCCCTGATTTTATGCTGTTTCCTGATGATGATAGTTCAGAACATTATTTTTGGTGCTTTTGCTTCTCACTACTTTGTTGTTCTTCCAGTCAATATTGAAATCTTAGGTTCACTATAGAAATATGTTTTTCTGTGTAATCTGGGTCTTTGTGACATTGATCACAGTCAAATGCTCATTTCACCTTTCCTCCTACTTGACATTGTCTTCCAACTGCCAAAATCTAGTTTTCTTTCCTACTGATCAATCTTTAATGCAGATGTTGTATTTTGTGTTACAGTGACAGCTTTTCTCAGTTTTCTTGTTTTCCAGTTTATTTGGTTAGGTGACGTTCGATGATTATAATATTATCTGAATAACAGTGTCTCACACTGAATATGCTATATTGATTTGTAATTTATGATATGCTTCAAAAAAATGTTAAGGAATCTGCATCTAAAACATAATGGTATTCAAGTTAAGGATTTGGGTTAGTATTTTAATGTTTCTTTAGATGCTGATTGTACTTTTAAATTAAGACTGACAAGATGGAGTGTGCAGAAAAACAGAATTCTGGAACATCTTCCAGGAGTTGGAGCTGAGTATTTTCTAGCTCTAAGGCATAATCTGAGGAACATATGTGAAATAAAATTTTTTTCTGCTTTTTTTTGACACAAGTCCACTTGATTTACCTGTAGAGAATTTTCAATCAGGAATTTTTCTTTCTTGCCTTTCTCACCCATACAATATCATACCCATGTTGGAGTGGTCAACACATTATACAGAAATAAAAACTGAGATACCTAAAGGACAGTTATTATCACTGTATTTTATAGGATTGTACTGGCTCTACGACAAACAAGTAAATAGACCAAATTCTTTTTCTTAATTTAACCACTCATCATTTCTGTCTTGGCCTGTTACCATGTCTGTAGGCATAAAGTTTTTAAGGGGTCCCACCTTTCCCTCATTAGTGGTGTTTACTTCTTCTTTTAGATCTCAATCTTTTTGTCTCCGTGTAGGTGAAAACTTACATTTATAGAGAGCACTTTGGGCAATACTGCTGCCAGTTATCAGTAATCAGAGAGGTTTACATCTAGTTTCTGCCAGCTTCTCTTAACAGATAATTTTTAGAAGGTAAGAAAGTGGGAAGAACATTGAGGTAATCCTGCCTGTTAGTATAAAAATGGCTCAGTCTGTCATTTCAAGAAGAGTTCAGTTCAAATGTGGATATAGTTTCTTCTTGTAGCTACTTCTTTGGGGAAATAGTTGTTTGATACTCTAATGCAATCAAAATACACATTCAAGAGAAAGATTTTCTAAAATAGCATATGAAAAATACCACATGAGAAATCTGATGTCTTTATTTGCCATGAATGTAGCTACAGCTTTTTCTTCAGTGAAATTTATGAGGAAATCCTTGAAAATTACAATAAAATTAGGTACTGCGATATAAAAAAATAAACAAATAATTTTCTATTTGGTCATTAAATGGGTATTTCTCTTACAGTTAAGCCATTCTCATTTGTTGAAATGCCAGTTCTTAATGTATCTCATAATATCTGCTGGAGGATGAAATTACTCACAAGAGAGGGCCCTCAGAGAAGGATCAATGTTTTTATATTAATGTAAATTACCTCTGATTAATGAATGCTGTAACCAATAAGGATTTAAATCCATGCTGTGTTCCTTTTTTTGGAACCTAACCTTCCTGTCAATATTTCAAGTTAGTAGTAATATTAATTTATCAGGTACAGAAAATAGTAATAATATAGGCCCAATCAGTAGTATTTTTTCTATGAAAAGCAGTGGTTTTTTGGAGCCGAGAGTAAAATACGTTGAGGATTGTAGTTAGTTTTTACTAAATAATGTATATAATATCATTTATCCCTGTCACTGAAATAAATGTCTTTGTATTTATGATTAATTATACTGCATACAAGCTTTTCATCAGTACCTGTTTATTTTATATTTACTGCAATATTAGAACAGTATGAGCTCATGGAACTTCTTACATAATATTTGACTGCTATGTGCATAATTTCAAAACCGTAGAAAATTTAAATATTCTGGACATTAAAGAGAGAGGTGAAAAATAGAATCATATTTGCATGCACCTGTGTGTCAGTTTGGTTTTCACAGAACACTTTGCCACCTGAATTAAGAAAAACCAAGTTTTTGGTATGAATATGTGTACACCACGGCACTGACAAATGTAGTTGATGCTTGGGCACTTGAATTGAAACCAGGTGGAAACCGTGCAAGAATGTATATTTAACAAGAAACAAAGACTAAAGTAGCAAGTTGCAGTACTATGAAAAGGAAAGGAGAACAAAGACTTAGTATCTGTCATGAAAGAAATAGTTTGACAACCACTTTTTAGCCATCAGACTAGGAACCAAGTCCCAGAGCTTCAGAATGGAAATACTCCTACTCATACTGTGAGTTTGGCAGAAGAGAGAATGCACAATGCATGCTCCTTAGGGTATATTTCTGTACCAAATGGAATATTATACTGAAAATCTCAACCCAGATAGCAACCTCTTTATCTGATGGCTTTTTCTTGATCAAATCCAAAGGAAAGAACTGGGGTCTATATTACCGAAAGCATGATTATGGGAATAATGTTCTCTGTTTGAGGATTTGAGAAACCCCCATCCTTTGAGGGTCACACATGTATTCTGTAAGACATACCCATCCATAATTTTTGCTAACAAATTCTTTTTGTGAGTGCTAAATAGATATGAGTCATAAGACAGATAGGTAAAGCTTACTTTATCATGCTGTATGACACAGTGGATGTCAAGGATAAGTACCTTGGCAAAGCACATTGCTTAATTCATCAATAGGCAACTTTTCAGTTCTCTATCAGTTTGAGAAGGGATATCTATTAGTTCATAAATACTCTTAAAAGACTCCTTCCTGTACAGCTTCTTGAAGTTTCTAATTGTCAGAATTTCACACGTACACTTCTGAATTGTTATCTGTGTTTTGTGTAGAGAGAAACAATGCAACTACAGTGTAGTTTGAGTTTATATAGAAGTCAGTTTTCTGCTTGGTGTATTGGTTTTCAGTTCACTTACTTCTAAGTGATTTTCATGCAGTACTGCAGACTGTATCTGCCTGAAGACTACTATGGGAGATGCATAACCCTATTACCATTTTGCACCCACAGTGCGTATGTGGTTGCATAAACACACTCATAAAGCCAAAAGCCATAGAAATAATACAATTAGTGACAATTAGTTTATCTCCTTGGGCTGTTACATTATTATATACTATTAAAATAAGTTCCTGTGCACATGGTTGAGAGAACCCAGAAATCTGACTGATAGTATCCCCAACAGGTTTTCAATAAAACTACTGGGCTATATCTGTAGTGTGGTCTTTCCTAAATATTCTTGTCTTAACTGGGCAGCTGAATGTACAAGTATGGAATCATGGAATAGTTTGGTTGGAAGGGACCTCAAAGATCATCTAGTTCCATTCAGAAAAATTGCATACTTGTATAATGACAAAAAGTTAATAAAAGGTTGGATTTTAAGTGTGTGAATAAAAACCAGAGTGACACTCTTTTATTGCTTTAGTGATTAGAATGCTACAATTTGTGTTTAATAATATATTTGCAAAATTATTAAGTGGCCAGACTTAGATAGCTAGAGGGCATTAGTTCATATATGTATGTGTGTATACGTGTTGATAATTATGTGCACTAATAAACATAAGTAAGGAAGCAGAAGCTAAGATTTTTGGATGCCTCTCAATTGTATTAGGAAAGACTCTGTAAGAAATAAATACCCTGATCCTCAGTCGCCCTGGGAAAAAAAAGCCATCTGAGAAAGAATCCAGTGAACCGTACATTTTATTTTAGGTACTTACAATATTAGTTGCCACAAATCTCTTGAACATTTTCCTAAATAAACCTTTGAACTGGCAGATGAGGTGAATTCTGGTGTCTTGAAGCTGATTGGACTGAAGAAGAATGCAAAGGTATTAAAACATTAATCTTTTTTGATAGCTCAGGGCAAAGCTTTTTTTTCCCATTATATTTTTCAGCTGTCTTCTCAGTAAAGATGTTTTGAACCTCCTATGTCTCTTTGAAACTTATACAGGCTCGTTTTACTCTGTAGCAAAGGCATATTTTCTGTGTTAAACATGCCCCAGTGCCTGCTTATAAATCACTAAAGCAATACTTCCAGTGAAGACACAATTGTATTTTCTAATTACTCATGTGAAAACTTTCTTCTTCAGTAGCCCAGAATCTGTATTTAAAATTTGTGCTGTATTTGTTTAAACACTGCCAGATACGTTGATTGTTTTTTGTTAAACTTTGGTAAGTTTGACTACTATCTCTATCTACTACATCTATCCTTAGGAACAGAGGGTGATGCTTACAATTTCTGTAGCTGTATTCCATGTCCTAACCTCATAGCTGTAACTGCCATGCACAGCACATTAGCTTCTGGTGATAAGAGTGGTAAATGTACCTTCAATTTGATGAGTTCTTAATATTTATGTTCTGTTTACATTACAGTCTCAGCTTTCATCACACATTCACACCATGCTTATGTGTAAAAGGAAATACAAGGTGTGCACTGAAATGATGAATCAATAAAGGAGAAAAGGTTTCACCTGTAGGTTCTTTCTGTGTGCACATCTTGCATGACTGAGGCTCTAAGTGATCCAAAAGTGAATTTTTCAGGGAATGTCCACTACAGTGCCTTTTGACTTAAAAAGAAAATTTTCATCTACTGAAGGAACATAATTTCTCATGTCTTGTATAATGCATAATTAATTTTTCACTATTTTTTTCTCAGTGTTTCTCAAAGTAAGATCTAAAGAATTATGGAGTTTCACATTTTAATATGAAACAAGATTTTTGGGAAGAAAACATTTTGTCTCTGAATGACCCTTCTATTTTGTTTTTAGCTGTGTAATGACAAGTAAGAATAAGCAAAATAGTCACTTTGAAATATGTGTTAGTCAGGTAGCAGTGATCCTTTCTTACAATATAAAAAATGGGGAAGAAATAGAACACATCAAAATACATGCATTGCACATTCTAATAGCACCTGAGAAGAAAGTTACACTTATGCCTGTTTTCCATAAAAGGAACATACCAAGTTTCATGACCTTGGACTGTAGGTTTTCTGTGATGTATTAAGTCTACAAGCTATAGTTTGGGTTCCAAGTTTTTACCTTTTGTACTGTTAATTTCATCCTTTTATGTCCTATTCTAAAAATATACTTTTACCTTAACAATGATTTTTTTGAGGCCATGTAGATAGAGACACTGAAAGCTGTAGTTTTTCAAGGGTGCGAGCAGTAAGCCATTTAAACCAAAGAGCAAAATCAGTGGACCAAGGCACTAAAAAGACATTCAAATTAGTTTCATAACTGAAATGAATGCCTCTTAAATATGATAAATGTCATTGGGTTTCACATGTCATTCCAACTAGAAGTTCAGAATCTTAGAAGTGTTGAGCACTCATAACTTAAACTGCTTAATTAAATATGAAAATGGCCTGGTTTAGTGATGATCAGTCTTTCCTTCTTTCTTTCGTTTTTTGGTTCTTCAGTTACCTGATGGATGGTTTGACCTGTACTTAAAATTACAAGTAGTAACTTGAGCTGGCATTAGCCTTAGTTTTCTAATTCATATCAGGACCTGAATTAACATGGTTTCACAGGCCATAACTAGATTTTTGCTCTGGATAACACAGCTCTCACAAGTCAATAGATTAAGCAAATCTGTATGAAGAACTAGAATAAGCTGTTCAGAAAAGTGGTGAAGACTCTGTCTTTGGCAATGTTCAAAAGCACCCTGGCTATGGTGCTGGCCAGCCTTCCCTAGGTGTCCCTCACTAAACAGGGCCACTGGCCAGTAATGACTTCCAGAGGTCCCTGACAATCTCAGTTATACTGTGACTCTCTGGTTAAATATTTCTATCAGGTTAGCAGTACTTTTTTCACCATCTAGTGGGGGTGAAATCATAATTTAGTTTCAGAATCCTGTGTCATTTCTTGAGCTTCTTCAATATTTAGCACTCAATCTTCTGTGCTTCTTTGCACAGCCCCTTCTCCAGGTTCGCAATCATGGTGTTTTCCATATGGTATGAGGGAATTTTATTAGAAAAAAGCCAGGAATTTCTGTCACTGGAGGAATTTGTGGGCATTGCTGTGCTGTTCCATTATTTGACTGCTATAAACACCAGGCGTCAGTTGTGAGGTTGTAAGCAAGTAAGTTTTCACAGTGCTATTACTAGAAAGACATATATGATCCATATTCCAAATGACTTAAAAGCTCTCAGGACTGAGCACAGGAACACGGCAAAATAGAATTCTGTAGAAATGCTGTTTTAAAAGTAGTATTAGAAAACCTTTGATCTGTGGCAAATGTGCAATCTAAATCTGGTCCCTGAACTACTTTTGTTTACATGGCTAGTCCTCTGCATCAACTCCTGAATATTTGAACATATGTTTGTAAGTAAACAGACTTGTTATATTTTTAAGAAACAGAACTAAATTTTTCCCTTACATGAGGTACTTTCTGGGGATGTATAAGTTTGGCTTTGACACACCTCCTCAGTCAAGAATGTGGGTTTGCTATTTAGAATCACTCCTCTCCTGGGAAAGAGCTACTTCTGCTTTAAATGAGCATAGCTGTCGCCACACAACAATACATCAATATTTATTCTAGCTTTTATTATTTAATGCTTGTAGTGAGAATATTTAGAGATACCTGAAGCAACATAGAAGGATAAGGAACACTCGTGATTTGAGGTTCTACTGCTAGAGTTACAAATAAATAAATAAATATTTCTGGGGCTCAGTGGAGCTACACACCCAGTATTCTGTAGACATTTTGGTAGTGTAAGAACCTACAAATATTCTTATTTTTATTGTTAAATAAAATCTGAGGATTTAAGGATCTGATCCCAGAGCATCTGGAGACTCTGTGGTAGCTCTGGGAAAACAAACAGAATAAGCAGCCCAATATAGACACTACTTTAAGTTTTTAAGAATGGCCCAAATTTTCCTGCAGACTTTGAGGCAGTGGTGAGGCTTATGTGCTGGAGATTACATCTCATCCTAGAATGGATGAATGCAAAAGCAAAAAGTTCCTATGTTCTTTTCTACTTTCATGCTTTCAACTTTTATATAGGTTAATGTATTTTAGTTTCACATGAAGTAATTTTGGCTATCATTCATCACTGTTGTAAAAGATTTGTTATTATCATGTAGTAGTCTAAAAGGTGACTGACATATTTTTCCTAGAAATTTGAGCAAGCAAATATCATTTTATTAGGCTGCATTTGTTATCCTGGCAAGTTGTTGGGCTGGCAAGAGGGATGACAACAGTAAAATCCTGATTGAGCTCTCCCTACGTGTAGCCTGTTATTTCAGTGCATTGAAAGTGTCATTAGTGGTTTTGTGTATAATCTATGAAGGGTTTTCAGATACTATCAAATAACTCTGTTCTGTCTTGTAAGGCAGTATATCATTTTCTCCTGTTGTTCGTACAGTTAATGAGGAAATCCATCCTTCCTGTGTTGAAAGGAATTTATCTTTTTTACATCCTAGTACGATTCATTTTGCTCATACCAAGCTAACTTCATTCAAGGTTCCATTCTCACTGTCACTGGGTCCCATCATAAATACCTTACATATTTGTAAGTTATTTTTGGTTTATTTGTTTTTTTTTTTTTTTAATTTCTGAGATTTTTTGATAGGTAGAGGGCAGTATGTGCATCAGATCCTAAGCATCTACCTTGGCTCCTGAAATTACTGGATAAAATTTACTGGCTTTTCACTGGTTACTAAGTCATAGAGAAGAAAGGAAGTGACAACAATACAAAAGACAGTGCATTTTTAGTGAAAAGGTAAATTTTGAATAACTTTATGACATAGAAATCTATCTTTCCTTTCGGGCAGGCAATTAAACGGGCAACAAATATTGAAGATTAAAAAGAAATTAACATTATTTTTAATAGATACTGGAATGGTCAAATTTCATGATAAGTAATTAATGTTGTATTAATAAAATAGAGATTTAAGCTGGACTGTTCATTATATTGCTATATGTAATGGTATGCATTCATTCATACAGAATTAGCCAACTGTGAGAATTTAGTTTATTATTCACAAAAGCGTGGATTCAAATTTCCAGAAGAAATGGCCACTAGTTGTCAGCATGTTGCCAATAAATGTACTGACAATGTGCAACTTAACTATTGTGGACATAAATCTGTTTCCCAGGCAAATACTGAGGACTTTGAATACTAAGCAGCTACCTAAGAACACAGACTGTCTAAAAACTGGAAGTCTTTGTGCCAAGGGATATTTTGTCAGTCTCTGAAGTACATATTAGCATAGAGCATTTGTGAATTATTTCTTTAGGCCACATTTTTAGGCCCCTAACTAAAATATATGTTAATACCTTTCTTAATAAAGAATGAATTATTATACAGTTATATAAATCCATCCAGATATATCCACATCTAAGAATTAAATTCAAAAATACTTTTCACGGTATGCAGATTTCAGAAAAAATGCCTTCACCTTAAATATAAATGGAACACATTTCTTGTGTGTCTCTGTTAAAGTACTGCTTTAATTACTATGCACAAGGTAATAAACAAACCTACCATATGCTGCCAAATTAGTCAAATGCCAGGAAAAGCTAAATATAAAAATGGAGACAAACTTTTAATTACACTCACTGAAAACCTTTGCCAGTAAGTAATATTATTTACTTGGCATTCTGCTTCAGTGTGGAAGGGCGGAAAATATGACCAAGTTAATATATTAAATGCTAATAAAAGAATTTTCCAAAAAAGAAGGAAAGAAAAATCTAAGAAACAAAACCCCCACACAACTAAGCTGCTATAAAATTTTATTCTACAATGATTTAAAACCCCACACAACAAAGCTGCTGTCAAATTATTTTCTAAAATGATTTAATAAGAATTGACTCCCAGGATCATAAATTAATAATCCACAGAAAAATAAAAATAAGGAAATGAGTTTTAAACAAAAGAATTACTTCTTCCAAATCATACTGGGGAACAGCTTTTAAGTCATGTTAGTTTTGGACTCTACAGAACCAGCAGAAGTGTTGGTAGTTTGAGGAAAAAAAAACCAAATTGAAAAAAATAAAACACTTCGAAAGCATAATTTCTTTCCCTCTCATATGGCCATAGAGGATACTCCTACCTTAGAAATAGTATTAGTGAGGTGAAGAGGTCTGACCTAAACTCACTGCTGCCTTTCTACTTGTGCTGTATTCCACAGGAAAAATTAATTATATACCTATTCCACAATACCACTAGACCAGTAGTTAGCAGTAACAAAACCAAACTCCTTCATGCAAATGAAAGGACTGCAGATTTCCCACAGTTGCTTAGATATTCTGATGGCTACTTTATTGTATTACAGAGAACACTTTACAGAATACTTTATTGTATTACAGAGTCTGTCACTTCCCTCACCTTGTTCCACGTTTATATAGGAAGACTAAGTATTAGCTAAATGTTTAAATTAGACTTCAGTGGAACTAGTGATCTGCTTAACAGCCTACTCCCTGTAATTGTATTTATTTTTCTTTTAATGCAAATGTGCTCTAAATAACAGTGACATTTAGAAATAATTACATTTATGCCATATTGCATCATAACATACATCTAATGCAGAACTCTTCAGTGGACAAACCTGATTCTTTTATGCTAGTAAATTTTAAACCCTGTTTTGGCAATGAGAACAACAGTGAAAAAGAGCTCACAATACTATTAAAAGACAGCTGTGTGCAGACTGTCCATTTGGAATGCTTTTGAACCCACGTTACCCTGTACTGTCCCCAGGAATGGCTGAGAGATTGGGTCCAGCTGGTCCAGGATTCCAGTGCCTATAAAAATTTTAAAATGTACCCTATGTGCTCATGGTTATGAGTGTTGCTTATTACATTAAAGTTAGACTAAAAATTACGTTCCTGATGTATTTACATTAATGACCTAAGTCCTGTTGGCATCAATAAAACAAATATTTCAGGGCACAAAGAGAAACTACAGAAAAAAATGTCTTATGACAGGTTAATGCAGTTGCATGTATTATCTTAATAGTATTTCTTTGTAATGATATGCAAGATGTCTATCAACACAATATTTCAAAAGGTAACACCTTTGAAAAATGCCCTCCTGTAGAAATAAATTTAATTGTGAACTCCTAGTCCTTCAGAAAATTTGGAGACAAGTTCTGCAAAACTTAATGAGTAACCTTTAATTTTATTATTTCACCAAAGATGAGTCACTCCAACAGAAGTTTGCACAGTTTTATAGCTGAACTTTTTCTTTGGAGAAAGTGTTATGTCCAAATCCTGGGATTCTTACATCTTATTCATTCCTTATTCAGATAGAGTCTCAGTAAAAGAAGCGCTTCGCTCAGTCCTGATTACAGTAAGTTAGTGGAAACAAAGACTTGGTAAAGTTAAGTAACTCTCAAAATACTGCGTAGTAAATACAATTTGGTTAGTCCACATAAATGAAACTTTAAACTCAAATAATCTAGAAGCTGTATTGTAGGTAAGTAAACATCATGAGAAAAGTTATTGCTTCAGACTGTTTTTTTAAAGTTATTTTATGGGACAAAAAAATGCGGCGTAATCATCATACACCGAGAGATGCAAAAATGAATAATAGAATTGTTTCCTTGAATGCCCTTCAATGCTACATTATTTGAAATGGAGCAAAATTATTGCTCCTTCATTGCTGTCTAAAACCCATTAAGATTATAAACAATACTGCAGCTGACTGGGCTGTTATCTTAATAGGGTATTCATCAAAGTCTTTGCAGATTCACAGTACAATGTTTCTCAGACTGAAACCAGAGTATTATTATGCAAAATTTTAATTTAATTCATGTTTTATAAGAACTATATTGAAAGCATAGACTGTTACTTCGATTTATTAATTGCTTTGTCAGTGTGATGACTTGGAGACACATTCTGTGTGCACTATATCCTTTTCCTGTCTATAATGTTACCTACAGAAAAAAAATACTGTGTGTTTGTTGAACCAGGGGAAAATGTTTCATATAATTATAACATCTACAATTGATTGTTGCTATATATTCAGGATTCTCTGTTATAGTTCTCTTATGTACTTCAGTAGATTTGCACTTGACATGCATTTGGACTATAGGGAGATACTCTGAAATTATTTATTCTATAAGTGTATGGGATTTTGCAGGCGAGTTGAAGTACTTCATGTGTGATTTATTCAGTAGAGATGGATCAATCAAATTTATGAGCAAAATTACCTTGCTAGATATATGTGTGTGATTCTTATTGATTTACTTTGTAAGCTAGTGGTCTGGATAAGCAGGACAGCTATTTACCCAGAGAGAAGCCTGCCCTGAACCTGGAGTTTTGATAACATTTTCTTTCCCCCAACACAAGTGTTTCTTCATCAGGGCAAAATTCCCCCTTCAGTCTTTTAGCAAAACTTTTCCACATGATGAATAATGTATTTTTTTTTTTAAGCAAAAGATTTTAGTTATTGTGATAAGCTACTATGTAGAGAATAGATTTGACTGATACTGTTTTATTTTGCTTAAGATATTTCTGGATATCATGTGGTCAGTAGTCACTAAGCAAAGACCATTGCATAGTTTAGGCCCACTTAAAACAGCTTTGCTAATGTAATTGGGAACAGAACTAAATCTGGGAATCTCGTTTTTCAGATTGACATGCATGCTTTCCTGTAGTTTAGTAGTCTGTTGTTACAGTGTATTGCTTCTGTACAGCAACTATATTTATCTAATTTTATCTTAAATGACAGCTTTAAATGCGGGCCATAAATAAAAGGTTTGTTATTATTCTTAGCCTTAGGAACAGTCTTTGTATCAGTGATAACATTGATACTATTATTACACTTCTGCTCTTGTCCTATATGTATTCATCTGTAGAGGAAAATACAATTTTTACATCTTAAATTCTGTAATTATGAATTCTGTTGCTGTTACTATGGAATAGAGTTTTAGCAAGCCTACATTGTCAGTTTAATACTACCTGTATAGAGCTTGGGATTATAGCTAGTCAGATCTCTGGAACAGTTATTTTTTAAGAAATACATGTATTTACTTTGATTTTTTGCATTAGATAATTTAGAAAACCTACTCCTAAATAATTGCAATTAATCTCTATGGCATATATCTGCATGCCATACTGCACTGTAAAATTATCCACTCTCTAGCACAATGATGGAACAGGATTATAAAACCATATATTCTGCATTGATATTGGATGTTGACTGGTTGCATCTCTTTGACTAAATTCATTATGACTGTGTATTTTCTTAATATTGTTAATATAAAGCCAGGGGTTCTAGGTGAACCAGCAATTTTCCGTTGTGATTAACAGTTCTCATAACACTTTTTGCAAGGATATATTGTAATCTTGAAACAAAAAAAACCCTATTCTAAAATTTCTAGTTGATTACTCTTACCTACCTAACCAAATCTTATGCGCATAGCTAAATGATTAGTTACATTACAAGAAATGGCAGCATCCCCCTGTGCTCACATGACACTGTTGGAATATGTTTTAATATGTGGTATTGAAATACTAATAAACCTCCTGCATGTAATTTAGCAGTTGCTCAAAAGTATGAAGCAGCAACTTAGGAAAGAAAGCAAATTAGTTTCAGTCATTCATAATCGTTCTTCGATATATTGTGAAATGCAAATTAAATGCAACAAATGATTGTTGTCTTAAATTTATTATATGTAAAATCTCCTGGAGTCTATTAAAAAAAATCACTACACATATTTAGCAGAGAGAAGGGATGCTTCCAAGGGCAAAAATAGCTGTTATTTACTTCAGGACAGATGCTTTACCCATAGTTTTGAAATTTCTGGTATTGCATTCTTGAGATGATTGTATATTCAAAAACTTCTCCTTCATACTCCTCAAAAAAAACCCCAAACAAACAATAAAAAATGGAGTTTAAAAATCCTCCAATGTGGTAACGAATCACCTTTTCCCAAGAAGTCATAGGTAGGACTCAAGACTCTATAGTTTATATGACATAGTAACATTAATACTAATATTTTGCAATTTTTTAGATTATTTTTTATCTAACTGTTCCTGATCCAGAGTTTGGGCTTGTTTAGCAGTGCTGAGGTGGGGTTTCTTTTGTTTAGGAGGCTGTAAGTTTTTATTATAAAACTGAGGTTTTAAATATGTAATATAGATTGAGTAATGACTCTATTTTCTCCTCAGAAATCACTTCTATCACCTCAAAGCATGTAGAGCCATGTGATTATCAGCTATGCTTTGGGATGCATAGAATGCACTTGAATGCATAGAATAAAACCAATTTATATGGAACTGATTTGAAGGATAAATATCTCTTTTCTCAAAGGGGATGCTTTTTAAATCTTAGCAAAGATCAGTATTGCTCAGGCAGATTCACTTTGATTTCTTTTCCTACCCCTTAGTGAAAAGAAGCTGCCTCACCTTTTTCTTGTGAGGCATAAGGGTAGATTATTTTCCCGACATATAATCAAAAGAAAAAAACACTGAATTTTATCATTTAACTTATTGTCTTATTTTTCTTCCAGCACACCATTGAAATTTAATTTTAAACACTTTTTACATAACCTCTGTAAAAATGTGTGAACTACAATAACTATACATTAAAGAATACCCAATTACTATTAGTTTCAATATTATCAAAATTGCAAAATAAGCTGATTTTAGTAGCAATTGTTTATTGCAGAAAAAGTTCAATTTGCTTCTTTTATCCTCAAAAAAACATGTCAAGAGTCACATGTTAAAAATCATTCAGTAGCTTTGCTGACTTGTAATTGCAGAGATAAATGATTTACTTGAAGCTGGAAAATATATGTATTATTCATCAGCATTCAATCTCTCCACGTGTGTTCAGATGTATTTGAGAGCTACCCTCATCAGGAGACTGGAATTGAAATTAATATGCTTACATTGATTTCTCTGTATTCCTTTTCTTTTTTTCAAGACTGTGTTGCTGGATTAAGCATAGATTTTTTTATTTTCAGATAGTAAGAACCATGACTTCCTGATGTTGATGGACTATTAGAAAAATATTTTGAGCATAAAATCAATTTATGTTTTCTTTTGTAGTTCTAGTACCACATACTTTTGCATGATTTTTGCAACAGGTCATGTGAGCAGACGTTTCCTCTCATGTCTCCTCTCAGTTTCTTCCTTACGTTTCTTTTTTCTTTTAATTTTCACCTTTTACAGAGCAGGAGTGTCACTGTCTTTCTCTATTTTATATTTAACAAGTTGTCTTATCAAAATGCCTTGATAATGGCTGTCACTTTTTTCCTGTCTGGGACAGCAGTGGCAAAACCTATTTAATTAGGAGGATACTAGACGGCAAATAGGGTCTCCTGGAATGAGGCAGGGGGTGGTATATATGTATGTGTAATCTCTCATAAGCTCCATCAACAATGACATTAGTGGCTTCATTCCAGAACCATGGCATGTCTAGCTGCAACCTGCCTTTTTGTAGGACAGAATAGGTAATGACAGGCTTTTGTTGTGTTCTGTTGATTGTTTTTCGAGCAGTTAGTGGTGCCAGTTCCCAAAGTGACTTTTGCAGCCCCTAGTGTCTGAAATCCTTGAGATTTGTCATTTCCAGGGTGACTTGGATGGTCTATTGCAAGGAAGCTGTAAGTCTGTGAGATTAACACAAGTCTGTTATAAATATTACACTGGCATGAAAGAAAAAGTTTGAGGCTGTAAAATGGGAGAGAGAGTGCTATGAGAGAAAACCATAAATAAGAGGTTACACACTTAAAATATAGCTGACTTTTGCTCTTATCTCTATTAGTCACTTGAGGAATAATTCTTAGGCTAAAGCACCCAGAGGTTAGACTGCCTCAAAGCAGACAAGTCCTAAAACAGCAAAAGTGATCACTTTCATTCTAATTAGGCATAATGATCATCAGAATCCATCTAAGCATATTTAATCTTTAAAGCTGTACCAAAGTACTTTGTACTCCCATATGTTTGTAAAATTTAATTGTTGCCATAGGTTAGACAATGAAATATTGTTCTTGATTGTAAAGCTTATCGAGTGTACAGATCTTGTGATATTTTTTACTAGAATTCTCTACTCTTCGTATGATACTTAATTGTTAACTGTTTTTTTCGTGTTAGTATAAAAATTGTTATGAGATAGTTTCTGGCTTGATTGCAGTTTACCAATTCCATATCACTTAAAGAACTTGCAATGTTTTTTCTGAGAAAATACATGAAAAGCAATTTCTATGTCACATTTATAGTAATATTATAGTACAGCAAAAACCTATACAAGTACTGCAAAAGAACACACTGAACAGTTTAAAGGCTTTTGACAACCATCTTTTAATCTGTTTTTGTTTTCTTTTTCTAGTGATCTATATATTATTATGACCATGAGTCATAATGATTTTACAAAGTAATTTTTTTTTCATTTCAGCAGTACAGAAAGTGGATATATGTTTGCTCCAAGGCCCATTTTAGAAATGTAATGTCTGTCTTTTTTAAAATATGAGACAGTAATTTCTAGTGTGTACCCTCAACAACTTCAGTTTTGAACAGGAGACGTCAAAGTTCTTTTAATATGGAACACTTAACAGTTAAACCTGTAAAAGTGATTTTAAGTAAAAGTCAAGGAACACCTCCCAAAAATGCATCTGTAAAGGCTTCTCACAGAAATCAGGCAGGGGTCTTCTTAATTTCCAGACATTCAGTCATTCAAGAATGCCTAATAACCAAGTTGACTGCTGGTAAGATTTTTCTGAGAAGACTGGATGGAAAGGGAGTTTACTGCTAGCAGGTCTAATGTGAAGCACCCTGGCTAAAGAGATTGCAGACATTATGCTAAAAGAGTTGAACAGTTTGTTTAGAGTTCAGAGTGTAAGAATTTCAAATGCTTGTAAATCATAACTGTGTGCTTTTAAAAAAAAATAAAATATCAAGGAATAAAATTGTATCAGAAGAAGGAAGAAATTCTCCCTGAATGCTAATTCTGTCCTGTCACTGTCTTTATGTTCTTCCTGCTCTCTCATAAAGTCTGCGTATCAGAGAAGTAAATTCCAAACCCTTAATTATTTCCACATGTTTATCAGCATTTATTTTTTAAATTCTAATACAACTTAACTTATATTTGATGCATTAATAGCCTTGAACTACATTTCATGACAGAATATAATTTTTTAGAATGTAGCTACACTTACAACAGATCTTTGAAATGAGATAATTTTTATCTCATTTATACGTGATCAATTTATCACAAGATCTTGAGGTATTTCACCATCTGAAGAAAGGATGTGATTTCTGTAGTCCTTAATGAATATGAAAAAGTGTAGGCATTACAGTACCACTGCTGCAATAATGTTTTAGTATTTTGTGGTAGTTGTACATTTGTTCTTGTTTGTGTTCCAGACAAGGAACGTAGCTGGTTATCAGTCAGAGTAATTGTGTCATTTGACTATGATGGCCATTTTGCCTACTTTGTTAGGTATCAGTTTTCTTATTTCTTTTGTTTACTGTAATCAAGTCAACATTTTCAATGTTTGCTTTCGATGATACATCTTATAATGTGGTACACGATGTGCCTTGATAGCATTCTGTGATCCATCTTTTGGCTTCATGTTTCTGCCCTCTTCATGTAATTGTTGCTTATTGATTTGTGACAAAATAGTTCTGTCCTAATTGCCTTCCTCCGTTGTTTCAAAAAGCTTGTTAGGTACAAAAACCCTTTGTGTAGAAAATAAACCTTCAGACACAGACTTTTAAACGATACATGTACTTATATCATCCTTAGTGAATGTCCTTGGAATCTTGTGTACAATTTTTTGCTTCTGACAGCCTTGTATCCCATTAGCATTCTTTTTTCAACCCTCTGTAAATGCTAAATTTCAGAAAGACATAAAAGTTTATTGTCTGATTATTATGTTTTTATTCTGGTGAAAGGGAAATGCACTGTTAACAATCTTTACCACAAGCCGCTTCTTATACTAGATTACACAAGAAGTCCAACTTGACAATGCTAGGCAGTTACTGCTCAGGACTAGATTTTACATGCCTGATTGTGAAGCAGAATTTGATATTGAATACAGAATCTTGTCAGGTTGAGGAGAGCCATTGCTTTTCTCATGAAAATTCATTCATTGTTAGCCTAGTTATAAGCTGTACAAAATCACGTGGACAGTTAGCCTCATTTCCTCCCTGAAAATGACATAAAATGAGGAAAAATACATGGAGTCGACCAGTTCTTCAGCAGCAATAATAAAAGTGTCACCTTTTTGCTTCTTGTTGAATGAGATTTTACGGCCTTAGCAGAGAGGCAGATACAAAATATACATCCCTTTTATGAAGACTGTACAAGAGAGACATATTTTCAGTACCCGAAGTGTGTATTGCTATTATGTCCTAAGGACAAATCCAATAGTATTAGTGGCTCCTTTTAAAAATTTATTTTTAATAACAGACTATAAAATGCAGATACCACAATTCTCTGGCCAAACAGTTGCATATTAAGTAATTAAAAAAAAAAGAAAAAAAAAGAAGAAAATACTTCACCGCAGCACCACAGATGTAATGCCAGAGAGAAATTCCAATGAACAATGTCAACAGTAACACATCACTAAATTTTTGAGGAAGTACCACTAAGTGAAGCTTTTTAAGAACATGATACCTATGCCACATAAAGACTATAAAGCAACAGTATGGACTCTATTCCACTCTGAAGAAAGGAGATATTCTGGATACTAAGTAGTATTGGTGCTTTCTAAATATTTCTGATACCTCTTTCCTTTCCCCCAGGTATTTTTTAAATACCTTTATTAGAATGTTAAAGGAAGAGATAAATAAAGCAGTAATGCATTACACAGCAATGCCAGAAGGACGAAATAAAAATAAAAATAACCCCAACTGGGATAATATTATAGCTGTATTTTATTATAGTGGGCTTAGTATGACTTTAAAGCATTCATGATGACTGCATGAAGATTACATTGCAGTTATTAATTTATTTCCTTCGCTCTTCACTTTACAATTGCTTTCTTAAAACAAGTTTATTTGAAGCATATTTCTCATTTAGTAGTAGTGTTTAGCAATTAAGTCTCCAAACTGGTTACTTTGTATTGCGTGTTAATATCTAGTCCATTCCAAGATCAGATTTGGTTACTAACCTGGTCAGTGAGTTTCAGCAACGGTTCAATTATTTGTATTCCATTCCATTTATCTTAACAGCATAATTGAGATATGACTGGAATAAATCTTGAGTATGCCAATTTATATATACTCACTAGAATCATAAATCAGGGGGAAATAATGTTATAAACATGGGGTTAATTTTATATGTAGTCCTAAAAGCATATGATATAATACCACTTCCACGTTCTTAAGATAAAAGCAGTGAATTGTTTAGCAACTTGTTAAAATGAGATAAGATTTAAAATTATTTTTATTTAAATCTCACTTTATATATTATATGTAAGTTAACATTTGCTTATTCTCCAAAAGAAAGTAAGTGGAATTCTATTGCTTCTAATGTAAGGTATATGTCCCTGTGAAAGAATTACATAATTACCTATTCCTGTCATATTCTGAGCTACAGCTGCTAATTCTATATTCATGTTAAAAGATTATCCTCTGTGTGTGTTGTCTGAGAATTTCTTTTTTCTCACCTTCCTACCTGTCTCAGTGTAATCTTAATTTTAAGATGGATAACATCTGAGGGCCACTAACTTAAGAAAACAGATGAGAAAGAAAGAAACAGTTCAGAGAGAAGCTGAAAATCAGTGAACAGATGCCAAAAATAGTTTGGGATTGCAAATGAAAAAAAGAAATGTGCAAAGATCAATAGACTGGAACAAGGGAAATGCAAAAATAAAATTAACCATAAAGGAACACTGGAAGGAAGACAACATTGCGTCTACATAGAATATATCAGCAGCAGTTTAAACTCTGCAGCAGAGAAATTAAAACCAACTGGTATTCCTCAAATCATAACTTCTGTCACTGCCAAAATGAAAAAAGATGGGAAGGTTGTTAGTGAATGAAATTCAGAATCTACCGCAGAAGCACCTGCAACTTTACCAGCAGGTTAAGAGCAATCAAGAAGACTTAAAATGAAAAGGTAGGATTTACTGAGCCTTTACATACTTCTACAAGGCTAAGCTAGGCAAGTCTATTGGAATTAATCCTGAATTTGTTGTACTTTTTTTCTTTTTTTTTTCTCACAAACAAGAACTTTCTCAAAACCTGCTCACATTCTTTATTTTCTGTTCTTCCAATGTCAGAATTAGATTCAGTCCTATGTTGACATAATCACACATCGAATAATCTAGTAACCAGTTAATGAGATTAATAAATCTTACAACAGGTCAAATCCTTCAGAATAGATTTTCTTTAATTTAAAACAAGGTACTTCATATTACATAGTAAATTTTTATCCTAGTATTTAATCACTGGGCTGAGGCAGAAATTTTTGAAAGCTCTCTATCTGAAGTTTGTGAGTGGCTTTTTTCTAGGGCCGGCTTTTCAAAGCTATCAAACATCCACAGTTACCACAGATTCAAAAAAAATTCTGAAAAATTATGTTGCTGATTACCAAATCAGGAAAGGCCAAAGCAAATTACAAAGAAATATGTACAAGACTGTTCCTTTAAACACCATAGTAATATTAAAAAATGTATTTTATATATATACACATATATAGAGTATATATACACATAAATATGTATATATTGTTATATATGTTGTATATATATCATGTATATTTAACATACATTGTATACATTTAAATTTCAGAAAGTCTAAAAGGCTGAAACAATGGTTGATTGTGATTCTGTGACTATTTAGTGATTCAGGAAATACTCACTTTTGCTTATGTTGTATAATAAGAGGCTGGTCAGTTCTGAGTTATTTTTTGAAGATGTTTTAATAAACATTCTGCTTCAGTTTGTTCCCTAACTGTAGGAAATCACTTGTGGACAGGTCCTATCCCCATTAAGGATTGGTGCAGAAATGTTCAGTGGTTATAATGTATACTGAGCTGATTTTAAGTTAGCTATGAGCGGATACCAAAAGTTATCAGCAAGCACAGTCTATTTCTTGATGATCTGTTGGAAGTAATTTTCCTTCTGTCCAGAATTACCTTAATTTGACCTGGTGCACTTTGATATTCAGCAGATGTTCTTTCAGACTTAATGTGATACCTTGATAGCAGCAAAGTTTCCTGACAAGGGAAACCTACTGATGTAGTTTAGAGATAATGTAACCAGTTTCATGGAACTATAGGGAAAGGAGTACTCCCTACTTAATTCTTACATCAGTCTTCTGGGAGGTGTGGGCTGAACAGTCAGATGGATTGAGAACTGTTTGAATGGCAGATCCCAGAGGGCTGTAATCAGTGGAACAGGGTGTAGTTGGAGGCCCTTCACTAGTGGTGTTCCCCAAGGTTCAAGGTTTCCTGAATCACTAAATGTTTAGTTTGTTCATCAATGACTTGATGAAGGAGCAGTGCCTCCTCAGTAAGTTCACTGACAACTCAAAGCTGGGCAGAGTGGCTAATACCCCAGTGTTGTGCAGCCCTTCAGATGGACCTCGGTAGGCTGGAGAGATGGGCAGAGAGGAATTGTCTGAAGTTCAGCCAAGTCAAATGCAGGGTCCTGCTCATGGAGAGGAATAATCCCAGACACCAGAACAGGCTGGGGCCAACCTGCTGGGAAGCAGCTCTGTGGAGAAGGACCTGGGGGTCCTGGTGGACACCAAGCTGTCCATGAGCCAGCAGTGCCCTTGTGGCCAAGAAGGCCAATGGTGTCCTGGGGCAGAGCATTCCAGCAGGTCGAGGAGTGTGATCCTGGCCCTCTAATCAGCCCTGGTGAGGCCACATCTGGAGTGCTGTGTCCAGTTCTGGGCTGCTCAGTACAAGAGAGACATGGAGGTCCTGCAGTGAGTCTAGCCTAAGATGACAAAGATGATTAAGGGACTGGACCATCTCTCTTACAAGGATAGGCTGAGAGAGCTGGGCCTGTTCAGCCACAAGAAGAAATATCTGAGAGGTAATCATCAATGTCTGTCAGTATCTGAAGGAAGGATGCCAAGAGGATGGAGCCAGGCTCTGCTGGTGGTGCCAAGCAATGGGACAAGAGGCAATGGGCAGAACTGATGCACAGGGAGCTCCACCTGAACATGAGGAAGAACTTCTTTACTGTGTGGATGACTGAGCACTAGAATAGATTGTCCAGAGAGGCTGTGGAGTGTCCCTCACTGGAGATACTCAAGAACTGTCGGTGCCATGTGCTGTAGGGTGGCACTTCTTGAGCAGGGGGTTGGATTGGATGACCTACTGTGGTCCCTTCCAACCTGACCCAATCTGTGATTCTGTGATTTAACTTCTAGCTACCTTTATAGTTACTAAATGCATTCATTATCTAAAACTGGACATTAGCAGCTGGAAAAAGGATATTTTACAAAGTCTTCTATGGATGCCCCGTTTACAGAGATATTTAATATTACCAGGATGTATACTATACACATTTCTAAGAAAACCTTTTTAAAATTAGAGTCCTTGTAAATATGTTACTGATGTGTCATTGATAAACAGCTCTGCAGGAGGTGATGATAAATGTCATTTCAGAATAAACATCAGGGATTGCTATCCTAATCATTAAGAAAGAGACAAATATTTATCTATAAAAGTTTAATCACTGAAACTTGAGCACTGTTAACATTCTAAGTAAATGCCTGTCATAAATAAGTAATAAATAACATTATAGTTTAAAGGACAATATTAAACAGAACCAATTAGCCAGAAATGTCTACCGTCTCATCTTAATATATAGTTCTTCATTATATGACATTTAAAGTTTCTGTAACTTGACTCTCAAGTACAATACGTCATGACCATTCTCATTAAAGCGAGCTTCTCTTGCAGCACTTACAATGTTGGACTCCCACGGATAACATAATGAGGGTAGAATGCATTTTGATTGAGTTACCACTAGGGAGAAATTTAATTTAATTAAACTGGTCTTCATTAAAGTATTACATTGAAGTAAAGTAATTATAAAAGCATGTACAGTATTAGAGAAATCCTGCTGTTTAAAAGAGAGAGAAGGTTCATTTTAGAATGATCATAATTTTAAAAAAATCTTTGTTCCAATAATTATCCCAACACTTCTAAAACATTCATACCTTTTAAAATCTGGTGATACATATATATATATATCATTTAAAGATAATGCTATTCCATCTACTTGTAATTTCTGCCAATCTAACTCTGAAAACAAACTTCTGGAGCACCATTCTGCTTTGTACAAACATCTACTAAAATGTCAACATAAAAATGTGGATGTTGAATATATTTAGATGTTTAAAAATAAATAAAAACACAAGGAGATCTCAGATTTTTGAAGATGACTTGTTTTAGCTTTTAAAAATATACTCCAACACATGTTCTTATAGGACATATTTTTTTCTTATGCTTTCATTTACCATAAATACAATACTCCTGTGCAGTTGCCATCCAACTAATGCATGCTAAAAGTGCAAAGCCAGCACATACATGTCAAGAAGTCCTCAAGAAGGTTAGGGTGGTTTTCAGATAGAGTACAATGACATTCCTACTCTTTTATTCTTTTTTTGTTGTTTTTTTTTTCTTCTCAACCCCATTCACTCCTGTTGCTTTCTTATTTCTGTGTGAATTTTCCCCCTTGGTTCATTTTACTTTGTTTTGGCATTGTGGCTGTCAGTTTTTCTTGGGCAAGAGCACAGGCTGGATTTTGGATGCTGCATCTGCTCCAAGAGACGGCAATGACTTTCCGAAGCAGTTGGTTTAGCTCCTTGTCGTTAGGAAGGCAAGATGAAGATTGTGCGTCATAGTTGTTTTGCCCACCAGCCCATGAATCTCAGCTCTCATTGGCTTTAGACTGGAATCCAGGTACAGTAGGCACCAATTCCATCTTTGAATGGAAGCTGATGTTTTTTCTACTTAAATAATTTTTAATTGGAATGCTCCATATTAATTTACTACATCTGCTTTCCAATGCAGTATATTACATTTTATTCCAACCTGTTGTATATGGATCTGGAGATTTCTTTTTTCTTCTTTATCTGTTGTAACAGCTTCATCTTTTTGCACAGCTTAAATATAATCCAAACTGCACAAAATTAAGGGCAGAATCAGTACTGGTGATCCTGTTGCTAACTGCACCATGTCAATCCAGTCTCTGTCGCATATTTGACCTTCCTGCTTAGTCTAATAGGATGGAGCTGGAGATTTTATTATCGTCTCATCAAGTAGCAATCATTCAAAATAACACATTTTGTCCTTTTGCCGTATTCATTACCTTGAAACCCATTCCTTGTATTTTATATTCTACATAACTCTCAAATTGCCTAAAGGATTTACTGCATTTCCTAAATAAGGTACTTCTAAAATATTTTCTGATTATGGATTTAGAGTCTGATCCTTCGTTGTCTTGCACTCTCTGCAGTAATGCTACACGTCCTGTGTGATTTTGTGAAGACAGGGTGGGTATAAAATGTTATCAAATCAGAATATGACCCTGAGGTTTGGGTTTGGTATATTGTTGCTGAGTTCTCACAACAGGGAGGCCATTGCTGAGCTGATACCAGGCCTTCTCACAGTGACCACTGCTTCATTTTGTGAATTTCTTATGTGTGATTTGTGATTGCATCTTTAATAGCAAAGTAAACAATTCCAGGAATGCTCCTGGGCACTGGAACTTTGTCACATATACTGCTGAATTGTTATGATGGCCTCTGGAGTATTTTCCGGTTATGGCTTTTGGCTTGCACCCTTGCTCTTGCTCTAGATGCTCTACCACAGGCATAAAGCTCTGACTGCTGGTCCTAGCCCAAGTGCTGGTGTTTGTTGTCACTCACTGCCTGGTCTGCCTGGTCCTGGGATCCAGTCTGTCGTACTGCTGTTCTCCTCTGGAGATGGAGATAGACCTCTGCTGGATGGATGGCTGGTGATGGGCCTGGGAGGAGCTCCTCCGACTTCTCATTAGATCCCTGGCCTCCTTTGTAGGTGTGCAGATGAGCTTTTACACATAACTTAATGATATTTTTGAAAGGTAGAGAGCTTTTGTTGTATAAGTTGTGTTGGAGACATATATGTATGCAGCCTATAAAAGGCTGAAGGGATACACAGATTAATATGATTTTTGAATATGACATATGGCAAAGTAGTTTGAATTTGACTTAAACACATGATCTAATTTACCAGTTTTCTTTGTTTTATTGTACCAGTGGCTGATGGCATTGCTAGACTCAAGATATAATCATTGCAAGATGTAAACCTTTCTCCTGGATGTAGAAAATTACTTTCTCAACCCACAGCTGTACAGTATGTTCTCACACAGGTCAAAAACTTCATGTCATGCTTCTGCTAGTGCCAGATTCACAGTGAGGATTTTGTTAGAGTCTGAAAGTCCTATATCTAAACTATGTACCCCATTGGCTTCTCTGTAATAGGAATTATTTGCTTTTGTTTTGTTATTTGAACAACAGAAAAAATATCATTATTGCATGTACAGAAATACACACATAAACATTTATTCTCTCTGTCAAACCAAGACTGCAAATTTCTTTTGAACTTTCAAAACCTTTCATTTCCTTATCCTTTATTTTACTTTTTTCCTATAAGACTTTCTGTTTGTTTTACTTCTAATGCATATTTCCAAATATCTCTGTTGGTCAACATGAGTGGTACTTATGCTAGCAAAGCTTAATTATATAGTTACAGATAGTACATAATGTAGAAGTCAAGATTAAAATCACTGACTGTGAAAAACTAATAGAAACCTCTTATAGACGCTATTTTAAGATCCTGCTGTGATCACATAGTGTATGAATTTTGTGGCTGAAAACAATGTTAGCTCAAATGATGCAATGTTTTAATACAGACCAAAATAATGTGGGTGATAATGTGGGTTACTCTGGAGAAAAGTATATATTGCATTTTCTAGACTGAGACACCTGAGGATCCTTGGTTAGTACATTCTTCCTAATTTAGAGATGTTCTGAGAAGCCTTCAACTGTAGGCATTCCTAAGAATTCCCACTCTCTTCACACTAAAAATTCCGTGTTTTCTCAGTTTGCCCTGGCACTTACAACGTGTTATCTCCATTCAACCTAAACTCTAGAGGGAATGTACTGAAACATCAGCTGGAAAGGACATAGTGTTAGTTAGTTTCACTAATAGATAAAAAAATTGCTACCATCGGAGAACTTCTGGTGCTTTGAGTGGCTTCATTTAATGAGCATTCTCAGATGAGTGCATTGCAGTTCCAGTGGAAGAAGTTCTGTGTGACTTGCTGTCACTTGTGATTTGTTTTGTGGGTATTTTGTGGAAATCAAATAGGATTCTGCCTACAGATATTTGCTACAGGTACATTTGCTGAAAGTTTGGGTCTCATTTTCTGTAAGCTTTTAAAATGGTCTAATTCTAATTAAGAAAATACAGCTAGACATATCTCAAATGAACTCTGATGCAAAAGTGATGAAAAATATTTTAAATAAGTGATGAATTTATTTTTGCCTGTGAGATGCACAAAGATATAAGATTAAAAATACCCAATATCTATATGGACTTGTCTAGGATTCAACAGTGCCTGATATTCTGCAAAAGTTTCAGTAACTGTAGACTTATTACTAGATTTTCTATGTAAAGTTGTCATTCACCATGAAGGAAAGTTTATTTATGCTTTCATGTTCAGTTTTCATGTAAAGAGCCTTAAGACAGTTACCTTCTCTCACAGTACAATAATAAACAATAGTAAAATGATCCCTTCAATTAGCTCAAATTACATGCCAGAAAAAAAAATATGAGAAAGGTTTCAGAGCATTACACTATCATTAGTACATCTTTATGGTTCTCAGCTGTTACTTACACGGTATCCTGTCTGTTCTCCAGACAAAACAGCCATGTGCCTTCGTTCTTCCTGTTTCCAGAGGAGTAAAGGTCCCCCTGTGCTAGACTGTTGTCTCTCATGCTAGCACATATGGGAATTGCTTAATCCTTATTTATAAGATTTCTGAAAATGCCTTAGAACAAACCAACCAAAGTACCAAAGCACAAAGTAAGAACCAAAGCAATAGGCGCTAATTGGAGTATTTGAATATTGCACGGATCTAGATATTAAGCCTATGCAAGAGAAGCAATTAGAAGTCTGAAATGAAGTCTGGTCTAGAGTTTTTTAGACTACTATTTCACCTGGTTTCAGGGTACTGACCCTTTGTCATTTTCTAAAAGACTTTGCAACTTCCTGTTGTATGGTTGGGTATGGTTTTTCTTTGGTTTGGTTTGATTTTTTTCAGAGTGACATCGCATTGTTCTTTGGTTGCTTCAGTGACTGCTTGTTTTCTCTTTCTTGTTGATGCAATCTGCATTACGTGTCTCTCAGCTTGTTGCTGCAATTAACTTCTCAATGGACCCCCTGGTAATTTGCATTGTCTCCTGGTTCCTATTTCCCTGCTGCTTTCTATCATTTTGCTTGTATTTTGTGATCACTACCCGGCTGCTTAGGCAGTTGTTTGGAGCACTAGTGATTCCCTGCTGATTTTGTCACTTATTCTGTACAGATCTTTTCTTAAACTTTTGTTTTGTTCTTTATCCAATTTTGATACTGGGTTTCTGTCTGTGGGACTCTATAAACCAAATCCAAAGTACACTTCCCAGAAAAGATCAATCTATTTGGAAGAAAATTACTTTGCTTTGAATTTAAAACATTAAGTCTCCTTCAACATTCTAAGTAAGAAAAGCAAATTAAGGAGTATTTTCTTTCCATATGGGACACATATTAAACAAAAGTCTGCACTGTTTCTTACCAAAACGTATAGAATCTGCACTGTACAAGCAAAATCTCACAGGAAGTAGTTTGAGAACTACTAACCTCAAGATTAAATCTCAAGGTACTTTAAAGAGTACATCTGACAATACATTTGTAATATGTTAGAAATGCATAATGCTACCATGTTCTTATTGATGAGACTGATAGGGACTTACCAAGGTGAAGTACTTTTTAAGTGTATGAGTCTAGATTGTCAGATCAGATATTAAATAAAAGGCAGATGATGGTTATAGAGTTCTATCCTGTGGATTAACTTTGTATCAAAGCCAGTATTTAGTTCCTTTAAGTATTACCATAAGCTTCCTCCAGAGCAGAAAGAAGTCCTTTGCTGTACTTCATTGTAAATACATGATTTACATGTATCATGTAAATTGCTGGAATGAGCTGCACCCCTGCAGTCAGTCAGGGTAAAAACAGGTAATAATTTGCATACTACCCATATTCTGCGTGGGTTTGCAATGACAACAGTATGGGTCTGAAAGTCTTCGGTGAATGTAAATGGAAAGGGTGAGGGAATACATTTAGTGAGTTCAGTCTCCTACCAGTTGAGGATGCTCATAACGGATGAGCTTGGCACTTTGAAGAGTCCTCCAGTGTAGTTCTCATGTGGTAATCTGTCTGAAATTCCAACTGGATTTTATTGATTGTTTGTCGACCAGTATTCACAAAAATGCCTCTGGATTCTATGATTATGACATGAGAGGGTGACAGTATTTTTTTACTGAAAAAGAATAAAGGAACAACACTGTCACTGGGGAAGGATGCACCCATGGAATGAAGAAAGCTCAGACTGAGAATAAACAGCCAGTTTGGGTTCTGTTGATAGAACAACACATGAAGATGAGAAGCAATTTTTTATGTATATCAAAGTGACTCCAACAGTTTTAGCAAACAATAATCTTAATTATTCTCGGCATCTGTTTTCCAATCCAGAAAATAAAAATATCTTCTGTAAAATATCTATGTATTAAAACTGTCTTCCCAAGTTAGTGACATAGGATTTATTCTGTATTTTTTAATTTAGTTTGTAATAATGGCATTTATAAGTACCTGTCAAAAAGAAGCTATTGCATACACCATACTTTTGTATTAAATTAGTATATGTTTGATAGATACAATTCCCCCTATTTTCAATATTATGAATGGTAACAGATGTAATTCAAGTACATTTTATTCAAGACAGAAGGCTTTTCTTAGAATTGGATAGGATTTTATGTTTTTCTGTGAAACAAAAACATTTTAAAACCATCAAAAAGAGAAAATTATATTTTTTAAATTTATTTTGTAGAAATTTTGAAAATATTAATCAAATGTGAAATCCAAGATTATGTTAGTTATGTGCTATTTAATTATTATGCTATATTAAGAAAAACTGAATTGCCACATTAAACAGGACTCAATTATTTCCATGTGCAGTTATGAAACTTAGTGCTCCAGTAGAAGTTCTGAGTCTAAGCTATCATTGCTGTTATTTCTTGGTTAAATGTAGAAAGTGAAGAATAGGGAAATTACTCAGAGTTTACAGAAGCATAAATTATCTTGTCTACATGTGTTGCTACAATATGATCCACATTAGTAACTCAGGTCTAGATACAGCCACAGTAGTAAAACCTCGAGGCTAAGTATGTACTTCTTGTATAATCTAGCAATAGATCAATGCAGCCAGTTTGCATCCAGCCCTAACAGATTGTATATGAGCTTGTGCTCAGCTAAACAGATTTACTGTCAGTTTAGTGCATTTCTGTGCAGATACTCATACATCAATAATGGTCCCTGTCTAAAACAAGTAAATGTCAGTGTGTTTAAGGTATATTTTCTATCATATACCACTATCAACTATTCCTGTTGTTACTTGTTATACTTCATTTTGATTTAAGCTTGTTTGAGAGTGGACTCTACACTATGGTATGCATATCCACAACACTGAGGAGTCTCAGAATTCACACCCACAAAATTACTCAGAGCTCAGTTTGATGAAATATATTTTCCTGCCCACATCCTATTTTCACCAGTGAAAAATGCTCCTTTTCTTCCTGTAACTGAAATTAATTCTCCGTTGTATGTTTCCGATTTGCATTTGTTCTCCTTGTTCCTCTCTGAGCTTCTCCCAACATTCAAATTTTTATTTCATGTTAAAAGGTTATACATCGTGGTGAACACTTTGAAGAAGAAGAAGCCACAGTTAACACGGACTCAAAGAGTCCTACAGTTGTACTACTTGTTTAGTTAGAGCAGGGTTTGAGATTTCGTGGGTTTTTTGTTCTTCTTGAAGCTGTGAAAATGGATTTTGGAAGAGTAGCTGTAGTATGAATGTCTGCCTGCGCTGAGTGCGTTAGCACAGCTACAGTGATGATTGTTCAGATTTTACTTTCACAATAAATAATGACAAATTTGGAGTGAATCCTCTAAAAGAAAATTAACTTAATGTAGATTTACACCATTGCTGAAGGTGAGGTTAGAATAGTTATTGTATTAGCTAATTAAGTCAGGCTGAACATAAAGCAAGTAAGCATGTGGAAAGGGAGAATTACATATCTTCTCCATATAGTTTAAATATGTCCAAAGATGTTTCATAGGACTTACAAATTGCATTAATGCTATTGGTGCACTTTACATTGTAACTTTATTTAAGAAGTATGTTTAGATTTCATGTTTTTCTTTAAAATTAGTGATGTAAGTATATACTTCATAATAGCAATATTTTCATTAAAACATGCTGGTTGCAGAGAAGAAATTTCACCCATCATAAAGAGAAATAAGTGTTAAGAGAATTCTGATACAGATCGTCAAATAGGATATAAATTGAACTTTAAATTGTACATCTCATTTTTTATGGCATGGATTGTAATGATTTGGGAGTAGAAAAAGATTTTAATAAATACCTGTTCCAGCACGGATTCTCTAAATTAAACTAGTTGCACAATACATATTTTCTAGTTTTGAATTTTGTATATATTAGACTTAGACTGAAAAAATTTTCATAGAGCAGTTTTTAATAGAAAAAAAATTAGAACAGCAGATGTTGTTGAATCACTTTCTTAGGCTGAAATATAAGAAGAAGATAAAAATAGTGATCACAACTAAACCTCACTGTGTAGGTATGCCAATGTAACTTGAAAACAGTAGGTTCATGTATTTAATGAATACTGTGGATTAATTTGGAAATGGTTATAATTGCAGAAATAAATTTATACTTAAATAAAAATGAGGAATTTCTAATTGGTAAGTAGTAGAGGTCATATTCAATCTTTAAATTTGCTGTGTTTGTGTAAGTGTTGCTGAACTGTTGCCAGGAATGCTGTTATATTTTAGTCATGAATCTTGTGTCTTGTCCTAGAAAATACAGTTTTGTCAAATAACAGCCACTTGCTCCAGAATTGCTGATTTTCCCCTATAGTTGCAAAATAAAAACCTAAGATTCTTACTCTGGTTTTCCAGACTAAGAATTTTGCTGTTTTTCCAACATAAGTACAGTGTATGTTTCAGAAAGAAAAACAGAAGGTGAGGTGCAGGCAGGTGCCACTTCTCTCAAGGAAAGCAGACTCAAGGCCTCTAGTATCAAGTAAAATCACAAAAATGAGAACTCTTTTTTTTTTTCCCTCCTATTGAATAAATGTATATAGAAACTTGCAGAACAAAGGCATGATACTCAAATTGTTCTTTTATTACAGTGAGAGCAGATGTTTGCATAACCCTAAAGACAGATCAAACTTAGGCCCTTAAGGGTTCTTTTGTCTGTGGAATAGAACATGCAGAGAAGCTTCTGGTTTTCTCCTACTTAAGCTTCTACTTCTGTCAAGATATTTTTCTACATAGTCTGAAATACATCTCATCACATAAGCAAATCAGAAACTTCTCTAGCTCAACAGGTAGGGTTTTCCCTTTTCTTTTAAATTGAAAAGTATTTTCTTAAGCACCATCTGCATTCTCAGATAGTCTCATTACTGTCGGAAAAGACTCTCCTCACTGGAGATGGTACAAATGCTTCATCAGGAAAAAGCTGAGCTGAAGATATATACATCCTTCAATAGTCAAGCTCTTATTAAAAAGCAACAGCCACTTGAAGGCATCTGTTTTTTGTGGAGGGGTATAGCTCTGGCTCAAATATTTTAACTGGCAAAGAGGATATGAGAAAATAGGTACTAAATTACGTACTTTTGGATTTTTGCCCAGTGCTTTGGTGAATGCTGTAGGAATATCTTTGAATTTTATCTGAACAAAGCTGAGATAACATATTTAATTTTCATAAATGGTCATGATCAAAATTCTGTGGAAGTGCATTGTTCTTTTAGGTATATGATTGCACAGTAAATAGCAATGCAACACGCAGTTAAATTATTTCAACAGAATGTCTTTTCCTTATCAGTTTTGTATCTAGAAATTAAATAATCCGAGAACACTTCATTATTTCACTTCACAGACATACGGAAAGCATAAGCTTTAGATAATTTTCCTTTTTTTTTAAATTTCATTCAAGTCACTCTGTCCAAAGGTGCTTGTCATTGGTATAGCTTGTAGATAGACAGAAATAATCTTATTACTCTAAACCTTTAATAATGTATGGAACATAACTGATAGTCAGTTTTGATGGTAGAAATTGCTATGGCAGAACCAACAGAAGATTCTTGCTTTTATTACAGACAATTTTACAGTGTAGACAAATCCTCCACTACTCTTTGCCTTATTATTATATAGTTATGTTAATTCTTCACAGTTTCATGAAAAAATTGTAATCCTACTTACTAGTTGAATATATCCTTTAAAATTCCTGCCAGGTTATTGGTCTGATGAAAAAATCCCAAGTCATTTTTATTTAAACAACCCAATAGTAATGAGAAGGTTTATTACTATTTATCACAAATAAATATTATATTTAGCATTAGATAATCTTAAAATCATTGCAAATTGTATAAATACCTCACAGCAACACACTGATGTTATTACAAATCCATTTGACTTGTAGTTCTTTCCTGTGGTACCAAATACAGATCCGGTGTATATTTTATTAAGATATTTGGAGAAGAATTAAGGAAATGAATGAGACCTTACTGTAATACCTACTATGTGCAGTTGTAGGTTATGAACTTTTATGGATAAAAACATGTGAGTAGGAAATTGAAGCCGTGTGGGTTTGTGAGAGAGAGGACTAGGTATAATGGAACAGAGGTAGGTGTTGGACGGGAAAAGAGGAGTGCCCCAAGAAGTTCATATACCTTGCCTCACAACCACAGTTCTCAGTGTAATCAGCTTGAACCCCCTTCGGCCTCCCTCATTGTTCTGGAGTCCTTCCTCCACTTCCTTAATTCCCTTTCTTCATCTCTTAACCACTTCATTTGTCCTCAGCAACCCTTTTGAGGCTGCTGTCAATCCAGGTTTCCCAAGATCAGCTCACATTACTTCTATAAGGTGTTTTCCTCTTCCTTCTTTTGCTTCTATTAGATGCCCTTGCTTATCCTTTTACAGTGATTTTTGACTGCAAGGGGTATGACCACAGAGATCAACTTTGAGGCATTTCTGGATCTGGCTGTCTTCTAAGTCTCATAAAAAGAAAGCTTCTTAAATCACTGATCTAATTTTCCCTTGTGACCCCCAGAGTAATACTTCTATGCTGTTGTTCCGTTGTTTCTCTTGAACTGTCAACTTGTATCCATGGGGTCATGTGGTCAATTATGTGATTAGGCTGAAAATTAAGTTTAAACAACAACAAAGAAATCTTCTTGGGTGAATCAGCCTTCCAGACACAGGCATGCAAGTGCTTACCATGGGAGCAGCTAGAAATTCACAATGAAGGAAAGAAGAAAGACTGTTTTATACTCAGTGTATTTATGATTTTAAGAAAAGGAATTTGGTTTGTTTAAGCCCAACAGTTCTTTTTAGCCTTGGTATTTCCCTGTGAGAATCTGTGCTTAATAAAATGAAGAGTCTGCAATTCCCACAGGGCTTCAAGCACAAGGATTTGTTAAATAAATTAAGCCTTCTTGTCATCTCTAAAAGAGCACACGCAGGAGTGTAACATATTTAATATACAGGAATGTTTTTTCTGTTTTTACTAAATTGTCTTTGATCAAGAAAGCTTGTCAACAGAACAGTTGTACTATTACAAGTGACATTTTTCCTAACTTAAATTTTAAAGTTGTTGAAAGTAACCTATTTTTGTTGCCTGTTAAGAGATTCAACCAAGTTCAGAAAAAAAATCTCTGTTGAGAGTATCTTATCTAGAGGCCAAGAGAATGCTTAAACAAATTTTAAAGAAATAAAAATTGCAGAATAAGTACATTTGTTTTGCATTGTAATCCATGGAAAATCAGCAGAAACACTTGTGAGACTAATGTGTTAATGTCTTAACTTGGGAAATAAAACCTCATGTCAATGTGAAAGACTAAAAATAATGATCTTGGTAATACATAATTGGTGTCGTGGTAATTGAAAATGGTGAAGGAAAACAGGCTTCTTACTAACCTGCCCACGGTTTTGCATTAAATATATTTCTATCATATTTAGCCAAAAGAATAGTATATAGCTCAATGTGATCACAGAACTCAGATTAATCTAAGCAGTTGTATTCTCTATGTATGTGTTGGATTTGTATGACAAGGTTTTGGTAGTGGAGGCAGGGGAGGCTTCAGGGGTGGCTGCTGTGAGAAGCTGCTGGAACTTCCCCAGTGCTCGATAGAGCCAAAGCCAGCCGGCTCCAAGAGGGACCTGCAGCTGGCCAAGGCAAGGCCCAGCAGCAGCAGTAGCAACGCCTCAAGGATAAAAGGGAAAAAGTTATTGCTCAGGAGCAAACTGGCAGTCAGTGGAGAGAGGGAGAATATGCGAGAGCTACAGCTCTGCAGACATTAGTCAGTGCAGCCCGAGTGGGAGGAGGTGCTTTGGGTGCCAGGGCAGAGATTCTCCTGCCACCCACGGTGAAGACCATGGTGAGGCAGCTGCACCCCTGCATCCCACAGAGGTCAGTGGTGCAGCAGAGATCCACCTGTAGCAGATCCACCCTGAGGACCCCACACCAAAGGAGGCTGTGATCCTGTGGGAAGGCCATGCTGAAGCAGGCTCCTGGGAGGACCTTGGGACCTATGGAGAGAGCAGCCCACACTGGAGCAGGTTTGCTGGCAGGACTTGTGACCCTTCAGGGGGCCTACACTGGAGCAGTTAATGAAGAACTGTCCCACGGGAAGGACTCAGGTCTAAGAACTTGATGGAGAACTATCTCCCATGGGAAGGATACTGCACTGTTACAGGGGAAGAGTTTGAGGAGTCCTCCCCCTGAGGAGGAAGGAGTGGCAGAGGCAGCGTGTGATGAACTGACCACAGTCCCCATTCCCTGTGTCCCTGCACCACTGGCAGGGAGGTGTTGGAGAAAATTGAGAGTCAAAGAACCCAAGGAGAAGGGAGGGTTAGGGAGAAGGTGTTTTTAAGATTTAGTTTTATTTCTTATTATCCTACTCTGATTTGATTGGTAATAAATTCATTTACCCAAGTCAAGTCTGCTATGCCCATTTTGGTAATTGCTGACTGATCTCTCCCTGTCTTCATCTCAACCCACGAGCCTTTCATTCTGCTTTCTCTTCCCTGTCCAGCTGAAAAGGCGAGTGATAGACCGGCTTTGGTGGGCACCTGGTGTCCAGTCAGGGGCAACCCACCACAGTGTAATTATACTGTTTAAACAGGGGATGAGAGCTATACTGAAAACTAAGGCAGGAAACAAAATATATATGTTGAAGAAACACATTTTGTGTTGCTGCAATGCATATTAAGATCATTAATCTACCTGGTTTTTAAAGTAGTTGAAATATCTTTATGTTACTGGAATTAAAATGATGTCATTTATAGATTGAATGTACCTTTGTACTTTGAGTCTGTCAGCAGCAATGCAGATTTGAGTTGAAAATTGCTTTTTCCAGTTTGAAATTTTGCCCATGAATTCACTTTCTGCTTTTATTTCTGATCTTACACTTAACCTTTGAAGCTATTCAATCCACTCCTGATACCTATGCTCTTATTTTCTGAATCCAGAAGTTTTTTCTGAAATTACATTTGTCTTTGAAGAATAATAGTTTTATACCTTCAGTTGCCGTTCATCTTACACATTTTTGTCTTCCAATTTCTTTCTGAGAAAACCACATCCAGTGTTAGTTAGATCTTACTAACAGTAAAAATGTATTTGCTTTTGTATTTTTGTGTAGAATACAGAGGGACATTGGTATAATTTTCTTGTAGTTCAGAAGAGAGATGCAGAAACCTCTGCTATTTGCCTGAACAATAGAGTGAGGGGCAGACTCCCTTCTTTGCACAGGAACCATGGCAACTACATTATCCCACTGATAGTCCTCTTGTAATGGGTAACTGAAGATTTTATGAAACTGGAAAGGGCTGGTGTAAAACTCAAGAGACATCAACTGAAGTGTTCAAGAAAGATTTCAAATCATCACTGGAATAATGTGATGCATTTTAGAGCATGAAACAATAACTTCTTACCAAAAATTTGGAAAAATGTACACACTGGTAGGATATAAGAAATGGATAACTGTGTTTAGATGATCTATATCTAGAAATGTTTGTCTATCTCAGTTGTGTGTAAGCTACTTAAGTATCTCTGATAATGAAACTTCAAATACATTAAACACATCAGGATGATTCCTGTCATACTCATATCCATTGCACTCTATTACAGACATTATCAGACACTTTAACAGATCCATTAATTTTGAATTTAACCAAGAATCATCAGTTTTCGTAGAATCATAGAATATCCTTAGTTGGAAGGGACCCACCAGGATGATTGAAGTGCAATTCCTGGCCTTGCACAGGGCAGGCACAAGAGTCATACCATCTGCCTGAAAGCATTGTCCAAATAATTCTTGAACTCTGTCAGGCTTAGTGCTGTCACCACCCCACTGGGGAGCCTGTTCCAATGCTCAACCTCTGGGTGAAGAACCTTTTCTTAATATCCAACTTAAACCACCCCTGCCACAGCTTCAGGCCATTCCCTTGTCCTGTCACTGGTCACCGTAGAGAAGAGATCAGTGCCTGCCTCCCCATTTACTCTCATGAAAGAGTTGTAGATTCTATTAGGGTTTCCCCTCAATCTCCTCTTCTCCAGACTGAACAAGCCAAGTGCCCCCAATTGCTCCTCACATGGCTTCCCCCTTCACCATCTTCATAGTCCTCCTTTGGATGCTCTCTAATAATTTAATATCCTTCTTATATTGAAGCACCCAAAACTGCCCACAGTACTTGAGCAGAGTGAGCCGATCTCCTTCAACCGGCTGGCGATGCTGTGCCTGATGCCCCCTAAGAGATGGTTGGCCCTTCTGGCTGCCAGGGCACTGCTTACTCAGATTCAACTTGCTGTCAACCAGAACTCCCAGGTCCCTTTCCATGGTGCTTCTCTCCAGCATCTCATTCCCTGATTTGTGGGTACATCCGTTCCCCAGTTAGTGTGTACACCCTTACCCAGAGGCTCTCAACTGTTCCTTTGCCAACTGTAACCTCCAGAAATTCCAGCCCTTCCATTACATACAACATCACCCCCTGTCTCACCTCCTCTGCCTATCCCTCCTGAAGGGCCTTTAAGCATCCAGCATGGCACTCATGTCACAGGATTCATCCCACGAGGTTTCACTTATGCCAGTGAGTGGGCTCTGGGGCTGGGCCAAAGCTTCAAGCTTCTTGTTCCTCATGCTGCTTGCATTAGTATAGAAATATCTCAGTTGAGATTCTTTCTAGCCAATACCTCCTGGAACAGATTGAAGGATCTCAGTAAAGCTCAGTTCTTCAAGTTTTGGTGTGGTCTCCTATTGCTTATCACTGGCAAGCCTGGTTTTGTCCCTTTTTGCCTTCAAATCTAGTTTAAAGCTCTCTCAATGAGCCCTGCTAATTCCAGAGCTAAAATCCTTTTCCCACTTTAAGACAGGTGGACTCTGTTTGTTGCCAGCAGGCTTGGTGTTGTGTAAACTGACCCATTATCAAAACCATAAAATTCTGCTGACAATGCCAGTGTTGAAACCAGATGTTCATCTGCATGATCTTCCTGTTCCTTGCCATATCATTCCCTGCAACTGGCAGGGCAGAAGAGAACACAGCTTGTCCTTCGCATCCCTTGACCAGTTGTCCCAAGGCCCTGAGGTCCGTCTTTGTTGTTTGCAGCCTTCTTGTTGGGATGTCTTTGCTGCTTACCTGCAAAACCAGTAGAGGGTAGGGTAATAATCAGTGGGTTGCACCAGGCTGGGAAGTTTCTTTATGATGTCCCTTACCTGGGCTCCAGGGGGCTGACATGCCTCCTGTGTGCTGGGTTCAGTGAGCATATCATATCTCTCAAAAGGGAATCACCAATAACTACTACCCTTCTTTTTCATTAATTGCAAAGATGGTGATGACTGATTCCACCAGTCAATCTCTTCTTCAGTCTCCAGTACTTCTGAGTCTTTCCACTTCATCTCTCAGCCCCACCACTGGGATCATCAGCCTGATGGCACCACACACCTTTGTTATCCCTGCTGCCCACTGGGAGCAGCACCAGGCTCTAGCACTCCCTAGAGCCTGAAACCTGGACCACTGCATGCTTTGGCAGGTGCTCCATCTGGGTCACCAGATCCTTTCTGGAGTGTGCAGAGGAAGGAACTTTCGTCCAAGTGGACAGCACACCTGAGCTGTCTTGGCAAGGGCAATGACCACTAGCTGACCCTCCAAGCCCTTCCTGCTCACCCTGCAGCACAAACTGCCACACCCCACTCACGGTCACTCACACTCTTTGGAAGCAGTTCTTGTATAGATGTTGGTGGGCTCAGTCCCTGCTGGCACCACCCTCACTAGGTCAGAGCTGCCTCTCGAGTCAGGGCTCCACTGCCTCATGCTCAGGATGGGGGGCTGGGGAATCTCTTTCTGCTCTAGTATCAAGGTCTTGCTGGCTGGGAAAGCTTGCGTTTTCCTCAGCGGTATCCTTGGCTCAAGAGCACTTCTGTTGGTGCAGTTTCCCTTGGAGTGTTCACTGATACTTTTTATCAGAATGTCAAACTAGTATCAAGACTGATAATTGTATCTTGCCAATATCTATCTTGCCACCTATTTATACTCCTATGAAGTCATCTCTGAGATTCCTTTCTCTTTTTAATGTTTTGGTGGTTTTTTTTTTCCCTGTATGAGTAGCTGAGTAAATTATCTTATTATCTTATGCAAAAAAGTACAGTTCATTTTTTTGGTGTCTTTGCCTACAAAATTGCTTGTGTACAGTAGAAATATACTTAAAAAATTTTATGGTCTATCTATGACATTATGCACACTGGAAAAGTAGATGCAAATACTAACGAGCTCATTTTCAGAAGCACCTGAATGTTTCAAGTTTACATAGCATCTGTTCCTTGGGTGAGAAAATATGGACATACAGGTGCTTTCATTTATTGCAATTTAAATGACTTATGTGCACTGAGGGCTTTGTTTTCTCACTTTGATTTTGTGGTTTATATTTTCATAAGCATATACTTTCTTTACAGTAATTATTTGTCCCTAAGTGGTAAATATTTAACAAAGTACAAAATTAACATTATAAGCTGTGAGAACAACAAAAATGGATCATGTCCAAGTCTTTCTTTATTAAATGCTTTTTGAAAGTCCTTGCTGAGAAGCATAATTATGCATCATTTCCAGGCCATTGAATCAAACATACAGTTGACAATTGTCAAGACCAAAATAAGTGCACTTGCATTTTCAGTAATAATCTTACATTCAAAAAAGGTACATGTTCTAAAAAAACAATAAAGGAAAGTAAATGTTCTTACGGAGTCTGACACCTTCTCTTTGCTAAGTCTATTGGATTCTGCTTTTCTAAATATTGTGTACAAATCAACACAGTAAACATGTTAGTCTAAAATATAAGCTGGCTGCTTATTTTTCTCCACATTCAATTCAGACGTAAGAGTAAGTCAAGGCAGTCCAAAGTCAAAATGCAAAAAATCACTTGATTACCTCTCAGCAAAGGTAAAAGTTTTGTTAGTTTTCACTAATACTCTCAATGAGACTGTTTTTACATAAAACCAAAATAAAATCCTTTTATTTTAAAGATGCTGTAAACATTGACTATTGGTGCAAATACACCACAAACGTGGTACACATGAATGTATACAAATTTGTGCCCTTTTATAGATTTTTTTTTCTGTTTTTAAATTATTGTTTTGTTAAACTAAGAATTAGAGTTGTAGCTCTTTCCCCAGATAGAGATCAGGCATAGAGTTCCAGGGAAAAATAAAAGGGGTTTTATGATCTTCTGCACCTTATACTTTTAGAGAAAAAGTGCTATAAAATTTATAGCTGTAATATATAAAGCTAAAATTTATAGAGAAAATTTACATGAGTGTCTCTATCATTCATCCATCCATTGTTTATTATTTTTATCCTTTCATCCTTTAACTGAAGTAGAACTGCACATCTTCCTGTAAGTTACCACTTCACTGATTAAAATACTGCCATTTGTTCATACAGTTTGTAATGCTGCTTCTGGAAATAGGAGGTCTGTTGCTATTATTAATGCTTTGGGTTTACACAGCTGTGTAAATTTCAGATTCCTCCTGATAATGTGAAGACTTTTTTTTAATTGTTTCATGGGTATTGCATTCTTGAGAAGTACAACTCATACAAAGTTAACCTACTGCACTGTTTTGATCAGCTTTTTCATTCTGCAGTGCACAAAACATGTTTTCAAGAAAATTACAGGGCACAAATTGCAAGAGAACATTGAATTCCTAATTCAGAAATTCTTCAATAGTTCAATGCAGTAGTTGTACCATGAGTCTTTTTATGGATCTGGTCTTACTTGTGCTGAGAAACATCACAGTAATTACTGCAGTTAAGACCTTTGCATTTCAGACCCTTGCTGGAATCTTTTTTGCTTTATTTTCTTGATTGACACTTGTACTTACTGCTTTTTAACACCAACATTTTCCTGTTGGGTACATATGTATTCACCCAGTAAAGAAGCAAAATTAATTTCCTTATATGAAATTTCACTAAAGCAATGGTTGTTGCCCTGTCAAAACCCCATGTTTATCTATGAATTTTCTGAACTTCAATAACATGAATAAAACTGATGATGGCATTTTTATTTGTTATGAGTTCTAAAGACTGAAAGAGACAAATCAGTGTAGCAAGACATTTCAAATGTTTAATCTATATTTATTCTTCCTGAACACTCTGTAGAGTTTTCTGTGAGGAGTTGAAAATACGTATGCAGAAAGATGTTTGGTACCTAATGTTTTCCTAACAACTATTCAGAGATTCAAATAGCTATATTTCAATTTGCACTCAGTTTTGTGGCTAGAAACAAGGGAAGCTATCTTCGTACATTTATCATATTGCCTTCAAACCCAAACTTTCCTTTTGAGTAATTCCCACAGAATAACTTTTGCTTTATTTTTAGCAAAGATTCAATGTGCGTCAGCGGGAAAGTGGTGGCAGATGTCTCATTTTCTGCCAAGTATAGCCTTCATTTGGCAGGATGCTGAAAGGTGAAGGCATTTGCTTCTCCATCTTCATAAATGTCCATCTATTCCTTCAAAACTACCAAAACCAATAGCAAATTATTACAGGCATGTGTGAATGGCCAACAGGTTTGATTGAAGTGGGAAATAGAGCTATTCTTGCCCAAAACAGCATCCTCCTAATTTATGTAAAAATGAGATTAATAGCCACAGAAAACATTTGAAAAGTGCATTATACTGATACTGTATGTAAATACATGTTGTTGCTTAGATCACCTTGCTGAAATGGCAATTAAGTTTTTTCTTCTTACATACCTGGTATCTGAATGTCTTTGGACAGCTGAAGATGTAAATTAGGGACACAGCCATATATGAACTGCAGATATCCGTGATGCTTTTGCCCAAAGATGGAACCACATAACAGGAAACACGTTGGATTTTCTTTTTTTCATGGCTGGCCTGTGAGATAGCTATCATGTTATAAAACTAGGAAGGAATAGCAAAGCCATCACTTGGAAGGCAAGTTTCTTTTGAATATGAGAGTGTTTTTGGCAATGATAATTGCAATTCTGGCCTTAAAACAGTAAAGCACTTAGAGCAACTAAACTCAAAACTTATGTTTACAGTGAATCATTTGATGAGCTGGGGCTTCAGCAGGTGGCACTATTCATTCAGGATAGTTTAGTGGGAAATGACATCGTTTTGAACCTTGTTTTCATTCAGTGAAAATGTGTAAAGTTCAATGCAGATTCTCAGCTGGTGAAGCTGGCAGAGCACCATTAACTAGGGCTATGACACAAACTGTCAAAGGGTGCACTTGGTATTTGATTTTGGAAATTGGCTAGATTCCATACTAAAATCAAAGTGCTGAATTTGGATAGCTCATATTGAAACAACCTTCCCTGTTAGTTTTAAGGAAAAAACCACACATTTTAAAAAGATAAACTCCTCTTAGTAAAGTATATAATATTTAAGAGTGCGTCAATAGAAGAAATATTTCAATCACCATGGAATTTTCTGTTTAAAGTATCATTAACCCTAAATAGTTGGGTTTGTGTCCTTGAATCAATGTTATAGCTACTACATTTATTTTCAAAGCACATGCATTTGTAATAGTTACATATTTTTATATGTGTTCATAGTATATTAATGTCTATCTATCCTTTTATAAATATCTGTATACTGTAATTTTGAAGTCACTGTTTATATACAACCCGCCCTCACTTGTAAAAAATGAATGGTATTTTTAAAATTTACCTAGACATAACAAAGAAGTGTGAAAATATAATTTTAAAAAATAGCATTTGCTTCATTAAAAAGGATTCGGGTTTCTATTATTATTATTATTATTATTTTATATAAATATTAAGATTTGGGGTTTGGGTGTCCTATTGCATTTATTGAACTTGTGCATCTTTTAATAATATTAATCTCTGCTTATATTTATATGTATATAATATATAATATATATATATATATATGCACTCATCTGAAGAAGCAGTTTACAATACATTTCTTCAATCGACCTAACACCGCATGGATCAAAATAGAGGCATTTAGTATATTGACCTAATACTGAAACTTTGCAACAGTGTTTTGTAAGTCAGTAATTGCAATTTCTTTGTAAAGCATATGGAACTGAATTGATTCAGGGCCCATCACTTGTGTCTAGTCTGGCATCTGAGCCTGCTGGTGATAACACTGACATCTGCAGCAGGTAAAAATCATTAGAGAATATATGGTTTCCGCCTGGTTTCTCACTTCTTGATCTCTTGATCAGTAGTTTAGTTATGTGTATTTCTGTACTGTCTTGGGACACAAGGACTGTTGCAGTTGAAAAGCAGTTTGTTAAAAATGTGCTCATTTATTACGATTGCTAGACTGACATGATACTAAATAGAAAAGTTTTTGTTTAAGATACACTGTGGCGAATAACTCTGGAATTGTATTTAATGCTTGAAATTCAGCATTATAACATAAAAAGAAAATAGCAAAGTCATATTCTAAGGATTTTATGCATATTCAGTTCAGCTGTTCAATTAATGGTTTGAGGTAAGATATGCACAGTTATTACTGTCTAAAAAAGTTTTTCATCTTTTTATTCATTAGCACAATTAATGTCATCATTCTCACATGAATTTGTGTTTTAATTGTATACAGTTTATGGTATTACGATACAGTGGTCACTATTTCCTTGGCAACAGACTCTGCCTACTTATAGACAGATAAAAGATTTCTTCATATGCCATATTTTGTATAGCAGCAATGAAATAATTTTAAAGACATTATCTTTTTAAATTTGTGCCAGTGAATACAAGAGAAAATATGTTTGGGAATCTAGAAATTAGAATATTTTACAAGAGGATTTGAAAGAAGTTGAAGGAAAAAAATTGGAGAATTACTACAGCATCTTGAAGGAACATGCATTGTCACTCCTGTTTTTCAGTCTGTTATCAGATATCATCTGGTCAGGTCTCACTAGGTTTTCTATGATGCTTGATAAGAAGCCTTTGAATGTTTTTGAAAAAATTCTCAGAAGAGTTTTTAATGTAATCTGACCTATATTGAGCTGTGCAAATTCTTTGGTGTTGCTCTTTTCATTCTCCTGAATTTCGCTTACTATAGTCAGATCAACACTGAAATAAATTTGTAGATTAGGATATATTTTAGAAACTAGGGTGATATTATAGCTACAGTTCAAAATATGACAAAGTTCTGCCTCTAATATTAAAATCTAAATGATGGAAGCTTATTTATAGATTTGTGTGTCTGTTGAAGTATGTCTTAAATGTAAGTTTGGGATATTTTTCAGCACAGTTGGATTTTCAGACCAAAGTTGTCTTGTCATGATGAGAGTAAAAAGGTTCATTTTTACATTGAGTAAAAAGGTTCACTTATGAAATTATTTCAATTTATATATTTATGTTCAGTATTTTATATCAACTTAGTTGACAACCTTATGTGAACAGAAATACTTCATACTGAAATGTATACAGAAAGAAATCGTGCTACTTACGGGGTCAAGGAATCGTCAATATTTGAGTACAATAAATGGCACCTAAACTTCCACACTTAAACTTCCAGAAAGATGATGATTACCCACAGGTGCAGAACTCCTTCTAAATGCCTAAGGAAGAAATTAGATTTGAGGAGACTACGTGAATCTGACTTCCTCACAGCTGAAGCAAAAAGAAATATATGAAAGAGTTGGCTACTTAGCCAATCGCTTCAAAGAAATGCAATCAGAAATGGGAAACAAACTGTAAAATAGATTCTCTGAAAGTGGAGTCAGGTATTCTGCAGGTTGCCAGACACTGGAGCAAGAGGTACCTGATGCAAGTGTTGTAAAAGTGTGATCTTTCAACACTGTATGTAAAAATTTGCTGTTAAACACCTGAATTTGCATTTTGCATTAATTTGGCTTATGTTAAAAATGATGTCAAGATAAATGGCCATTCTTTCCCAAAGATCAAAGATCAGGAGTGAAATGGTCTGGAAAGTGCCATGGGAGCACATATGAAACCAAGACCCTGCGGAAAGGCTTACACTTCTTGCAATACTGAAAGTTTCTCTAATACATGGAGAATTTGTGCATCTTACTGCCATTTTGGGTTTTGGGCTTTTTTCTTATGGCAGCCTAACTGTTGTGGGAGTTACTATGACCGTGGGCTTTTTGCTTATATAAAATCTTCACAGCAGCAGTGTTCCATAATTAGGGAAAGGGATTGCAGGAAAATTCCCCCTAGTCTGAGATAGAAGGTGCCCTTCTGCTGGACTGCAAGTCTCATCTTCCCAAGCTCTGTTTCCTAAAAATGATGCAGACTTTTTCTCATTAGATATTTTTTTTTAGTGAAAAGCACTGGTACTTTGTGCTACTGTTGCTCTATGTATCAGTCATACATTTTTCTATAACTAATTAGAGATACTATAATAGGTCTTACAGTTATCTCTAGCTAACCATCCTGACACCAAAAACTGCTGTTATGTTAGATTTCTTACTGCCCCGAGAAGATAACATGTAACTCTTGAGTATCTCATTGGACTACAAATAGAGTCATAAAAGTGGGGGAAAAAAAAAGTTAAAATGACCAATGTAGACTTTAACTGTCCTCTTTCCCTTTTTATTGTTCTTTTTCTCTTGCTTTCACACCAATTGTAAGAAACAGGTAAACTTCAAGTTTATGTGGAGGGACAACAGAAAAAACAGATTACACTTTGATACTGGATGATAAGAAATTTGAAGCTTTTCTTTGGTCAATAGCATGCCAAGAACAAGTCGTAGTTTCCATGTCTCTCAATTTAGTTGAGACTAACATTACAGCTAGAATGTCTGCCTACCTCTTAGAAATGCTTTAAAGCCAAATTTAAAAACCTATAAATATTCTGATATATTTATATAAAGTGTTTCAAGGTATCTTTTAATTTTATTTTTTTTGTTGAGAAATGATAAATTAAACTACTTTAATATGAATTCTATTTTAAGTAAGACTACGTAATTAATTTTGGCAGAGGAAGAACATAATAATGTAGATGCAAAACATTTAGGTATCCATTTAGTGCAATAAGAATTTCTATTCTGTCACTCACAGAATTTAAATCAGGATCATGACCTTAGAACTCATTAACTGCTATAAATAAACATGTTATCATCACATACTTTTCTTTTGACGATGAGATTATTTTCACCTGCTTAAGGACATAGACTTAAAGTCAGTAACAACATTCCTTTCCTCCTAATGTAACTTACTTTTATAAAATCATCTACTATCCAATCTCAATGGCTGTTGCTAGACATTTTAGTAGCACTGAAACTTTTGTGAAAATGAATATTTTTTTTCTCTCAATAAAAAGTTGCCTTTGTTTTAGATTTTTACTGTTCTGACTTCTACCTGTATTTTTTAAATGTAGACACATTAACTAAAAAGCCCTGCTACTGCAGCTAACTGAATCACAACACTGTTTTCTTCATTCATATTTAATAGATCAATGTATTTACTATTTCCATGCAAATATTTAGAAAAACTCAACAGGCACTAGTGTACCCTACGTTTTAGAAAAGAGTTCCCACTCTCTACAGGTTTTCCCTTTTTCTGAGTCTTCAAAAGAGTAATATTTCAACCATGCTTCTCCTGTTGGCTGCCCTCATCCTAGGTGCTGGAAAAAGCAAAATGTTTTCCTCTGAACTATCAGTGTCCTTTCCATTGTTTGATATTCCTCTTCTAAATCATGTTCTTTGGAAGGACTTTTGGAGCAAATAGGTTTTTTATCCTCTGTAAGAAATCCAGTAAACCTATTATACTGGTAAGATTTTATGAGATTTCTCTTGACTTGTGACGGTTCTTCAGTTTTGAAGTGTGGCATTTGCAATTGATCTTCTATTTGCTACCATTTCACCTGTATGTGGAATGGAGTTGAAATAAGGGTAATTGAGGAATCAAAGTGGGAGCAAACAGGCAGGAGAGTATTTTGTTTCAGCCATTCTCCAGTGTTTTGCTGCCCCTCTTAACCTTCCCCACACCAACCCTCTCTCCCCTCTCAGTCTATCCAATTTCTCCAGTCCTCCTTTTAAGATACCTTCTTGCCTAAAGTACTAATCTTATCAACATTTTTCACAGTTACATATTAAGAGTTTTCTACAGGATGCTAACCATATATCTTTACTGGGCTGGCTTTATGTAATCACTGTTTTGCAAGCCAGCTTGCCCTATAGTCTTAGCAGCAAGTATTTGGAAGTGGTAATAACCCACAGTCCAATCACAAAGGAGGTGTGACTCATTTCTTGAGTCAGTTTCATACACGTTTTTTGATAAATGATCTGAAAAAGTACTCCATGTCTTATCCTGCAAAGTCAGTCCTGAACCTAGATAATGCAAAAATAATTAAAAAAAAAAATTAAAAATAGGAATATGTGGGATTATGCGTTTTTTGTGCTGTAAAAAACAAAGTTTTTTTTGCAATAACTCATGTTATATTAAAGTATTGCAGGACTATTTTTATAATTGTAAATATTAACATAGTATTTAAAGAAGCATCATAATTTAAACTGGAGGGAGAAATTGTTTCGCTGCAAAAATCACTTCTGGGATAAACTTATATTGTAAAACATCTTTTGTAAAAGAAAAAAAAAAATGCTGACTTTAGTAGCTAATATTCCCAGTAGCTCAACAGTTAAATTTTATTCATGACTGCCCCACACACTGATCAAATTTAGCTTAGCTGAGACATTAAACCAATGTCATATCCCTATATTTTACTGTTGCTGATATTTCTGTATTACCAAGTGCAAAGGTAACGCTGAAGTCTTGGTAAATCAGTACTGTATACTTGCTTTAGACAAGTGTCTCCACCACAAAAGCTAAACACGAAAGATGTAAACAACTGTCGCATTTACTAAATGCATAGTACTTATCTGAAAATAGAGTATTATTGTTTGTTTTAATGTAGTTATACAAGTTAAAAGGAATGGATAACATTTTTAAAAGATGTCATACCCTGAAAGTAACAGTATTTACTCCTTTGGAAAGTATCAATTGCTGTTTCTGTTGCAGAATTTATAAAACCCTTACAGTATAATTAACAGCTTTGGAGGAAAAAATCACCGTCTGCGTTCATTTCTCACCGCCCAGGACATGAAGGTGGCAAACCACCTTTTTTTTTAATGCTTTTTGTGAAACTGATGTTGCTCTGCCACAAGACATTTCTTTATCAAAACACAAAATTAAAACAAAAGAGGACCATGTGGGCTTAACTATCTGGAAATTATTAACTTTAATTCATTTTGTAATTGTATTGGATTGTTAAAACAGTGCAAGTGATCCATTCTTTCTCCGATCATTGCAGTGTTAGGGTGAGCTACTACCTGGCCTTCCATCCTGCCCCAGCTTATTAACAGGGCTCCAGAGCACTACATCTTACTTGTGGAAGATGTATAAAACAAACAACAACAAAAAAGACAGAACTTGTAAACATTCCCCTCTCATGTAAAGCTTAAGTGGATATTAGCAAAGGGATTCTTCTTCACTATCAATGGGCAGAAAACTGACAAAGTATTCCCAGCTTTCTTCAGAGTCTTCTCTTTCCTCCATTTGTAACTCTAGGTTATTAAGGAACTGGTTTCTGTGGGAAAAGTACTGGCAATGAACACCTGCCAGAAGAACAATCCCAAATTACCTTTTTAGACTCTAATCTCAACCTAAAATTAATTTAGATCTTGGGCACTTAATAAATCTCTCTTTCAAACCATCTGTTTGTTGCTCCCAAACAACTAGGGGTATGCCTGCACTGCAAAAATAGAGCTCCCAAACCATTTAACCTCGAAGAGCTTTAGTGAGGAGCTTTAGGCAGAGATGTGTAGTTATTATTCTCAAAAGATGGTAGAGGAATTTACTGAAAACTTTGGCTCACTTATATCAGTTGAAATAGATGGTTTCTGTTCCTTCTTCACTGCCCCACATCAATGAGGACTAGTTTGTTTCTAAACACCACCACAGTTTTCAATTGCTGGGAAAACTTTATCATCTAACTCTGATTTAATAATGGTGTGCTAATTGTAATCCCCAGTGTTTTTCCAAACCTTTGCCTTCACCCATTTCAAAATCACAATGAAGTGACTTGTGTTGTCACCCTAAGACTAGTATCTCAGGAATAACATTCCTTAACCCAGCTTTTGACAAGAATAGTCCATGGATTATTTCCTATGTATTTCAATACATGTATATACTCATATACAAATATTTACATACATATGTGCATCTTTTAAATATGAGTACATGTTCAAAAATGGGTGCTAAAATTGTATATGCATTATATGCAATTTTTTATTCTGTCCCTTGTTGAGAGCTCCTTTATCTAAGTGATCTGACCTCTTTCTTTAACTATGGAGAGCAGAAATTGCAGCTACGTGTGTATTCAGTTATCCTCTGTAGAAGAGAGCAATGCATAACTTGGAACTGAACATCCTTAGGGACCCCTGACATTTTTCCCAGGAGTCATATTGCTATATGACCCACCAGTGTTCAGAGCACAGACTCAGCATTCTTTCTGCAGCCAGATGTACAGAAATTTCTTTGCCATTAATAAAGCATAGTTCATAATTTTGCATTCCATCACTGATATTCTAAGAGAACCATAAGCAAATATGTTTCATTCTGCACAGTTTTTGCACCAAGTACCTACTACACCTTGAGAGTGCCACTGCTCTTTTTACAATATCTGATGTTCATGTTTTTCATCTGTGGTTCAAGCTACATGTGATTCCTTGAAAGCATACCCTTTTTATTAATTCCTTCTAACCCTAAAAGTTATCTGTATCCTGAATATTTTTTGTTATACTGGAATATATGTGTTAACTCAAAAAGAGTGCCAGTACTGAGCAACTGTACTGATGCTTATATTGGTACACCTTCCCAGACACAAAGTGATTTATACTGGTTAACACAGCTGAGGCTTGGTTCTATTATTTTTGCAATCAGGTAATGATTAGCAAAGAACACATCTAGGAACCAATTAATGAATGTCAGGTTGGGAATGAAGCTGAAATGGAAGTTTCCTCTCTCCTACTAGTTTGAAAATACCTGCATGTACTGTTCCATGAATTTCAAAGCTTTGTTCTAATATTGTTATAGTAGAGAAAAGTGCAAGTTAATCATAGATGAAAGATTTACTGTTATTACGAAATGCTGTCATTAAAAGATGTCATTTCTCTTTATAAAAGCAGTCTGTATATAATCAGTTTTTTAATTCTGTTTAGGGCTGAGAACACAAGTCAAAATATGCCCTGCTTCCTCTTGGCCTGGTAGTTCATGAAACCAGTTTCATATGAAGTGGAATGATTTCAAACTCAATAATGTTTTCAGCTACAGCTTGTAGGAACTCAGCTGAAATGTCTAAATATTTTAACAGGAATTAACTGAACATCTTTAATGTGTTTTTAGATATGTTTTTGGCAAGACAAATTACTGCTTTCAGTAATTCTTACTATGAAAATAAATAATTTCATATTGACAGAAGGCCTGTTTCATATTAGAAAAAAAATGTTGGGAAACAGTGCATAAAAATTGGGGTATTTTTTTCCTTGCAAAGAAGAGGTGATCAATAGTTTAAACTAGATAAAGGATTTACATGCTATCATTAATGCGGTTGTTTGGTAAGCCCCTAAATAATATAAATTATCGTGCATTTGAAGTGAATGCTTTAAGAGCAAAAAGTAAAAACTACAAACAATAAAAATATCAAATGCAATATTAAAGCAATTTCCTTTAATCTTAGTCCAGTGAGATCGGACTTGCTTGGGAAAGATGTTTTTTCCTATGTCATATGGGTATTAAAATATGAATGTTTAGCAGTATTTGGATCCTTGGTCAGCATACCCATTCAATGTAGAAAACAGCCTACTGGGCTCCATGACTGGGACATACTAGCCATTAGGCTGTCTATTTTGGAAACTAAGCTTGTTTTTGCAAAGGTTAACCAGGTGTGATTGGAGTTAAATTCAAGCTGACAATGCTCTAAGGCACTTTGTTTGATTTTGCCCTTCATAAACTTGTGAATCCTGTTTAGAAAAACAGCAACACATTGCATAATTCTGTAAATGTGGAAACACCAATTTTCAAGTACTCAAACTGACAGTTGCAACAAAGAGCTTCTAAGCAGTACACAGATGAAACGGATTTAAATGAATTGTTTGCCAAATAATTTTGAATAGGGAACACTTTTGGGAGTATCATTTCATGGACAATTGATAAAGAGAAGGAATACATTCTAACAATTTGAGTTGCTTCTGAGTGGATACTTTGAGCCATGAAAAATTTATGTTTGGTATCCTTGTGGACAAAGTATCTTTTAAGTAAGAATTTCTAGTGTTCCAAAACATAGAATAATATGCTTGTTTAGTATACAGGACTGTTGTTACTCGGGCTTTGTTTTAAAATTTGCTAGCTTTTCTATGGTAGTGCTTGTGCATCATTCATTGTGTACATTAAGCACATCTATATTTTATTTCTGTTTCCCTTGCACTTTTTGACAGCTTGAAAATTTCTACCTTATCTTAAACTTTCATTAGGAAATATCTGCAGGCTACAGGCTGACACTCAGAAATAAGAGAACCCCTATCATTCTGACCTTATCAGGCTGCTGTGGACATTTTTTCTTCTACAAGAAGTACTTGATTCTTTTTATCTGATGTTTTTATATTAAAATTTAGCATATCTACTGAAAAAGCAAAGCTGTCTTGAAATAAGAAACGTTAAACTAAGTAAAAATTTTCTTTTATTGTATAGCATGTGTTTAAGGGTTAGCAAGATAATAATTGAGATATCCTCAGCTGCCCTACTGGTACTCTTAAAGAATTTTTAGTTATTGGCATGCCTTTTTTACTCTTGTGATAATAGAGTAATATATGCAGTACAAATGAGTCCTTTTCACAGAATCGTGTGGTGGTGGGTCAATAGAATGAAATGCATGAAAGACTGCACAGCTCCTCGAATGGAAGGAAAACTGTACGGGAATAAATGTTAGCTGAGGTGTTCTCAAATCAGTGGGTTTGTTTCACTTGAATACTTGAAATAAGCATCCAAGGGTTGTTTTGGGTTTTTTTTTTAATAAATTAAACACATGTAAACCCATTTAATGCAATTTAAAGCGAAAGCAGTATTAACATGGGTTTCTTTATGTACAAAATTAATTTCCATTAAATTCACCACCACCAAGATATTTCAAAGTTCTCTTTGTCAATTTTTTTTCCTAACTCATAAGTCGGCAAACAGCACAAGCTTTGGAAGCAGCATGGATTCTAACCATTCTGATAACAGTCTTGATAATAGGTATCTGTGTCAAAGACATAGATATTTTGGATGCAAGTGAATAAAAAGCATAAATGCATCTAAAATGCATTCTGTGTGGCATTTCCTTTATGCAACATAGCTTTATAGCCCCTCCTCCATGGTTGTTAGAAGAAATTGCCGATAATCACTGTCATAGGACTAGAAAGAGGAAAAAAAATCATGTTGCTGTTGCTTGCTGAAGTTTTTAGTAAGTTTAGCCAAAAGCTAAAAAGGCTTATTTGTAAATTTGAGTCCTTTCTATGACTGATGAAAATTTTGTGTACATGAGAAGCTTGAACATGGATTTTATTGTCAGCATGATGCCACTGATTTCAGAAAGATCATACTAGTATAAAAGACTGGTTTAAAACATTTCTTCCAAAAGATGAAAACATTTTCCTATCAAAATTGACTATCTTCTTTGGGAATTTGATTTTCTTTGTAGATTTTGTGTGCTAGTTGTTTTCCACAGTCAACAGAAAACTAAGTAGAAAATCCCAAAATTTGATTTTAAAAATATAATATTCTAATAAATGTTTATTAGATAAGAAACTGTTACATCTATCACAGTGAGTACAACAGCATTTTTGTTGAAAAATATAAAAAGAATGTAAACTTACTTTATATCTTATTAAACAAACATTTAAATGTATATAGGGCAGTATCAAATTTTAAAATCCTGAAAATATAACCAAACAGGCTGATATAGTACAAAGAGTAAAGCAATGCGACATTTACAAAATATTTTTTCTTTCTTCAACAGCGAAAAAAAGATGTAATTGAATTTTTTTTGTAGTTTTTTTTAAGCTTTTATTTATCCTTCATTTTGGCATGCTACCTGTATATAACATATGGTGCTTTTTTAATGCACTAATGACTTCTAAGACTTTAATTTTGAGGTGCTATACCATAACATACCTGGAAGTACTTCAATAATCCTTCAGTTCTGTTCAGAAAAGCTCTGCTTTTAAGTTAGTTCAGTCCTGCATCTGTTATATACACTGACTTTCTAAATTTCTTACGAGAGAAAACTGAAATTTAGTAGGAGAAATATCTTGGTTTGATAGATAACAAAAAGTGTTTTCTAATTGGATTAATATTTTTTAGACTTGTCTGCATAAAAGGGTTTTGAATAAGGGAATTCATGAAAGGAAAGCTTTGCGCTGTGTTGCTTAAGCAGTGTGTAGGAACAACTATTGGTAAGACATGTGAATGCAAGTGATGTATCTTGTCCAGTAATCCATGATGGACAGCTGATCTGTATTGTGTAACTACATTTTAAAAAGAAGGATGGCTGGTAAAATTCATTTAAAAATGGACAAAACACCTCAAAACTATCACTCATATTCATGTTGATATTCAAGTAGTGATGTCATGTCAGACACAGGGAAGACAATTTTTAAATATGTTATCAATTTTTAAAATAACTAATACCCAGATTAGGAAGGAAGGAACTCTGAACATTTTTTTACATAATTGATCTCCTAAATATATGTGGCTGTTCTGTAATTTATTTTCCTGAGTAAAATTTTCCCCTTTGTTATCATCATTACTACCTAAGAATACTATCCATGACAAAGTTTAGCATTCTGAATTCATTAGCTTACAGGAAGACAGTGGTTCTGTTACCTATTAAACAGGCAGAAAACAATCCTACAGCAGCTCATAATAAAGCACAAGAAATACCATGTTTACCTTAATATGTCATATATTATCTTAAATTATGTTTCTCTTAAAACTACGAGACCTATGCTGTATCAGAAAATGGTGAATGAAATTACATTACAGCAATTACTGTAAGATGATATTAACTTAAAAAACGAACAACTCCCTCCCCCATACATGTCCTGTATTAACAGAACCCTTATTTTTCAATATATAACTTTAAATGTGATATTTAGGCATTTTCTCTAGCCAGTTTTCTCAGTGCCAGAAATTTAGTCTTTATTGTTTATTTCAACACTTCCTCTGGATTTTTTTTCCATATTTCATGCACTACATTATATATTCTTCTGTTTCAACAGGTTTTTTTTTATGAGTGCCAATTTTTAATTTAGGTTAGAATAATTCTGCTGCTGTACAGAAGATTTAAGTTCAAGACTTAATATTAGGCTAACTTTATATTAATATTTCCAATAGTATTTCGGTCATTCAGAAATATATCAGGTCACCATTATCTGCTGCCCCACAGGTGTAAATTTTACATATTTTACGTAAAATTCATGAAAAATTAGGTTAGGGGAAGGTCATTTTGCTGTGTGGGACTGTAATACTACACTTGATGTGCTATGTGAACTCCAAACAATTAATCAGATTTTCCATAATATTTATTGAAACCTTTTAAAAAAGGATGACAAGGCACTGAGACTACGGACATGTTTTTCATATCTTATATCTGTGTACTTATTTCCAAATAACACAATAAGAGCTCAGAGGAACTACAGAAGTTGTAGAAGAAACTAGAAAACTAGTAGTTGTAGAAGAAACATGCACTTCAAGCATGTGTTGCTGTCACTGGTTTACTGTGACGCTGTACACACAAGTGAAAGAGAAACATCTGGCTTCAGCCATACGTCTCCATCTCTTACCTCACTGCCTTCCCCATATGCATTACAAATCTTACCATCTCCCTGTGCTCTGTGTCACTTTCTTCTCCACTCCTTCGGCACTCCCATTATCTTGTAACCTGGTGAACCCGAGGAGGAACATGGGTGATCCTTAGAGATTGTATGCTTCACTGAGGTTCTCTGGTTCCATGCCTTCTGGTGTCTTTCTGCAGTCATCTGCACTAGGGCTGTAAGGGAAGGGAGCCAGGAGAGCAACTGGCACTGCGGAAACCAGCTGCTGGTCCCATGCCTGAATTTAGAGACCACGTTTCCCATAGATCACATTTCAAAAAGTCCATGTTTGCAAAAGCTATCTGCTAGACTAAGGCTTTTCAGAAAACCTCATCCCTGGAGAAAAATGCAAACTCCATTTTTCATGTAGGTAATAGAACTAATAAATCCTGTGAGGCTTATTCTTTTTGAACACTATTTATCAGTCACCACCTGATTCCACTGATTCAACTGGATCAACAATGAGAGAATGGAAATGCATGTTTCTTATCAGGAGGCAAAGGACATTCCCATTGTAGAAGTTGTAATTCTGGATAAACTGCTTAATGCTAGACAGACTCAGGTGCAGAATTGCCTATCTTTGAGCACTTTTTATGATATTTGAAGATCAAAAAAAAGATATACTCTGGATTACCCATTGATATTTTCTCATGTGATTGCTTTTGGGGTAGTTGTCATCAATTTTGTAAAGTGATTTAATATTTCTGCATGGAATAACTGCACAAGATGGAAAAGAGCTTAATAGCAATGAGATTATGACTACAAATGTGGTTTGTAGAATAATAGACTACGCTTGTTATCAAATATGAGTGAAAGATTGAGACCATCATTGTTTGCATCATCTACCTGCATAGCATCTCTCAGACCAACCCTTATGATTTGGGAACTCATGCTTTAGACTGTGGCAGTGGCAATATTCTTTCATAACAGTGTGGGTGAGGAAGAGCAACACTATGGACATTCCAGTGCTAGCACAAGTCAATCATTCTGAAAATGTCCTTTCAGAAAGAAGCACTCAAATCAACCAAACCAGCTGATCTCTGGGTTTCCTGGCTGTTGTTTATTCAAATAATATGGTGATTTCCTGTTTTGTTTTTCTGTTAAATGACTAATTTAAGCTTGACTTACTGCTGTCAAGTTGTGATGTGTTGACTCTGGCCTGCAACTAAGAACCCACCAGCTGCTCACTTATTCCAGAAGTTTGGGGAAGAGAATTGAAAAGGCAAAAGTGAGAAAAATTAGTGGGTCAAGATAAATATAATTTAATAAGTGATGGAAATCAAAGATGGGGGGAAAAAAGGGTGATGCAAAAGCAATTTCTCACCACTTCTGACCTGCAGTCCAATGCCTATTTCTGTATCCTCTGCAAAGGGATATTTTGTTAATCAACATGGCATGTTTCATGAATAGCATTTTTGAAAGAAAATGTCAGTGCCATCTTTCTCATTGCACTTTAAGCTATTTATAGAAACCTTCTCATAAAATAATAGGCATTTGATTCCCAATTCCAATGAACTACAAGGTCTTTTGATGTTCTTGTTGCTTCTGGCTTATGTACTAAGACCAATAACCTCTAAATATCTGGCTTGTGCTAGAAGCAGTATAGAGTGCCATGCTGCCTTTGTACTCTCCCTTAAATATGTTGCTGCTTAGTGAATTTATTCAGTGTATTAGGCCAGTTTTCACTTTAACTCCAGGGTAAGCTGAAAGCAAAAATAACTTTCAATGTGGAGATCATATCTGCTCACTGGAAAACAGTAAAAATCTTTCAATTTCTGAAAACATTACAATAGCTGACCTCAATATTTTCTCATTTTTTGAATAAGAAGACTGTGATTTTACAGTTTTATTCCTACATATTAGCTTTTTTTCTTTTCCTTAAAAGAGAAGGTCTTGCAGCCTAAAAAATTAATTCATAAGTACCTGCATAGGTACAATTTACTGAATTGTTTGTACTGCTCTGGCTATCACCCTTTTATTTTAGCGTGTTATAACTGCTGTGAAATAGATATGAAAGAGAGGTTGGATGCTTTTCCAGTTAGTCTGCTATGCCTTCCAGAGACATTCGGTGTCAGAGAACACTGTGAAGGTTACATGAAACCACAAGAAAGAGTGTGAAATCACATTGAATCAAATTAGTAAAAAAATTAATAGGGTGAGAATGATTAGCTTTATACCCTAGCTGTATTTTGAGAATCCTGTTAAAACTGATATGTACTATCAAACTGAATCTTTCGAGTGAAGAATTGCACTGTGCAAGAAAATTTCTTGATAGAATAGCGCACTGTATTGCCTCTTAAACCTCCTGAATCCACAAGGTTTAAGATAACTTCATGAAGTCCTCCCAGTAGCTCAAAATTTTAAGGATGTTAGATTGTCTACCTAAGGTTGAGAGCATTATGAAAGATATTTCCAGTGCTACTTTACCAGGCAGTTCAAGCCTCTCTTATATTTATTTAGAATCCTACACAACAATCCTACACAATTTGAAGAGAACCAATTTAACCAGGTGGAAGCCAGCCATTTGGTAATAACTCAGCCGTCATAGCAACAGTCTTCCAGCCATGGCAAAGAATTTGACTTTGTTATCTTGCCTCAAAATACAGCCTAAGAGTCATTAGCCAACCTCAGCATCTATATGAAATAATTAAGAGAGAAATGAAAGATTTTCTGGGTTTTTTCCCAAAATCTACAACCGTATTAAAAACAAGTATGTGATACAAGTCCAGATGCAGAACAACTGTTTAGGCTGTAATAGTTTGCAATGTTAGAAGTCCTTTTTCTTAAATTATTTCAAATTTTAGTTTAAGAAAGATTTTTCCATCTACAAATGCTGTAAAAAGCAACCCATTTAGTTTAGGCCTGTTTGTATATATAGTTATGTATGGGTATATGTGTGTGCATATGTTTTAAATTATTTTTGTTTATTATTTTGGACTTTAATAATAGTTTTTTCCCCAGTTTCCATTTGAAGCAAGTACTTTATTTTCACTAATTTCATGTGTTGGGTATCCTGTTAGTTGATAACTGTAATTCCTAAGCACAGGCATATTTATCTACTTTTCAAGAGATTGATTTTCAGTTCAGACTGGTCGTCTACCACTGCTGAAACAGACAATCATTTTTGAGTCCCAATATGAGCAGCAGGGAGGGAATAACCATAATATATTTTTAAAGAGGATTTTTTAAAATAGATTTGCTTTCAATTTGGAGTCACCAAAATAGTGCTTGCTGATATATTGCCAAGATGCTTATTCAAGTTACTAAACTTGTTTCTGAAACATTTATGATAAACAGTATCAACTGTTGTGAATCCTCATTGAATTAAAAAGGAGTTTCTGTGCTTAAAAAAAAATACCGTCTTGTAAGAGAGAAATAATTTTAAAGATCATAAAATTTAACTTGGGTTCTTTAGTTTTATTTGTTTGAATGCACCACGCGTTTTCAATGTTCTGGTAAACCGTGAGCTGTAATTTTATGGGTTTGTATGGCAAGTATTTGGTAGCGGGGGGGTGGCAGTGGGGGGCTTCTGAGAGAAGCTGCCAGAAGCTTCTCCAGGGTTCAATGGAGACAATGTCAGCCGGCTCCAAGATGGACCTGCTGCTGGACAAAGCTGAGCCCATCAGCACCATCGTTAGCACCTCCCTGAGAACTGAGTGAAGAAAGGGAAAAAACCCCTCTACAATTAAAACTGTAGACAGGAGTGAGAATATGTGCAAGCAAAACCTTGGCAGACAGCAAGGTCAGAGCAGAAGCAGGGGGAGGAGGTGCTCCAGGGGCCGGAGCCGAGATTCCCCTGCAGCCCATGGTGAAGATCACGGGCAGGCAGCCGTGCCCCTGCAGCCCACGGAGGACCCCGCACCAGAGCAGATGGATGCCTGAAAGATGCTGTGACCCCATGGGGAGCCCCTGGCAGAACCCGCAAACCTGTGGAGAGAGCAGCCCACACTGGAGCAGGCTCCTGGGAGGACTTGGACCCTGTGGGGGATCCACGCTGGAGCAGTCAGTTCCTGAAAAACTGCAGGCTGTGGGGAGGACTCACAATGGAGAAGTTTATGGAGCACTGTCTCCTATGGGAGGGACCCCACACTGAAGCAGAGGAAGAGTGTGAGTGAACAGTTCTACCTCTGAGGAGGAAGGAGCCGCAGAGAAAACGTGTGATGACCCGACAGAAGCCCCATTTCCTGTCTCCGGGTGTGGCTGAGGAGGGAGGAGTTGGAGAATCTGGGGGTACACTTTAGCCTGGGAAGAAAGTAGGAGCGGGAGCAAAAGTGGTTTTTAATATTTGGTTTTATTTCTCATTATCCTACTTTAATTTGCTTGGTAATAAATTAAAATAATTCCTCCAAGTCAAGTCAGTTTTGCCCATTACAGTGAGGGCTGAGTGATCTCTCCCCCCACCCTTATCTTGATTCATGAGCCTTTCATTATATTATCTCTCCCCTGTCAAGCTGAGGAGGGGAGTGATAGAGTGGCTTTGGTGGGCACCAGGCATCTAGCCAGGGTCAACCCACCATATAATACTACCATATTATTTTAACTATTTTTAAAGCAATTTTTAAGCAAACCCCTTTTTTCTTGTAGGTGAATGATTAATCTTCTGTTATTTACACATATTGCATTTTCACCAAATCTTAAAGATGTAACTTTAATTTTTACACACTCCATTTTGTTAAACTAGCACCAGAATGAGCATACTAGAAGACTAATGCAGAAATTCTTTACCTTCATCAAAGTAAGATTAAAAAGTATTTCCTAGATTAGGAACATCCATCAGTGATTTATTTAAGAATATGATAAAAAAGTGAAAAAAAGGCTAAAATGTATACCTGGTAAAGCAGAAACCTTGTTTTACAAACTAGGTGTGTAACTAACTGGCATTGCTCCAATGAGCACTTCATCAAGTTACTACACTTTCACCAAATTTCATTGAAATCATGGCTCCATTTCCAACGTGATCACCAGCTGTGAGATTACAACTGTGTTCTGTAAATTCCTCTCGGATACAGTAAGGGGTACCCCAAAGTTGGTAAGCTTCTACATCAAGGAACCAGAGAACATTGTTTCAAAATCCACACACTGAGGCTTGAAATGCTCAGAGGTAACTGGATTCCTGTCTGCTCATTTCACGTAAAGCCCTGAATTCAGGTTTTTTTCATGTATTTTCTGAATAGGTAGGATTTCGACGAGTTTCATATGTTCGGTCTGTACTCTATCCTGGACTTATAAAAATCCAAATACAAGGCAGTTAGAGTCAACGTTTTTGCTTGAGTATCAAGCCATATATGCCTGATTGTGTCTGGAATATCCTGAGTTCTTTGTCCTGCCCATGTATTTAACCTGCTGGTCTAGGGAAATTGATGTGCCAGTGCTTCCAGGGACACTTTTTGTTTAGCCTCAGACTAAATTGTATCAGCACCATATCTTTTTCTCTGTCTTTAGAAAGATCCAGACAGGGTCTTCTTTCACACTACTGGAACTATATGCTACTATTGTGGTTCGGGAATGGATATCTCTGAAGTCTATGATGTCCCTAATGTGTCTTCAGATCATTGGCTGAATGCTTGAAAACTATGAACTGAAACAGCTTGTGGCATGAAGCTTAACTGAAAGCAGGCCTGCCCCTGATGAGAGGGCTGTTTGTTTAAGACTGGTTTTGGTGTTATCTTTTGACAAAGGTTAAGCAGCTCCCTGCTAAGAGTGTTGGCTATTACAGACCACAGTGTTTATGAATTTTATTGTTCCCTTGCTAATACAATTGCAGAAGAGAAACACCTAGCTGCCTAACTTGGACATAAGCATTCTGCTAGAGACACAATGGAAAGAGTACTCTTCCTAGATAATCAGTGAACAGGAATTTAACCCAGAGAGATTTAAACAGACATTTTCCAGCACACTTAGGAATGGTAGAGAATTTTCTAGTGATTCATATGACTGATACTTTTATTAATTTTACTTATTTTTTTAAAATATAGTAGATGATGTTTTAACTATACATTTAGAAAGAGTGCTGCTCACTTTATATTTAATATTAGGAAAGCATTAAAAATAGCTATCAGTAATGGTGAATTTTTATGCATCCCTAATGAGTTAATTAAAATGACAGTAATGTTTCAATTTTAATAAAAATTCTGCTGCTGTCAATGAGATGAAAGTATTTCGGCAGATTTTGAGCACCTTGCCTTGGTGCCCAGTGGACATAACAACAGAAATTAAGCACACGTAATTAATACCAACAGAAAAAAAATAATTGTTAAAAGCGATAATTGCCATCTGTTCTTGTCAGTATTATTAATGTGCATCGAATAGCCTTTATCGCAAAATAGCTTACAACTGTAGTGTTGACAAAACTTGTTTCTTGCAAAGAAGCTGGACTTGCAGTAAAGAAGGTAAGGTGAGCAAACAAATTCAAAATGTTAACACAGCCAGAGAGTATTGGTGTATCAGCCACTTTATAATTGGTTGCAGCTTGCAAGGAATGCAGATCTCATGGGAATACAGCCACAATAATACTTGTGGGTAAGGTGCTGAACCATTCATGTCTTATACTTTGATATCTTGTAACTGTTAGAGTTAATCTGGCAATGTGAGTTTGATTTCTTATTTTCTGAGGAAAAATTATGCCTTGTTTCAGTTTCCATAGCTACTAGTGTTCAGTTGATGTATTGGCTATGCAAAAAATAAGCTTTTTTCCAGTTTTTAAAATTTAGTATACTCTATATTGTAAGATTTTTGAATAATTTTCTTGGCCTAGAAGGAACAATTTAGTGCAGTTTAGTAAAATGATACTTTACAATTAGTTATCATCAGATCCTCTTCTAACATAGTTTCCTATGGCTTATTTGTGTTCTCCGGTTATTGCCAGATCCCTACAGTCTTCTGAATCTCTTCAAATCCGGTAGCTAAATTCTGTAACTTGGCAGAGGAGTAGAAGTCTGAAATTTTAGGTTCTTACAAGATTCAGGTTTAGGTAAAAGAAGTGTGATTCAGGAAAAAAAAATTTTCAGGTAAAAACAACATGATTGTATTCTTTATTCTCCATTATACTGTGCTTGTAGCTCACTTTCACAAAAAAGGCTCTTTTGTCTACCCTTAAAGAACCAAATGCTGCTAGTTCCACGGATTAGTGAAGAACGTGTGCTCGATTTTTTTTATCGGCACAATAAAATATTTGGATTCAAATTACGTTTTTTTTTAGTTTGTGGAGAAGTTAAATATACATTGCTATTCAGGGAGGTATTTAAGCAAATATATAGCTTTAGCTAAATGTTTATACTCAGATTTTCCCATGCTGAAAAATGTTTGAAATACTTTCTGAACTGAGGCAATAGAAATTTGTCTCTTGAGGCAGTGAGCTCTGCAACTTAACAAATTCATCGAGAAGTTCAGAAAGTTATCAGTTTAGATGGTGAAACTGAGAGCCTTGATGCTATCTCTGAGCAAATAACAAATAACAAAATCAGATTTTTTGCTAGATTTGAACAATAGTAATTTCTGGTTCAAGTGTAAGGGAGTTTGGTCACTTCACTTACTTCTGTAGCCCAGTTTGTTATTCTGGTCGTACATTACTGACATAAATTAATTTTTTTTTTCACTTGAATTTAATTTTAATGCAAATAGCTCAAAAGAAATGGTTTTAAACAACAGGATCTGTAAGAGATCACTAAGTGTGTCTTGAAATCAACTCTCTAAAACTCTCTTACGTGTTTTGGTTTCTCACAGTACATTTAAGATTTAATTCTTAAAATTATTCTGCATTGGGAGATTACTGTCCCTTTTTATACATGGATAGTATACAACAGGGGTTTTTTATATGATTTTCACAGTGCTATTCACTTGTTGTTTCTAAGGCATGGTTTAAGAAACATTAAGAAAATTATGGCATATTAGGTTTAATTAATCCAAAAAGAATTTCAGATAAAAAAAATGTTTAATATTTTGAGGGTGATGACCAGAGAAACTCAAAACTTCTAGAAATACTTTGTCTTCATATAGTAATTTCAGCCACAGAGATAAAATGGCAAATTTAATGCGAGAAATAGTGAGTGTTCTTAGTTCAGCATTCAGAATCACTGGACATAAATATTTTGCTGATGCTGACAAGGAATTTATATATTCCTTCTATATTGTTTAGCTTGCAAGGCAAGAATAATCACTCACAGCAGTTTGTAATTCTTAAAACTCTGGTCTTAAATCTCTTACCAACAACTTGCCTGTGGTAAAAAATCTTAGAAAACTCCAGCTTATTCAACAGTTTCGTGGTTTGGGTGTCCCCTTGCACGGGGACTGTTGATTTTAATTATTTGCAAAAACAAATGCATAATATTAATAGATCATAAAATAAATGCTGATGGAATATTTCTGATTAAATTACATGAGGAGATGTCAGTAGACTCCCTGGTCTAACTGATCTTAATTATAGTAGTATGTGTACAGGTTGTCCCCTCTACCATAGGGTAATGATTAACCCCACAATTATGTGCAGTAATTCTGTAATATGATACTATACTAGTTTCTTTAAACATATGACACTGCTAAGTAGCTAGACTTTATAAGTTCATAAAACCATGTACTAAAACCAGCACAACTATGAAATTGTCTGAGTTTGAGGCATAGCCAGCAAAACTAAGAAGATATGTGAATCTAAGGCATATACTGTCTTCCTAAAAGTCAGAATGCATGTAAAGGGAAATGCCCAGATTTATGACTTTGAATTCCATTAGAAGTTTTTTTCCTAAAAGCTATGTTTACATAGATAGTGAGCTTTACATTTAACCTTGGTTCTTTAAAGCAAGCCTCTTCTTTGTCTTGAACACCAGGAATATCACTAGATGATCTTATTAGAGAGTCTTGGTTTGGATGGTTTTACAAGGTCATCTGTTTTTAATTTAAAGAAATATATCTGTGAATAAGTTCTTATAACTGGGCCAAATTCTAAATGAAGAGAGAATTCCTCGATGTTTGGCTTCCTAAAGAATTATAAATGCTAGAAAATTTATTATTCCACTCTTTATCAGACCATACTATTTGTTTCTCATACTTAGCATAAGTACAAAAAGAATAAATAGACTTGCTTTTGTAATCTAAGCAGTCTCTAGTTTTCTCCAGGAAGCTGTCTTGTTGCTGGATGCCATTGATAAAAATGAAGGGAAATTTATCAAACTTTCTGTATTTACTAGAACATAAAAAATAATTGAGAACTTCTATTTGGTCCTGCTGTGCTGAACTGATCAACAGGGAAAACACTGAGGAGGAGTCATCTCTGAAGAGCCCAGCAATTTTGTTTGTTGTCAACTTACGCAGATGTTCATTTTACATTAGTTTTCAGTGTTATTCAAGCAGCTTTCAAATTAATGTAATCTATAGCATTAATGACCTTTAAAAAGCAAAGGAGGTATTAGCAATGGAATATTAAATATAGAAACGGTCTGTATTTGATATCAAGTTTTCTATCAAACTACAGGTATTTCTAAAATGGTAGGCACTGAGAGAGATATTAAATTTGTTAACCAGATAATGAAAAACCATATGTGTGACAATAAAAACCTCTTTCTCTGTCTTTCTCTTCATTTCCTCATACATACAAATTCATTTCCCCTGTTAGCTGTATGCACTGATACAAACATCTTTTGCTCATAATTTCTTATGTGTAGTGTGCAAAAATGCTTTGCAGGTGCTGGACTTAAAATTGTCACTTCAGCTACCATTCAAATGGACACAGGAATGCAATTTCATCAGCACTATAAATCCTTATGCTTTCATTGTCTTTATGCAGCTGTCTTGAGGACCATATGTACATGTAATTATATAGCTGTATTACACATAATTTTTCTTCCTGTTTTCTTTGTTTTCTTCTTTTGAGTATGGCCATTTGTGTTGCAGTCACTTAATTCTTTTTTTCTGACAGGTCTCTGTGCAAACTAAGACTGAATACTATGACTTTTAGAGAGAAACATGGATGCAGGCAAGATATGATACTGAACCAACACTGGAATATCAGTTACAGAAAGAAACAAGTAGTGACTTAATGTTTAGATTTTTTAAACTTATATTTTCTTCATTGTTTTATATTTTTTTATCATATGAATAGTGATTTCAAAGTCTTCAGAAGGATATAAATGACATAATTACAACACTGTTTCTCTAGTATTGTGTGTGGGTCAAATTACAGTGATGGTGAGCATCTTCATATTTGGTTTCCTGTGGGATACGTCTTATTCATTCATCATCTCTAACTTGTATTTTCTAATTGTTTAAGTGTTTCATGCATTTTTACTAGGTTATATCTGGGTTATAATATTTATACTAACAGTAATGTATAGATAGATGTTTTCCTGTAGGTCTGATCCTCAACATTTCTATACTATTTTACTGTGTGTAAGCTAAAAAAGAGAACAAAATTAATAATAAACAGCCACCGAAAGCAAAGCCCAACAAATGAAAAATCAAAAACAAACACAAAAAAGCCCATAATAATGTCCACAAATGTTATTTTTCATTGTATTGAGTAATGTTTTATTTTTCCTTGTTTCCACTGGAGCTAGAAGATACTAATTTTTATTTGAGTTGAAAAATTGGGAGATGGGGAAGATGGCAAGAACAACTTCAGTGGAAATATTTTCCATTTTCTGGTGACTTTTTGGTAGTGTTAGTGTAAGGGGGTGTGGGGCTTTTAGTGTTTTCTTTGTTTTGAGATTTCAAATAGAATTGCATTTGATATTAGTTATTGTACCATATAGTACCAGTGCATGTGTTATGATCATAAGGTTTTTTCTGAACTGTTAGTTGTTCCCCCCGCCCCTCCCAGCCTGCAGTATATGGGAATTGCTTGTCACTCTCTTAATTTTTTCAATAATCTAGACAGGTTCAGAAAAGTTCCCTGAAGTTCCTGTAGTATTTAAAAGTAGGCTTCTTGTGCTTCTCTAAGGCAATGCTTTGTATGTTATATTTATCATTCTTGAATTTTGTTTTCCTTCTAATATATAAACCATTTTCCAAGGGGAATTATCATTTAATTCTTTTGCTTTCCACTTACTACTTCATTTTAGTTTTAAGTCATCAGTGCATTTGGCAATTCTACAGCTAGTTTCTCTATTTTAGTAATTTATGCAGATTAGAAGCAATGAAGATCTGAAAACTGACTCCCCTGTGGCCCTTTTCAACACTTTACTTTCTAATCACTTTACTTTAATCAGTTCTTTATCTGTTCCCATGTTTAACCTGAATCTTTCCTGCTTTCAGTTTAAGATGAAGACTATCATTTGAGACACTATCAAAGACTTTATGTAGATCTAAATTATGGTGCTTGTACTCCTATTATCAATTGTATTTCTAATCTCAAAACTAAAAGGTGACTGGTTGTCAAGATTTATATTTCTTTTAAAGTATTACAAAGGTAAACTGTATTCTTTTAAATTATTTACAATTATTTAACTCTCATAGTCTTTAAATGTGTTGTATGCTATTGTGTAAACTGCAAATTTTTAGGGTCAGTTCTCTCACTTGTTCCATTTTAATGCCACCGTGTGTCACTCAATGTGTGTGTGGGCTCACACACAAATATTGGCCGTAATGAGGCAGGCAAAGCAATGAGTAGGAATTATTTTGCAGTTTCAGCATATGCAAAGCAAATTACTGTAGAACTCTTGAGGGTTGCAAGAGAGTTATGTACCTTAGGTCCTAACAGATCGGATAAGAACGACCGTTTAAACAGTCAGAGAAATGAACCTCAAAGTTTTTCTCCTCTGTCCACTGCCAATCTTCGTGTTAGAGAGGTAGTAAGATCACTCCAGGTCTTAAATACCTTACTGGACTTCGAATGTGTGTGATCTTCTGCTGAGCCTAAGACTGGTGTCTATGATTATAGGTCGTAATAATATGACCTTATCAGTATTCAATAGATTTTAAATTTTCAAAACATACTCTAGACCTAATCATGTTTAAAATAATATCTTATGTAATACATTAATTTTTCCTTTATAACGGAGAACATTTAAAACAGAAAAATTAGAAAGCTTAAAGAAAACTAGAAAAACTTAAAGTTAAGAGCTAAAATTACATAAGTGTATTCAAACTTTTCAGTCTATTGGTTAGTGTCTGATCTATTACAAAAGGATTTTTCTGTTGGCAGCTGCTGAAGCAGGTTGACACTGATTAGTGCTGTCACTTAAGTCAGATTTTCTTACTTAGTTCTACCATAAATATAAAAGAACTAGTTGGATTTGATGATCTGAAAGGTCTTTTCCAACCTAGTTCATTCTGTAATTCTGTGATTCTTTGATCAAAATTATAAAGGTTTGTTTGAGAATCTAAGGATAAAATTGAAGATAATGGTTATATTTTTCTTATTTTGATTACAAGTAAAATTAAATGGAAGAAATGGGCATGTGTTAGGCGTTCAAGATAGGCATGTAATTCAGGATATGTTGCCACTTGCGTAAATTATTCTTCTAGATTCAAAGTTAATGAGAATTTAAAATACAATAAAATGAATACAAATTGACTCGGTATCTGTAGGAAGCCTACTAGAAAGACAAAGAGGGAGTTTTACAAGCACATGTACTGACAGGACAAGGGAGAATGGATACAAACTGAAAGAAAGTAGGTTTAGTTTAGATACCAAGAAAAGATCCTTTACTGCGAGGGTGCTTAAGGCACTAGAACAGGGTGCCCAGAGAAGTTGTGGATGCCCCATCCCTGGAAGTGTTCAAGGCCAGGTTTAATGGAGCGCTGAGCAACCTGGTCTAGAGAAAGGTTTCCCTGCCCATGGCAACGGGGTTGGAACTAAATGATCTTTAAGGTCCCTTCCAACCCATTCTATGATTCTATGAATCACTGCTAAACTATCAGACTTGTGGTATATACACTGAAAAGGCACGTGTAATCAAATGCACGGTGAAGCAAAGACACTGGCAGAGTCCGAATTCTACTGTCTCACGGTCACCTACCCAAACAGACTACTTTGGGGTGCGCTCTGAAGATTAACAGTTAAAAACCCCACCAAGTAGTTTAAGTAGTAGCTGTAGTTCAAAAACTGCCACCCAACAAAACAGATTATCTTTCACTTGTAGGGATGTCTGAGTTCCTCAGTGTTTAGTGAGGCATGGTAGAAAATCTACATTCTAAAATACAGTAGAAGACTCTGCATTTCACAGTGTGTAAAATGAATGTATTTGACAATTATCTTACAGATTAACACATTCTGAAATAACACTTCAAAAACTTATCAAAGTGTTTAAAGACAGAAGAACTTGGTAATGTTTTAGAAATGTCTTTTTGCCCACTGCTCTGATACAGTGTACAGTGGGTGGCTACCATGGTAACATACTTACTTTAGCAATCTTCAGATCTACACTGGCCTCAGTTTTATGAGCATCTTTTTCAAAGAGCCATGCTAGAATAGATGTTTGCCACCTATAATTATAGCTATTAATCACTTTAATAATACAAGGATGTGTCAGCTCTGTATTTACCTAGTAGCATATGCTTGTGTAATGAAAAGGCCCATACAATCAAAAACATATGCTCAAGTTTGGAACAGTCATATTTCCTTACAGTGAGAATGGCAAAAGATTAGTCAATATTTACAGTAGAAATATCCTTTCTGTTTGGTATAAAATCAACTCCAATACCCCCAAATAGAACATCAATGGATGTTCTATTTGAGTATCAAAATAGAGTATCAAATAGTCAGTAAAAGAAACAGCAGGTGAAAATAAATGGAATTTTTTGTCTTTTAGTATGCAACTGAAATAAAGAGGAGGTAACTTTTTTTAAAAATACTTTCTTCCTTTGTAATAAGAAAATGGCCCAAAAAAGTGTGAATTTCCCAGGGTATTTTTCATGATATGTTTATATAATTTTATCTTTCTTATCCTTTAGACTACAGTGTATTATTTTAGCACATAACACTTTGGATAGAATATCTCTGCTTACAGCTGAGAGTGTATGTAGCTATCCATTGTGCAGTCCCCAAAATAAGGAATTATCTGCTCAGAAGCCATTCCATATTATCATTGCTAGCAAGAGGAGAATTTGTAAGGCTAAGAGATGGCTGATTTTAGTCCATAAACAAGTACGTGTTTTTTTCAACAGTAAATTTTTAAACTTCATTAAATATGCATAATCTGTAAATTTCTGCATTTATGTTTTTTTAAACATTTGTTTGTTTTTTGAAGGATTGCAGGCAACAAAATACCTGTTGATCTGGAAATATCTCTTTCAAAATGGTTTTTGTACCCCAAACTATAATTCTAACACTTGCCTTTCTCATTTGTGCATATCTGAAGTTTCAATTCAGTATTTTCTGGTTATTTCTGAATAGTCAGTAGCAGATAATTATGTTATGTTATTGCAGTAAAAATTCATAGACATTCCTAAGGTCATGAATCCTTCAAAGATACACGACAGAAGCTATATGAGGTCACGAACAGGTTTTAATGCTGACTGTCCTTCTGCCAAAATATGGTTCTCAAACTTTCTGAACAGAGGTGGGAATGCAATCTATCTTTTTATGACATTCCACTTAGTAGTGTAGTGTTTTAAATTAAACTAAACTCCTTTTTCCTATTTATCTTATATTTCTCAGTGTTTCAGATTATAAAGGCTGACATACTGATACAGAGTAGTTTCTACCCCATTTTTACCCACAGAGGTAAATCTGCCCCATTTTTTACTGCATAATAATTTCTTTACTAAAGATTAGGGACTTATTTTTGAAATAATTTTTAACCATAAAACATATTTAGCTGCAAATTGTTTTATAGCATAAATATGAAAGCTCTTACAAGTGTGCTAAATAGTGCAGGAAAGAATGAAAAACTTTGTTCATTCCTTATGTTTAAAAATAATTTTTTTTTCTCACCTCTCCTTGTACTTTCCCACTCAGCTACTTTTTTTTTTCTACAATGAAACTCTGGGAACACTGTCACTAAAAACTTTGTCAATGGCAGAAATTAAAACAGAATGTTTTTTACCAAAAGACTCTTTATGAAAATTTTGCTCTTGAAATAGAGCGAAAGACTGCTATCATATGCGTATGAAATCTTGGGGGCATTATTTCATGTTTTCACACTGAAGGCAAAAAGAAAGTTTCAGTTATCATTTCAGTATTTTTAAAGTGACAAAAGAAATGAAAAACAACAGGTGCACTGAAGTGAGACAGTAAATTTCATGTGCTCTTATCAGAAAGCTGCATTTATGAGACTTCCACTCTGTTGGGATATGCCTCCAAATACTGCAACCTAACAGGAAATAAGGCAAGATTTCTACAAAATATGTATTCTGTGATCACTGAAGTCATGAAAAGAATGAGAAATAAGTTGATTTTAGCTCTGGAAATGGATTTGTTTCTTTGTGTGTTTCCTGAGGTTGTAAGTTAAGTTATTTGATGCAGCAAATGTGATGAACTTTTTAATATGGTTAACTAAATAGGAAATATGAGCGATTAGTAAATATTTTTCTTGAGTCTTTGCATGTGCCATACAACAGTACCATATGCTAAATTGCATACAGTATTTATTTATTTAGTGCCAGAAAGACCTCTGAGTCAGAATGCAAGACAATGTTCAGTTAGAGCAATAAGAAGTGGCCTTGATCCATCACAACTTAACCCGGAAGTGCTAAACAAGAGACAGCAGATGAAGAGGAAAGGAACAAGATATAAGAAAATGCTGGATTGCAAAATTCTCTATAGGCATAGTCACTTGGATTTCAGATATTGTTGAAAATTCTGTAGCTAGCACTTAAAACGAGTACAAAAATATGTTTCAAGACTATATAAAGGTGTTTTGCCCATAAATACAAAAATAAGTGGGAGGTCAGAACTGAGGAGCTACCCAAATCACATTGAGAAAATTTCTTCTGACCTTTTTGAAATTCTCAGAGCATATCACATTTCATGAACCCTGCAGCTTCCTTGATGAGAATCAGAGAAATACACAGAGGGGAACATAATTAAGATTAATCCATATATATTTAACTAACTAATGAATGTGGTTTTCTTAGGGTGTGTATTCTGTGATATCACTAATAATACCTTATCTTCTTTGAACAGGTAAATATCCAACTTCAACAGATTGCCAAAAGAAACTGCAAAAGACTTCAAAGGTAAGGACCTCCTTAAAAGTGCTTCAAATGATCATTCCTTCTGGTTTATCAGAAAAGAAAATGGAGAATGTTAATTCTTTTTTACTATCTGGCTGATAACAAAGGGTTTCAGATTGCATTAATCGACACAGACTTCCTGTTCCTGAAGCTGTTTGCATATAAAAGACAAATTTTCACTTTACTCTTGTTTGAAAGGATAAGCTTAATTAATTTGGTAACTGCAGAAAAAAAAGAATTCATGTGTGAAAATAAAAAATTAAAAGCTTGTAACATTTTTACTATATTTTTCTTCGTGCAAGATTAAAAGAGTACTGTTAAGCTACTAGAAAATTAAACTTGGTAAGCATTCTTTTTTTTAATATGAAAGCTTTCTAACTTCACTTTTTAAAAATTTTTTACTTGATAAAAATTTCTTTCATTCCTCTAAGAAATACAAATTTGACTTTCGTTTCAAAGATTTAATTAATTTTGAGAGCTCCTTAGATTTAGAATACATTTGGTTTGCTTTCTGTTGTGAGGAATATCTCAGTGTCATATTGTGCCCAGGCTTCTATTTGTGGTACATCATTGTTCTTCAGTTATGTCTCTTGTAGCAAATAGTTGATTTTTAAACTCTTCTGTCCACCCTTACAGAAAATATTCTTGTCTCTCAAGGACACAGGTAACAGAAGACAAGTTTTCACTAAAATTGTTATTTTTAAGTCATCAAGTTAGAGAGGATGACAAGGGCATGTGGTCTGCCCTAAACTTGGATTTGTTAACCAGAGAGAAAGAAAGAGCAGTAAGTTATTGTTCCAGTCATCATCTCTGTGCCTACTTTATTTTAAAACACTTGGTATTTTAAGAGCCTTTCACGTGTCATTTATGCATATGTTTTAATGCATACACGGACAGGATAGGAGATCCTGTATCGGTTAATATTTAGGCATGCTTTTCTACCCTGCCTTAGAAAAAAAGTCCCATAATTACTGTGTCTTCCCAAAACATAGCTTATTAATTACAGATATTAATGGAGAAGTTCTGAGAAAGTTCCAAAAGTTTTTGGGGATTGTGCCATATATGATCTGAGTTCTGGACTTTTATGGGACAAAAATATGTAGGTGGAGTATCTAAGCTGACACAAAAAGTCAAAGGCTTATTTCAGAACATGCTGTATTCCCAGACTGACCAAAGACTTCAAGCCTGGTCTTATGTCCCCGAAGAATTCCTGAAATATGCAGCCTTTCACTATTTTGTCTTTGGTCCTCTTGTTCTCTTTTTTGTTGTTTTTTTTAAACTTTCTTTCAAAAATTCTTTTAGAAATTATTTTTTTCTTCTTGATTGAAATCCCAGGGCATTGTGAAATATGGGGAGTCACTTTCATGATGCCTCAGTGTACTCCCTAACCCTCTCTTTGTATTCTTCCAATACACCTGCAATGCTTAGATTCATCAAAAAACTCCAAATTTTCAAATTTTTTGGAAATGATGAGGGAAATCATACTATAAAATGGCTGACGTTTTTTGTGTGTGCTGATATGTTGCCAAGTTTGTTTCATTTTTCACTCTTGCTTTTCAGGTCTTGTCTTTATTTAAAAATGCAATTGATTAGGTAATTTGTTACTTTCCCAAGTACCTTAGGTAGACTTTGACCATGCCAAGATTTAAATAGTATTGGCTAAGCGAAAATATTTCAGTAAAAGTAGGAAAGAAAGAACCTTAGAGGTGAAAAATATGGAAGGGTTAAAAAAAGTGTACTTAAAAAAAAAGCACAGAGGGGAAAGAGAGGGTGCCATACTCCAAGGTCCTATTTGAATGCCACTGAGGGTGCCTAGGAGAATCATCATTGAAGGACATAAAGTATCAGGATGAGAAAATACATGTCACATTTCTGACAGGTACATCTAACCACGAAAAAGAAAAGCCCTATTCAGCATAGGAGGTTAAGGGAAGAATAGAGCTAATGACATTACAATCCTCTTGAGAAGTCTTGTTATGTTTATTAAATAAGCCGCTCTAGTAAGATAAGTAAGAAGAACTGCTTAGTCTGGCAGTGTTAATTGATGCTGTCCTGGGAGTTTATTGTTATGTATTACTCTTTTTGTCCTTTCACGTAAAGATGTCAGCACATTGTACCTGACAGGGTGTATTGTATATTATAAATTATTTTAATTGGGATAGAAAAATGGCCATCACTTCTTTCTACTCTGTATATCTAAGGCATGACTTTTATTTGTACATAATATTATTTCCCAAGTATGAAGTTTATTTTAGGATGAACTTTAAATGAGTACTGTTTCTATGAAGTGTCCAGATGCAAAGTAGTTTATTCCATCCAGTTAAATTTTGACACATGTATTTCCCTACACAAATACAATGAACACGTGTATACAACACGTACATGATAGGAAATGAGGACAAGAGGTAAGAGGAATAGAGCCTTTCAAGCCTGACATGAGATGCTTAGAAGAGAGTTAAACGGAATATTGCACTCTTTCTTGAGCACAGCTTGTGTTGACAGTAGTGCTACAATCCAAAGACAGGGAAGGGCAAGTCCCAGCTTTATTCTATCTTTCATATCATGACATGAGCGCATGGAATGCAAGGATGGGCACACTGTATCTTGTACACGTGGTTATAGCAATGTGGATTTTTTCCCTTACCTCTGTAATTCTGAGGCATGTAAAGTTTTAGCGATAACTTAAAGCAAAATGAATACATTTTATTGCAGTGAATTACTTCAGGGATGTTATTTGAATCCCGAGGGCAAGTATTTCCAAAGAAGATAGCTTTCTATCCTTCTGAATTCCATTATTACATTGATGCAGCTTGTAGCCATTTCAATACACAAAACAGTTTGGGAGAGGTTTTTTGCCTCTTAAAAAATACTGGTGGAGATTTTTTTTCTAAATTTCCGTAAAAAATTGAAAAGTGAAAGTAAGTACTGTTTTTAATCCTGTTTCTCTAACACAACTGAGCAACGATGTGTGTTCAGCTTTGGGCCAATCCTGTCTATATTGAACACTTTAAATATTGCTCTTCCTGGTAAAATGTGATGGAAGTGCCTTGAGGTATGTATGCTAAATATTTATTTATTGCATGGCTTATTGCTTAAGTTTTTTTCTCCTTAGAGACATGTATATTAAGTACCAGAGCATTTCAGTTGAGATTATTTAGCCTGTGCATTAGGAAGAATTATGAATTCAAGCACGTATCATCTGTTTTGTTTAAAACCTCATTTGCCAAGCAGGTGTGTTTCTAACAGTAGGAAAAATACAGTTCCCAGCACTAACATTTTCAGCTATGTGACTACTTCTCTTTCTTTAAGACAGAAATAGCTATTGGATGAAAAAGAGATTGAGGGTCAAGAGAATCTCTTGAAAGACTTATGCAGTGGTTTTCAAAGGACTGAAGTGACTTGGAAGACTAGTTTCAAGAAAAATCAGTGCAATTTAGAGATGACAGCATCCAGCTGACAAAATTACTTCAGGCAGGATCCGTAAACACACTTAGACACTGCAAGATCTAATATTCAGAACCATCTGCAGCCAGCTACATTCCCTGTATAGTGCACAAAAAGAGTTAAGCCCCTCTGAATGAGATCCACAGTTAAGAATGTATGGTGCAGATATTTACCTATAGTTAATCATTAGGAAATCCTAGGGCACGGTGAAAATGATAGTGAAGTGACAGAATTTCTGATCCTCTCATGGTTTAGGAGTAATGCTACTTCAAGTGACTAAACCTTGTTCTTGTTTCTTTCTTTAGGATATGGAACTGAGGTTACCTTTTTAAAAATGTAATAGGAGACCTGTCTCTGAAAGGCACAATTAATATGCATTCTACTTACTGTACTCCAGAATCCTATGACTGACTATAACAGGACCCTGGCAAGTGTTCCATGCAAATGGAGATTCTTACCTTCCATCTAGCAAGTCATACTCATTAGTAGAGAGTTATGCCAGGCAACACTAATTTCTTCCTGTCTGGTTGAATCAAAATTCCAGACACAGTAAACTGAAAAGAAAGAACTGGTTTGGGCTCAGTGGTTAAATTTGGAGAATAGAATTATAGTTCAGGTCTACTGTCATACATATAGATTCAATATGTAATTTACATGAAATATATACTAAATTACATAAATATTCACTGATTAGATAAGTGAACTTCCCTTGGCCTGTTCTTGGACATTCAATCCTATTTAAAAAAACTAGATTTACAGAAAATCAATTACTTTCTATTTGTGGTATCTCTACATGCAGACACTACTTGATTTAGTGTCATCAGTCTAAAATATGTACAGTTAAATTGTTTTATCCTGACTCATTCAAAGAGAAAAAATATTCAGGTTTTTTTTGCTTTTGTTGTCTGAACTTTGCACAGTCTAAAAACATACCAACACTGAGAACTGCATAAAAATTTGTAAATGTTTTCTCACTCCTTATCTATTAAATAAGGCTTCTTAGTAGGAAAATTACTTCTTCTTTTGGAATTATATAAAATAGGAATAAATCCCAGAGCTTCTGCTACTTTTTATATTTTAGGGATTTTGTTGGTTTTTTTTTATTATTATAAACCACTGCTTCTGACAACTTAGCCTCATTAGCTGGATTTACATAAATCCTCTGCTCAGGAACAGGAATTGACTATAGAAATTCTCCTGCTAGCCTCACTTGCCCAACAGTAAGAAAAGACAGGAATCTATTCTGCCTTTTCACATTGGCATTTGGCATGCCAGTTGAGAGATTAAAATTTAAATTTCTACAACGCATTGAGAGAAAAAAGTAGCAGTCTCTGTCAGTAGGCAACGGTAAATTACTGATCTTCTCTACTTGGGGTTTTGGTTATTTAATCTCTCTGTATAATTATTACCGCCATCCCTCCTATCTTTGGGATTCAGGATGTGTGCATTTTCATATAGTCATGTCTGAATCTTGTCACGCGCCTGAGTTCCAGCAAGTGTTAGGGAGCAAACTGGTTTGGGAGCTGCTGCACATTCCAGGGAAAAAAAGTGCTTAAATCTTCTGGCCGTTTTGTCTTTTCTACACCAAAAATGGTTGTCAGGCTCTGGAACAGGCTGCCCAGGGAAGTGGTCGAGTCACCATCCCCAGAAGTATTTGAAAGACGTGAATATGTGACACTTGGGGACGTGGTTTAAAGGCGGGCTTGGCAATGTTAGCTTTGTGGTTGAACTTGATGATCCAGTCTTTTCCAACCTAAATGATTCTATGATTCCTACTGAATGCCACTGAAGCGGGAAACTCAGCAGGAGACAGAAAACATCTAGCCTCTCCCAGAGGAACTGTACCCTAACTGTTCTCCTTTCTAACCCCTTCCTACATCTTCATTACTCAGTCTCCATCTTGTACTCCTCCAGGTACAAGATTTCAAATTTATTTTTCCTTACAGAATATCCCCTTTGGCTGTCTTTTATCTTGTACAGTGAGGGTTTCCCTTTGAAATGCTCTGCTATCCTCAGTTACACGTGTGTCTTGGAGCTTGCTGTTATTTCATGGTTCAGCCTTCTGGTAAACCATTTTTAAGATGCCATGTACTAATTTATAGAAAAGGCTTGAGAAAATGAGTGTAATATGTTTCAAGCTGACACACAATTTGTGTATTGTTGCTGTCAGTAACCTAAGAACACAATAATATATCAGAGATAAATTACAAACTATGCTTATTTTATGGTACATAATTTAACAGTTGAACTCTGAACTCATTTAAAGGCATTACATAATTCTACCTGGGGAAAAAAATATTAATATTGCAAAGTTCTGTTATCCAGTCAAAGTGATTTAAGGAGAAAGAATTAAATGCCCAACTGAAAAAGTGTACTCCTATCACTCTTAAAATTGAGATAAGAATTGTTATTGCCAAAGCAGCACTGTATGTAATTAGACACTATTTAATAACACAGGTAATGAAGCAACTGTAACTTTGCTGCATTTCAAAACTTCTACATCTTCCAGTTTATTTCTTTCACTTCTTTTTGCAGAAGTGAATTCTTGCTTTCCACCCCAGGTTTGAACTGGTAAACCAGACAAGTTTAATAATGCATGCCTGAGATATTTTGGTTTACAGGGTTTTGACATTTGATTCTTATGCTATCTTTTCTTATTCATTCTATCACGTTTCAATTGAGGAAAACAAATTAAAGCTGAACACAAGCTTGCTTTTCCCTCTCTTGTTGTTAGTATCTGGAGGTCCTATTTTCAGAGTCATGCGTCTGTTTCAGAGATTGTGCATCTCTGCTTCACTGATGGTTGTAAGAACAACTCGGCACACTGTGTAAGCTGTCAGGAGCATCTTGTCAGGAAGAAATGGAGCCATAATGCATAACTAAACATGAAATAAAAATCAAACCATAGCAAAACTGAAGGGACTTGCTTGTTTCAGACGTAGGGTGGGATTTAAATTCTCAAAATATTACCTAAATATGAGGTGTAGTCTATCATTTTCCTCTTGCCTGTCCCCCTTCCCCTGATTCTAATTCTGTAACTGACACACGAAAAATGGTACTAGCAGTCATTGTAGCTTCTGAGGTAGTCTTTTAAACTTCCTGGTATCCCAGGCACATTTCTTTTAGTCAATATTGTGGTTTGAGATTTGGTCATCAAAGTGTCTATTAAATTTCACATTTCATTGTAATTTATGTCTGCCAAGAACTGCTTTCTGTAGTTGCATTGCATGATGTTTCCTTCTACTAACTAACAGGAAATTTTGTACATAGCATCAAAATTGTTGTAATCTTGGTATTTTACTGAACCTATTTTCACCTTATACTCTTCAAACTCTGCTAGCTTTGTATTATTTTTTATAAAATTCTGTTTTCACTGGTATAATATGATTATATCATATAAATTTCATGCAGAGCTTAGAGATCACTTTCTTCCAGCAGTCTGTAAATAGTAAAGGCATACTTCATCTCCTTTTTATGTGACGGGTTTTGTTCAGATTTTGCTTCATTTATGTTCCTATTATGATCTTCCTCTTTAGCATTAAAAGCATGCACCTCTCACAGCTGAAATATCTTTTCCGTTAGATCAGTTTTTCCCTCTCTTCTGTACACAGACTTTGTTCACAAGCTGATAGTTCTTTTCTTATAAAATTTGTTTCTGACAACCAGTTGGTTGTCTCCCAAGACTAGGCTATGTGAGTTTTCCATCAGAGTTCTGCACTTAACCTGCTTCAGTTTGTGTGAGGCCGAAGGAGCACACCAGCTGTGCAAAGCAGAGAATTTATTGTCTGTTCCAGTCTTAAAAGTTTGTTCAAAGCCTTGTTGTTAGTCCATTTATAATAGGTATGCTTTTATTTTGAATTAGATTCACTTAAGACTAAAAAACACTTTTTCTAGTATCTACCTCTTTTCCTGGTGCTATGTTCACCAGTCCAGGGCCAGCCTGGCTCCTGAGGCTGCTGGCTTCTGTCCTGGAGGAAAAGGTTGGCATGCATTATCACCATCCCAAGTCCTCTAGCAGGTGAAGGCTGATTTTCACAGTGGGGAGGTTCCTCCCCTCAAGGAGTCATAATGTTTATGAATATGGTTTCTCCTCTTCTGTGTCACCTTGGGGGCATTTTGTTTTTGTTAGCATGCTCTCATTCACTGTATGTGTGTGCTGGATTTTACATACTTGGGTTCTTGCTCTGTCTACTTGTTACCCTTGAAACTGTTTTTCCTTAATACTGGGGGTTTTTTTCCCTAATAACCAAAAGTTGACTGTGGTTTAGCTGCCTGTAAGCTCTTGGTTTCAATCTATGCCTTTACTTCAAGGCTTCTGCTGTCATCCTGTGTCTGTACTCCTCAAGATGACATTTTAATAAAAGGCCATAGACAGGTCTGCAAAGAACCTGTTTGTTATGAAGCATTTGTAACACTGGGCATCACACAACAGAACTGTGCACAGTGAAGCAAGAGCTAAATAGGTCCTTATTTGGAAAATTCATGACAGCATAAGGTATTTAAATTCTGTGTTAACCAAGGTATAACTATTCCACTTAAAAGGACATGGCAGTTTATTGTGCAAGCAGTGCTGGGAGGCAGACATACGCTTGTTTTTGCCCTGTGGTAAATGAACAACAGTATTTGAATTACGCAGAATTCCTTTTTAACATAAAAAAATAAGGATGCTTAAGCCAAAATTCCTACATTTAGATTTGCATGCCAGAATTACTGCACTAGAATTTCGAAGTGTTAAGCAGTTAGCATCTCCTGATGAAATAAGTGAAAGTTATTGAATGTATTCTACTAATAATAGCAGCAATGTTGTGATATGGGAGAGGAACATAGCATAGTGGTCTGAGCTGTAATTATTATTTGGTCAGCCAGTTGCTTCTGAACATTAAATAAATCATGTGTTCTAGGATTATACTATTTTTTAAAAGAGAGGGAGTATTTACTAATCCTAGCTTTACATTGAAAGTCTGGGGGGAAAAAAGAATAGCATTATAACACAGTAACAAATACTGCATTTTTTGCTTTAGGAATCAAAAAGGAATAAATTATATTTTTCTCAAATTTCATTGAATTTTGTTTCTGATCAGGTTAGTAGTTGGGTTTTCTTTCATGCATTCCTTTCTTTGTCTTCTTTCCTTCCTTCCATTCAGGTCAATAATGTCCTTTAATGGACCACAGTTCAATTACACTGGAATTTCAGCTAATTATGATGAGGGGATGTTTTCTTTGTTCTACTCATGGGAATTTTAACACTTTGACTGTTCAACTGTAGAAAAGAATATCTTCAACTGAATGATGTCTAAAAAATGTTTTCAAAGAAGTATGATGTGTACATCATGGAAATGATACAGAACAAGCCTCTTTGGTTTTTGTGAATTTTTAAAAAGTAAACTTGTCTCTTAAAATTCATTGTAGAATGTTGATTCTCTGACATTTGTCAAAATACTCTAGGTCATGAGTGTTTGTCAGCATCATTTACTACCATCATCTGTAGCACAGATCTGTATCTTCACTGTCTTTTACCAGAATTTCCTGACAAATCAGCTGTTGCACAGTCTTCGAAAAAAAAATTCAGGGTGTATCTTATCTCTCAACATAAAGCATCATACAGAATGATTCATAACTAACTCTGACGTGTAGAATTTTTCAAATTTTTCAATTGAGTTGGAATGCGTTACAGTAAATGTTGAATGTCCTGAAGATGAAACAAGGGCAAAGAACTTGCTTTGGTTAGTTGAATGCGCTCAAGGTCAGCTTAAAGAATCATGCTCTTTCTTGTGTTCTCTTTCTGCCCTTCCCTTAAATTAAACAATGACATCACTTCAGAAGTACACATATATTAAGTCTTAAAAAGGATTTTTGTACTAATTTAGGAGAGAGACAATTGTTTCTTGGTCTTTCACAACACATCTACATATCTGAAACCCCAGTCTCTTCATTGTCTTAGAAAATTTAACATTGCTGTGGAATGATGTGTTTGAGGAACTATAGCATTAAACTGAGGAAAACTTTGGGGTCGATTAAAAACTGAGTTGTGATTTTTCAGGACAGAGTTACAGCCAAATATTTTTAAAGCTCTGTAGGATTCTTGCTCGACCTTTGGATTTACCTTCTTTTTTTTACAGAATCTCCATTACAACTGTTTAATTTTAGTATGAAGCATTTGGTCACAATAAAAAAGCATATCCTTAGACGTAAAATTCATTGTTTTGATTTTTCTGCAGACATATATTTGTACAAGTAGTAAGGAAAACATTTCATGAAGGAAATGTTTTCCTGGTTTTGCTTTAAATTCCTGACATACTACAATATTTCCTGCCTTTTGAAGGGTCATGTTGATTTAATATTCTGCTTAAAAATTATTACATCCCTTTAAGGAACCTACCTATAGATGGGGATGGCTCCATCTGGTGACTTTTGATTTGCTGCTGTTTGTTCAGGAAAATTGCGATAATGCAGTTGAAGATAAAGGTAGGAAAAAAAAGAGCACCACTATTTTAGCTATCCAGTGCACTGTGAGGGAACTGAAAGCATAAATGTACTTTTTATATTGCTCTAAAATACTGGAGAATTCCCTGACCAGTATCGAATTCAACAAGTCTCCATTTAGCTTCATATTCATTACATTCAACAGCCACTAGTATATTACAATGACTACTAATTCCTTTACTCTGCCTCTTTTATAACGTAACGAGAAATTATGCTGATCTATATTTGAAATCACCTCCTTCCTGATAGTGCATGGCAAAGATTTATTTTCCTTGGATGTAAAATAATATTATGTTATGTAGCATCATTACAACATTAAATACAATGGGGTTTATCACCTAATCCTTCTCAAAAGTATTTTTCAATGACTGAGAACATGAAGCAAATAGAAATTTATTATCTAAAGCCAGAAGGATTGTCTAATACTTTAAAGAAACAAAGGATCTGGAATTCACCCAGAATTTGACTTAAAAACTTGCTCAATTACCACAGTTCAGAGACCAGAAGTTGTTAGAAAAAGCCTGAATTTATACCTCATTACCATAATGCTCCTCATTCTCTTGTCGTCTTGGGGCACAAGGTTTATATTCACAATCTCTACTTCTTGCAGAGGCTGTAAATGCAATTACAGATTCTCAATGACCCTATTCACCCTGTTTATACCCGGTGACAAGTTATAACGTAGGGCAGCAGGGATATGATTTCAGGCCTCTTGATGGTTACAAATTCGCTGTATTGGCTTTAGTGAGGCTGAGATGAGTAATTTTTATTTTTATTTTTATTCCTACTAAAGTAGAAAACTAACGAAAATATTTCAGGCACATGAGAAGTGAACAGTGTTTAATTTTCTTGACAACACAAAAACCAGCCTGAAAGTGTGAAGTAAAATATTTATTTTACACAAGTTTTTCCTTCTTTCTTTTATTAAACAAAGATTTCAGAATAAGACAAATACCGAGAGAAACATATCCACCATAATTCAGGTATGACATGTACCATGCTTTTAATGAGACATAATAGATTTTCTTATTTAATGAGATTTACTACCAAGTTGCAGAATCAAAACACCATAGAACAGTTGAGGTTAGAAGGGACCTCATGAGATTGGCTGGTCCAATCTCCCTTGTCAAAGCAGGATTAGACTAGAACAGGTTGCTGGGGTTCATATCCAGTCAGGTTTTAGATATTTCCAAGGACGGAGACTCCACAATCTCTTTTAGTAACCTGTTTCATTGTTTGATCAACCTTCCAGTACAAAATATTTTTCTTACATTTAAATGAAATGTCCTGTGCTTCTGTTTTTGATGATTGTGTCTTGCTATAAGAGTGTGGAAAGCCTTTTTAAAGTTAAGATATCCACTGTGTCCACTGATCCAGTAATGCCATTACAGCAACCTATCATGATGGCCAAGCATGATTTCTCCTTCTTAAATCCAGGCTAGCTTGGATTTGGCACCTTACTGCTCTTAATGTGTTTGGATATGGTTTTGAGGGTTATTTTTCCAACACCACTCTTTCAACTGAGTTCAGGGTGACTAGCCCATACTTTCCTGGATCCTCCATTTTTTCCTTCCTAAAGTCAGGAGGGACATTTTCTTTCTTACAGTCGTGGGAAACACCATCCAATTTGCGCCACCTTTCAAAGATTGTCATTAGAGTGACGTCACCCAGCTTTCTCAGCACTGGTTGGAGCTTACCATTATGTTCCATTGGCTTGTGGTTCCCAGTAGTTCAAGTGCTCCCTTAGATGATACTTCTCTACAAGGAGTGAGTCTTCATAACACCAGACTTTCCCACTGTGCTCAGGAGGATTGAATTGCTAAAAGAAACCTTACTAGTAAATTCCAGGAAGAACACATTGACTTTATCTTTAGTCAGCATCTGACCCATTTAACCATCCTCAGTTGTGATCCTACTTTTTACCTTGTTCCCTTCTCTCAGCATTCTTCATACCACCATCTGATGGTCACGGCAGGCAAGACTGCACCTGACCTTCACATTCCTAACCAGTTCTTCTATGTTTGCAAATATGGGGTCCAGCAGGTTGCCTGCAGTACATATTAGATGCAGCCAAGCTAAAATACAGATTTCTGCAAACAGTAAAGATTTAAAACTCCATTTTCCAGTCTTGACTCTTGAAAGAGAATTTCATTGGATAGTTATGGTACGACCTATTGAAAATAAAGTCAAATTAGACAGGATATAGGTACATGCCTTTTCTGGAGGTAAATATTCATGGACATTAAAATGCATTATGAGCATAGGTCTATAAACTAAATTATGGACTTAGGAAAATGAGATTTAAGTGTAATGCATTAATATATACATAGTTATGACTGTTAGAAATTAATACGTATGTAAAGTGGGTATGTATCTAGAAAAATAAATGCGCATACTCAATGATAAAATCAAGTGCGTAAACTGAGGTAAACCAAAACCTTTTTTTGCATCACCTTAAAGTGTATTGTGTTTTAAAATGATGGATGGCATTGTAAATTAAAGTTGTCCTTTTCTTATGGTAAAAAATCTGCCAAATTCTAAGTATATTTTTCTAATATGGCACTCAATCGCCAATATTTTTTTCAAAATAACAGACAAACAAAGCCATAAGTTTTTCAGACACTAATAAAATCCACAATATTTGGTGCTCATCATGTTGGCTTTGCAGCAGCAATTAATTAACAAATACTATTCCCACAGTTAGTCTGCTGTGTTTGATCTCCATGTGTTGAGATATTTGACAAGATAGGTGCTATACCTAACTTGATTTTTTTTTTAGTTTAAAGACATAAATTCTAACGTCAGCTTACTCAAAACACAAGGGTTAGGGAGAGTCTAATATCTGCTAAGTGGAAAAAGACAAAAAGGATATTGGGAAAATGATTATTTTCAAGCTTCCAGTTAGATACTACAATCAATGGAATTTTAAAAATAAACAAGAGAGCTTGTAAGAACTCTGTGTCAAAATATACTAATGCTCCAAATTGGTATGGATTTCACTGGGAAAATTCATAAACCTATTTCATACTCCAGCTATACTAAGTAAAACTCTCCCTTCCCCCAACAGAAGCATAAATATTCACCGCTGTCAGAGACTATTAGCTAGGAATGGAAGAAAAATATATCCATATATTTCCTTTGTTTTCACACCGAAAATTTAATCATGCTCTCTCCTCAAAAATTAGATGGTCAGATCGTTGATTGGTACAGAATAAGTATTATCAGTTTTCAGAGTAGAACCTTTTGACCAGTATTCAAGATAAAAGAAATCAAACACATTTCAAGGTAATAGGTTTCTTAAATTTGGGCTCTGTTGTCTTCAAGAGAAAGATATTTAGAGGTTTTAGAAATGTTACCATAGTATTTTACAGTAGCAGCAAATAAGGTTATTACCTCTCAGTTTATCTTCAATATTAGCACTTAATATGATGAGGAGGATAACAGCTGTTGCAAGTCACCTCTTTCATTGGCAGAATCCACAAAAATAACCAAAAATTTTGAACTCAGAAATGGCCTAAAAAGCCAGTTTATTCACAATTTCTGAAGCCTTAGTTAACATTCTTTTCCTTGATTTTATGTTAGGAATTTATGGATCTCTATTTCATATGCAGAATTTACTATTTAGAGGAGTAGGATATAGAAGAAGTAGTAGTATTGATTGCTACTGTGCGTGATTTCAGAACTTCATATGTAGAATGTGGGAATATTTTCAGTTGCCCTGAGGAAGTTAGAGTGGTTGATTTGTTGGTTTTGATTTTGATTTAAACTCCAGTGTTTGGCAAACAACTCTTAAGAGTAAAATTTTTCAAATGTTTTTCCTGTGAGATATTTGTTTATGTCAATCTAGATACAAAATACATGAGCTTTCTTTTTTTAAGTCACCAAAAGAGTTTTGATTATTGGTTTTTTTACAGATCTGTTTACAGATAAAAAAGCATCATGAGCATAATCAGAATAAAAAGATCAGAGAGGCAATTCAAAACCATCTGATGCGCAATGTCCAAAACATGTAATTCCTGCTTTCAAAGATGCACATTACAATCCTTGTTACCTGATCACCCAGATTAGGAAACCAATCCCCCTCTGTCCTTGCTCCATAAGACAGAACTGCATTCTATAATTTCTGCAAGACGTACCTTAAACCAGATCTGTGATAGGAATACCTTCCTGTTAAATGTAGATTAGCAAAAGGTTGGAATTTATTCAAACTTAAAAGATACGAAGGGAGATGTTCCCAAAAGTATTTTCTCTGTCTGCCCATAACCACAGAAACTAAGAAATATTTCTGAAAATGAAGTGGAGTGCACATAGAATTTTATGGTTGAGTCTGAGAAAGCTGATCTTTTAAGCAGTATTGTTCAACAAATCCACAATATGTTACACAGAACAGCATATTGCCAAGACAGGCTGATTCCTGTTTTCCTAATGGAATCCCTTACTACATTGATTAAGCCAAGCCCAAATGAGCCGAAGGTAAGTCTGCCAAACCATCCATTTGACACTGTGGTCTTCTACATACTGAACAGGAAAATATCTACGAGCAACCTAGTCTTTTTGATTTTGAAATATAAATGGATCTGCAGGCTTGTCAAGCCTTCAACAGTTTTTATGTGGGATCTTAATGCCATAGCCGAGGATATGTCTCACATCTATATGATCTTTCAAATGGGGTATGAAGGTGAATAAAAGCAATTGGAACTGTGGGCATTCTTCACTTGTGAGTTTTGCTTTCTATTTGAATACTCATGAATTTGCTGAGCAACCAATGTGTCTAAAACTGTTAAGTGGGATTTAGAAAGTTCTTTGCTTGAAACAGTTCTAAATACCAGAGAATGGGGTACAAATTATTCCTACTTATCACCTGTTTTAATCTAGATTATTCATCAGGTATCTGATAATTTGCGTAAATCACATTCCTAATTTTGTATTTTTACTCACCAAACTTGCTTGCAGAAAGAGATTAATGTGTATGTAAAGAATTCAGTTTTGAAAGTTTAGGTAGTGTGCTAGAATGACAGGTAATGAGACAATTTGGCAGAACATCAGAAACTAATTGAGCTCAGCTCGCATCTATGCAGATTTTTTAGCTGAAGCTGTATCTTTGAAAATGAACAATAGAATTACATAAGACAATATGACATGTACCATTTTAATTGGAAACTCTAATTTAAAATATTTAAAGCATGTTTAGCATAATTTGAGAATCTACAGACACATTCTTATCCAATTAATTAAGCTTTTTCAGTGGGTTGTATAATGAGTTAGTGTCAAAATTATAAATTATGAAAGTTTCTGCACGCATAAATATTCAAACAACTTTTGAAGAGAAGGGATTTGGGTTTTTAGATAAAGGATCTCACAACTGCACACTGCCATGTAAAATGAACATAGAACTTTGTGAGATAGCTATTGAAATCTGTAAGTACTGTTAAACCACTGTTTAATTTAGAAAGTAGAGATTTGAGCTGGTCACACAACAAAGGAAGGTTTTAAAACATGATTTAAAAGCATTTCAAAGATCATTAGATGATTTTGATAACACTGATATTCAAGTATTTATATTAATCTCTGGGGGCACTGTATGGTGTTCCTAGAGCATTGCCACACATTATGTTCTTCTATTACACTGGGATGGCAACTGAGAATCTGTTAAAATGATGTTTTAAGGCATAAATGTCTCCTATAAAAGGGATTGCTAAAAAATTATTTGGGGCAGGGACTGAGTGTCAGTCTTCATCAAACCATTGTTTGAGTCATGTCCATTATGATTCACTTACACTATTTTTATTTTTCTTACTCTTTGATGAATAACATTTCCTGCCCATTCAAACTGTAAATGTCAACATGGATATACTTAGCATAATTAGCATATAATATAATATTATAATAAAACCCTGTAGGAAGAAGAGGAAATACTGTATTTGGTTTTATGAGTAGTAAAGCTGTTGTGTAAGACACTGAATTGGTTTTGCTTCAAAGTCACCAGTCACATCAATGTTAACAGAAACAGGACATCTTGATTTACAGGGTATCATCCTCATCAGTGGTTTGCATTCTTTCTCTCATTGTATTTTTTCTTTTTTTATTCTACTGTGCAAATAGTTTGAAACTATTTTCTCGTGAAAAGCAACCATGCTGCCCTAATAATAATTAAATGTTTTTTGCAGTCTTCTGTGTTTCATAAGCTTATCAGTTTTTAAACTATGCCATTTCTTTAATTTATTATGTCAAAATGTCTGGAATTCAAGCACTAACAGTTTTTGGGTTTGAGGGGGATGTTAGGGAGGTTGGTTGGTTTTCTTGTTTTGTTTTGTTTCTAAGGTTTTTTACTGTAAATAAATTCATTGCTTCCAAAGTAAAGGCATTTCAACAAATCAAACATTATGCATTAATCCCTTACAAGTATTCTTAACTTACTCTGACTTCATCCTAATAATTACCATCTGAAACTAAATTTTGAAGATCTATATGGAATAATGGGTGCTTTTGTTATAAAATATTATATGTCAAGCTTAATCTTATAATTAACTCTGATTTACAGAATAATCTTGTCTCACAACCACAAAACATTTTGAAACAGGAAAACTGAAAGTGACTTTTAATCACAGTTTCTAGATAGAGTCAATTTACAAATTCGATGGCAGTTGTCAGATATTGCTAACATTTTTGTACACTTTCTTCATAATACTAGACAAGTGCATCATTAATTATGTCTGGGTTGGACATTGCTGATTTTTTTTGCCCACAAAGAAACATTTTTACCAAATTCAGGATATATGAACACTCGCTAACAGCACAGACAAAAGCACTGCACTTGTTTTGATTAGCTTCTTTTACTATTTTTCAATAACGGTTTACTACTGACTGCTTCTATGAATACCAATACTTCCTTTCACAAACTGTCTCCAACTAATTTCCATGATTGACTGTGAGGACTTGAATGGCATGGACACTGGAAGTCTGCCTAAAAACACTGACAACTTGAATGATTATCTTACATCATTCAGCGTAACTCGTCAGGTTGTCTGAGAAAAAATAAAAGAAACACAGGTCGTTACAGAATAAATATGATGTGTCCAAAATGGTTCCCTTGAAGCTGCTGGAGTTTACTTAGTCAAGAACCTGTCATGAAAAAGTTATTCGACATATGTTATTGAAAGGCTGGACAAATCAGGTCTACTATACTCCAGTACCTTTCATTGAAATGTCATCTAGCTTCCTCTTTAAAACTGTTTACATTATTAAAATTTTAGTAAAATTATGAAATTCTCAGCTGATTGTCATAATTGTCTCTGAATTGTCTTTTATATTAAATGGACATAAAGCAATATATCGAATATAATATTTCTCAGATTTCTAAAATTTCAACATGTCCTGGATGTGGTAGATGTATTTTTTTCTTTTAAACCTATTTTAAAATTAACAGTAATTTTAATAAGGAACTAATATTCTCAACTCTTTTGTCATCAAAACATATACAAAGGTCACTGTAACCTATACAGCTTATTTTCTGCTGAATATATAGAGAAATTAACTTGTTATTATTGTTTTTTTAATATTGCCAACACCCATTTCACCACTAAATATGAAAATTTCTGTATAATACTTACTTTTGAAATTTGATTGTATTAAGGAGATTTTTTTTTTTAAATCGATAATGCCATTAAAACTACTTGCTAAATCCAGTGCACCAAGCACAAAGTAACAAGTAAGATTTGGTGAACTGTTATTCTTAGAGGTGTAGTAATTCTGATATGACTACACAATTTTAACCAGAGCATTTTTTCTAGATGAGCTCAGTCTTATTGTACCTGCTTAAAAACTTGTACACCAGTACTGCAGTTTAATGATAGTTCATAATATGCAAGCACTGGCTTTGCAACGAATCATTTTATGTTAGAAACCCTAAAGTGTGTCCAGTGAAAGATGATTTGTGTCAGCTGAAACCATAGCCTGAAGCAACTCGGTGGGCTATCACTTTAATCTAGTTGTTGCAACCTTGAAGTATGTGTTAGTAAGCTGAGGGTAACAATGTCAAAATTACAGTTGAGACTGATCACTAACAGTTTCTGCGAACAACAGAAAACTGTCCCATGTATTCTTTTTTTGAGGCTGGCCAACTGGAATCGAAGTCATACTGACTGCTGAATATTTTCAAAATATAACTTACTTTAAAATTTTCTAGTTATTTCTTGAAAATTATGCTTTTCTTTAGTGAAAACTTCCATAGCTATAAATTTACACACAAAAAAATTTACTGTCATTCAAAGAACTGAAATCATGAAAGGTATAATTTGCCATTGCCTTCTGTTTATCAAATGAATACCAGAGTACTCTATCTGCAGACTAGTAGAACAGTACGTTAGTAATTCTTTAGTACACTAATATTGCATTAAACAGTACATTTAATGGGATTAAAGAGAATTGATTGCTTATACCTGCAATAAGCTACCAGACAATAGTAATAGGATTACCTAATGGTTGAGGTAGTACAGGACCTCTGTAGGTCTGAAGGTTAAACTTCCCTGCACAAGGAGGGTCATCCAGAGCTGGTTGCCCAGATCCAGGTCCAGATGGCATTTGCAAATTGCCAAGTATGGAGACTCCACAGCCTTCCTGGGCAGCCTGTGCCAGTGCTCAGTCACCCTCACAGTGAAAGGTGTTTCCATATGTTCAGGCAAAAGCTCCTGTGTTTCAGTCTGTGCCCGTTTCCACTTGTTCAGTCACTGAACACCACTAAAAAAGCGTGACTCCATCTTCTTTACACCCTCCCTTCAGATATTTATACACATTGATGAAATCTTCCCTGAACCTTCAGGCTGAACAGTCCCAGCTCTCTTGGCCCTTCCTCAGAGGAGAGATGGTCCAGTTCCTTTGTCATCTTTGCAGCCTTTCACTGTGTTCTGTCCAGTATGTCCAGGTCTCTCTTCTACTAAGGAGTCCAGAACTGGACATGATACTCCAGGTGTGGTCTCACCAGTGCCATGTAGAACAGTAGACAGCTGAATAGGAGTTGGACTTGATGATCCTTCTGGGTCCCTTACAACTCAGGATATTCGTGATATTTTATTAATTCCTGAGCCATTCCTGGGAACAGGTAAAGCATGGGACTGTCTGCACCACTGCAGATGGGGATGACAAATCCCTGAATAAATGGAGCATATGTGAGAATCATTCCTGAGTTAATACTTTTGTTCAGAGACATGATGCTATGTATACAGTTCCAAACCACATTTATGTGTGGAAACAGAAACTGATTCATACAATGAATACTGTACTATTTAGAATGTATTACTTGCAAAGTGCTAAAAAGAGGTGAAGTATGGGTTTTCTTCATTTCATTAAATTGGAAATTGTGAAGGACGCATCTGCAAGTAGATTAATATAGCTCTTTTCAGTGTTGTCTGTGTTTTCATTCTAGAAAAGTTAAAAGGAAATGGACAGTGGACTGTTATTAACCAAATGTTGGTAAAGGTTTAAGACCTATGCCTAATTTATATGTATGTATATTTCTTATATATGAATTTTATTTTAGTCTTCATTGCAGTGCCATTACAGATATTTTAAGGGAAGAGGCTCATTTTGGCTTTTAAAATTAATTGTGTCTAACAGCACATGTAAACAGATAACATAATGCGAGAATTTTCACTTTGAAGTGCTACCATAAAATTAGTGTGGATTTAGTGTGTTTCGTGAGCTGAAATAATCCCTTTTCATTCATATTTTAAAATAATTATGTTGGTCTGTGTAAATATCTATGTTTGTTCTTAATGTGTTTTTTCTAGACATGCAGTAATTATTCTAGATAAATTGGATATCTGTAGCTATGTTTAAAATTCATAAATATGCACTAAATTAATATATCTCATTACTCTCTTTTTAACAGTACGTGAAGTATTTTTCACAAATACAGATTGCCTTATTTTCTCGCATATTATTCAACAGGGACAAAGGTTGCATGCTTGCCTTAAACTGTCAGTATCTTTTTCTCTTTTTGAGATCCTCATCCTGTATCTCACTTCCTTCCGTGATTGAGGAACACTCTGTTGTGCTTTAAAAAATTATGCTTAACCAATCTGAACTTTTACTGCTAGACATTGTGAAGGTGTTGTGGAACCTGGAAAATCTTACATTGCCCTCTTGGTACTGCTAGTCACACATTTTTCTAGATTGCATTCTGTCTGGATTGTACTTCTTTACATGTATGATGTGGAATCCTGGATCTGTTACATTTCCTAGTAACTCTCTGTTAATTGCCATGGGAGTCATTGCGCTGCACAGTTCACTGAACTTACTGAATATGGGCATAAACTTCTGAAATAGAACCTGGGAAGTCCAAGCAGCAAATTGTCAACAGCCCAGTGGTTATTCAGAGCTTGTTTTGGTGCTGAAAAACCACACACACTACTATATCTTCTTTTCTACCCCTGAACACTGACCCTGATTTCAGACACAGTTGTACAATTTACTTGATTTGTCTCCATAAATAAACGCATTCTTTATAGCATGTGCTATGAGGTAGCTTCTCTAAAAGTTGCTGATTGATACTGAATGCAGCACAGTCAAGTGAAAGCATCCTTTATTCATGGTACAAATGGTACTCGGGCCTATGGGCACACACAGGCATCCAGTGAGGTTTGGTATTGTTGCTGTAAAATGTCCTGGCTTCTGGACAATAACGGTTAAAAGCAGCAATACTGTAAAATGAAAGTCTCGTATTATGTCAAATTTGACTTGACAAGCAGAGCTTGCCTGTGCAAGAGAGTGGGCAATCCTTCTGAAAAAAATAACAACCTCAATTCACATAGCTTTAAACTTCTTATTTAAAGATTTATAATATACTTTCATATACATACACATTCATAAATTATTGTTTATGTAGTACATAAAGAAGCATCCTCAAGGGCTTTGTATATCCTAAAAAAGCAAACTCTAAAGCACATGGTTTGGTATTTAGCACTTGGTATTCTGCTTCTTTTAACATTTGTAAACTTTTTCATCATGTTGATATGATACTACAAGTTCATGATATTACCCCCTCCTTCAGGCACCAGTTACTCTTCTTTTTAAGTTTCAAAAGTTGATATGAAATTTGATATGTCACCTTCCAGCTGGGTTTCTAAATCTGCTATAGCTTTATATAACTTGTAGAAATCATAGCCAAGCTTTAGAAACTATTGTGAGATCAGGTAAAACTAAGAAATGAAACTTGGGAAGGCTATATGAATGGATGAAAGTAATAAACCCAAGAAAATCCACAGAATCTTTCAATTTGTTTTGGTTTGTTGGGACTTTGCATTAGGATTTGTCTCCATCTTTAGCAAGGTTGTCCTTACCTATTTTTTAATGTTAAAGTTCCTAAATCTAATCCCTTTTTATATCACGTGAATGTAGCCAGTAGAGTCTCAACTGCAGAGTTGCCTTTTTTAATCAATATTTGAGGGATGTCATTACAACACTGGCAATTTATTTCTCTTATTATTCCACAGTTCTGTTTTCTCCAGGAGAAAAGAAGGTCAGCTGTTTTCATGTGTCATCCTTTTTACTACAGACCAAATAAATCTCTATAGCCCTCCAGCAAATAAATCTGTATAACCCTCCAGCATTCCCTCTTCTGATGACCAGGAGACAATATGAATCTTAATATGTGGACATTTTAGGTCCACATTAGAGGTAGACATAAAGTGGAACTTCGGCTTTAACCTTTGTTCAGTGCTCAGATGTTGGGTTAGGTGAGGAGAGGTTTTTTTTTTAATTTAAAAACATATGACAGGACATTTTGAAGACCAGAAACAGACGCAATTGAGATTTAACTTCTCTTTACTATTTTTAACACATTCGTAGGTTTAACATATTTTGATAATGGTCTGAAACTAAACTTCATTTCAGCATTTTAGTTGCAAAATTTAGAAACAGACGAGGATGCTGGTGGTAGAGTTCAAACCAACCTCATCTCTTCTATATATGCAATTACAAAAGCTAATGCTGCAAAATAATGGTAGGGAACATTTTTTATAGTGCATAAATAAAAGGTAGATAGACAAATAAAATGCATCTATTTCAGAATTACACTCAATTTTTTTTTTTTAGCTCGTAGTAAAAGAAGTTGTGGAACAGTAATGGGTAGTAAGACATGAGGGAAATACATCCTTACCTTAATATGGTCAAGATTATATGAAGGTCACCCACAAATGAAAAAATAAGACATTAATGAACTGTGGTAGAAAGTGACCACGGTTTTATTAACTGTAGCAAAACAAATTAAATAATTTATCATCTCCCTGAGATTCTAGTAACTAATTTCTGTGATTTGAGTTCGTCTTAGTGTCACCTTGGCCCAGTCTTTTTCAACACCACATCTACTGCCATGAAATCTCATCATGCCAGCAACTGATGAACTGGGAATTTTCAATTCCAGCTGAAAATGAGATAAAACATCCCTAACATGGGCATTTCTTCTTCTTAAATAGGTTTCACTGTTAATTCTGCAGATAGAGTGTAAACAGCTTCATTTTGCCACTTGAATTATGGCACTAGAAGCAATCAATACTGGCATTTAACTACTGCACATAGAGACTATGAAATAAAATAGTCAAATCCTCCTTTAAAGAAGTGTGACAGTTTTGCATTCATAACATCACTAAATATTGTTGTTAACAAGACTGCAAAATATTAGGCTGAGCATGAAATGCAGTGTTGGCAAGTTCTTTTACATCGAGTTCTACACGATGATTATGCTTTAAGTCTCACCTACGCTTCTTCATGTTTGGAAATGAGGACTTCCATCCAGTGTGGAGAATGACTTTACAATAGGGATAGTTCCAGCACAGGAAGTCAAAACATAATTATGAATTTCAAAATTCTAATTTTTCAAGTTTTAAAACTGGTCATCAAAAGCATAATAATTTTTGCTTGGAATTTTGCCTTATTAAGAACTTGATTACTTTCACAATAGTTTCAGTAGTATTTTTCATACTTCAAAAAAAGAAAGACGTTAAAGTCCATATTAGCATAGCCCCTCTTCAAATGCAGAGATCTCCTTACCCTCAAACTTCAAAAAGGGTTACCATTAAAAAAAAAAAAAAAGAAAAGAAAACAACAGGAAAGAATATCAGCTGCAAAACATTCATGTAAGTCTTCTGCAGAGAGTTTTATTTATGCTGCCTGGTATGATGTAATTTCAAAAGGGAGAAAGAATTTGAATCTGAAGCAGAGGAATCACCAGTTTATGTAAGCAGGGTGTTGCCTAAATTTTCCGTTGTACGTTGTCCACATTTATGAATAACTAATCTCCCAAAGTTATTTGTGAATCCCTGGGGATATTCTTGCTGGTCCTGGTGCCTATTGACAGTATTTTCTTTTTTGATTTCACAACAGTGAAATTCTGTCCATAACAGAAATGGATCAAGGAATGCTTATTCTGTGAGAAGTGATTTGGAGAATAATGATAAATTCAGTCTAATTATTATTTTTTATGTATGTAGCATAGAATAGAGAGAATGTTGTTAATATTCATACTATTGAACAGATGGGGTCGATTAAAACATTGAAGTGTTCATCCTTTGTGGCATAGCTAAAACGTTAAAACTATGTAGCTGAATCATGAGAACATTCAGAGTCTTTGCATGTGTGTTGATTATCATCTTAGGACAATTACCTTCTCGTTCACTACTTTCCCCTATCTTTTGTAGATTTCTATCTTACATTTTGGAGCATAAATTACAACTATTTTTATATGAATATATATTGTTCAATAGTTTCCCTAAAGTATATGGAAATTAAAAAAACAACCCAACCAACAAAAAAAGAAAGAGGCACTATGCTGAGAAGAGTGTTTACAATTGAATTTAGATGATAACTCTGGCAGCCTGAATCAAATACATTTGGAAGATTCCACCCCTTCTCTTCTTATTTGTAGCAAAGCAGAAACAATCCCAGAAGTTTGTCCAAAGCTCAGCAGCTGAGCCTTCCTTTCAAAGCCAAGTACAAGCCCACTATGCCGTGTAGAGAGCATTAGAACGCCCATATCAGTGGTTGGATATAAAGTACATTTTGAGACTTGGTGATGTGAAGAATGAGTTTCAAAAGCTCCACATGGTTTGGGATTTACATTTGGAAGAGTGCCAACAGTTGCTATGCAGAAACTAAAAGCCCCAAAATATCTCAAATATTTATCTGAATGACTATCAGTCAAAGGCAGAACAAGAGTGTTTACATGAGTAGATTGCATTCAGCCAAATTACATTGCAAATTAGTGTTTTGAAGCTACTGGCCTAAAAATAAAATGACTTAATATGTTGAAATCGTTTATGCTAAGGAAAAATATATATATGCCAGCAGCTTGTAAATGAAGTTACAGCCTGTTCCAGCCCAATGCATTCTGAAGTGACCAAGATATTAAACTCACAAACAAGGTTGTCAGACAACAAATCAAGCTGCAAATTAACCTTCTAATCTTATAATCTGGTTACAGCTGCCAAAGTACAACTGACAATTGATTTGCTTTTGCTGTCCAGCAAAAAATATTATATATTCTTTTTGATGACTGTCAATGAACTCATTAAGTATATAGCAGCCTGTGTCTTCCCTCCTCCATTAAAATAGTTCTAAATTGCTGGGGTCATTATCTGTATGAACAAACCCACTACTAGCAACGTGCAAAGCAGAATTTGTATGTGACTCTTCTGCAATTATTCACTTGCAAGAAATATCTATTCTTTTTTCAGCAGATATACAAAGTAGGTCTTTTTGAGGTCATTTAATGTTCTATCTTTCATGGCTGTTATAAAAGTAAATATTTTCAGGTAACTACTTTGGTAGACTGTCAGGAATTATTAACAGAGCTGTGTGTTTACTTGTAGCATTACCCCTTCTAGTTACCCACAGTTTTCTATCCAGTAACTCTGATAAGATTCATGTGGCGTTTTCATAGAGTACCTATGACTTTTCGCTTGTTATAGACTGATCATAAAGCTTCTTGATTAGAAGATTCAAAACATCTATTTTTGTTGTTTGGAGCTTTGAAAGAGGGTAAGGAAGAAAAAAATATGGAAGGAAAACTTCGGCTGTTATAGTGACTGGTATAGAAGAATAGCACTAAAAAATAATAACAACTCTCCAGTTAATGAAAATAATGTTTTGGAATGTTCATGCTACCTGGCTTGGAAAAAGGCTCCGGAAGACTGTAGTAAACCTGTATCCTATTCACAAAAAGAAAAGTCTAAGTTGGTGACAGTATAAATATAGGAAAGCATTCTGCTTTCAGTACTGTATGGGAACTGGATAATTGACTCTAGGGAAACTGGGTAGAAACCTGTGAAAATTCAGTCTCTCACTGAACTTCTACCTCAGTGAATTACCCTTGAAATTTTACTGGATTTTACTAATGGGAAAATTGTCAACAGAGGAGTGTTTGTTAATAAAAACCTGATTAGAAAAAAAGGTGAAACTGAGTCACAGTTGAAGTGTATGCCTTATCAAACAAAAATGAGAAGACATTAAAAATAGAAGACAATTTAAAAATGTTGCCAGGATAAATTGCTTTAAAAATTGTGAATTGTTTTTTTTTCAAATGTTCTAGAAATAAATAACACTTAGACGCCTTGTAACTAGTTTCAGCTTCAAACTATGCTTGTTTGGGTTTGGGGGTTTGTTCTGTTTTGTTTTTATTTAGGGAAAAGCTATAAAACTTTAAAGACAGTGGTTTATGAAAATTGACATAATTGACAAAATTTTAGCTACTATAGCATAAACACTATCATTATAGTAATGGATTGCAGAACCAACTGTCAGAGTAAGGGGATTTGGGAGGAATTTTATGGTGTCAAATGTAGAGCAGTAGTAGGAAAAAACATTCTCCGACACACATAAATATTTACCTGTTCTTTTTGCAACACTTTTTCATTATAAATATGTTTAAATATTTAATTCCAATGAAAAATAATAGAACATACTGTATCTTCTTTAAAATAAAAGTGTTTCTTTGTTTCTAATTTTCTATCAATACTCATAAAGAAAAAATATACTCCATTGTTTTTTGTAATTACCTTCATTCCTACTTGGTTATACAGACAGGAAATACCTTACAACAGGAAAATACCTCTTAGTTCTAAAATAATTAGATTGTGAATGAATGTATGGCTTGTTTGGTGGAGAGTTTTATAAGAATTTTATTCGAAAAAGAGAACAGGAAAACAATTTCTAGTAAACTGAGCATTTGATTTTTCATGCATCCTTCATACAAATGTATTTTCAGAAAACTTGGGAGAAAAGCTTCCAAGGTCTAGGATATAATATAGATCATAGAATCACAGAGTTGTTAACATTGGAAAAGATCCTTAGGGATCATCAAATCCAATCACTGACCCATCAGTATGAAGTCCACCACTAAACCATATCCCCAAGTGCCACATTTCCGTGTCTTTTAATTAGCTCCAGGGATGGTGATTCCACTGCTTCCCTGGACAATTATTCCTATAGAGAAGCACCCTTTCAGTGAGGATATTTTTCCTAATGTTCAATCTAAACCTGTTTGGATGCTACTTAAGGCCCTTTTCTCTTGTCCTATCACTTTTTAACTGGTGAAAGTGATTAACTCTCACCTCACTACACCCTCCTTTCAGGTCGTTGTAGAGGGCAATAAGGTCTCCTTTTTTCCAGTCTAAACAACCCCTTCTCCCTCAGCCACTCCTCATAAGGCTCGTGCTCCAGATCCTTCAACAGCTCCTTGCCCTTCTCCGGACTCGCTGCAGCACCTCTGAGTCTCTCTTGCAGTGAGGGACCCGAACTGGACACAGCATTCAAGCTGCAGTGGGAGATAAGAAACTGTATGGGGAGTATAAAAAGCAGATAGTTGGTGTCTAGTGGAGTTATAGAATGAAGATCATGACACCGAAATTTAAAAGAATTAGTAATGTTAGGACACAGTGAGTGGCAGAAAAGGAGTCATGCTTCTATGTGTAACCTTAATGGGATCCCCTGCTGCTTCAATTAACTCTAAACAAGAGATCATGGAATAAGGAAATTTGTATTTGCCCTTGAAATTTACAGCTCAGGCATATCTCTACCTAATTTCACCAGTGTTAACAATGATGGTGGGTTAGGATTCATTCTTAATATGCTGAATAATAGGTATATAAATGGTAAAAAACTCATGAAAATAGAAAAAAGTTTTAAACTGCTAAGAATAGCAACTTGATTCTGAGGTAGGTTAGTAATAGGTTTTGTTTGCAGAGTGGTGGATAAAGAGTATTTTATCAGAGCTTGTGTGAAGTCTAGAGTTCCTTGTGAATATATGTTCACAGGAAACATTCTGTCTACATTCACCCTCCCCTCAACAGGATTCTGAGGATTTCCTTTTGATAGTAATACAGAAAACTCAGTGAGCTCCTATCACCCTGCAGTTCTTTCCACAGCTCACTTGCTACTCTGGTCTATTGTGTTTCAGGACGGTACATTGTTTAAAAAGTCATTTTCATTTTTTAAGTATTTTTCTCTTCCATCTTATAACACTAGAAGTACAATAAAAGCAATTGTTCATTGTTTTGAACTCTGAGTCTCAGTCATTACTTTTAGTCCTGGTTCTGTAAGATGCGCTGCATGAGCACGGGCATTTTGCCTGCATAGAGACTTTATATGATCTTGGACTTAAAGAAAGTAGTATTTTCTGTATTATTTTGTCTCTACTTCCTGTGGAGACTTAATTGAAGCCAGTCAACCCAGGTTCTATTTTTAAATACATATATTTAACAACGTATCATATCAAAACAATTTGCTATCTTTTCTTCTTCTAAAAATATAATAGCACAACCATAATTAAGAAGCTGTGGGATCATATAATGCTTTTTCTTTTCTTTTTTTTAAAGAAAAATCAAATTATTAAGTCAACTCCCACAGCTGAAAATTGTGACATAGTTTTAGTAAGTAAACCAATCTAAAACAATAAAAATAAAATGGGATAAGAAAAGAGTCTTCTGTATTCAAGGGGAGTAATGGGTGTTTAATTGTATATGGTGCTTGGTGTCAGTGGTGAAAATCATGGTGATATTTGGACGTTTTCAGTAAAGCAGAATTTCTCTGAATAGCATGACATTCCCTTGACATAAAGGCATCCCCCAGTTACTAAACATTCAGCGTAAGTGAAAAAAATATGTATTTTTTTCTGCTGAGTAGGAGTACCTAGAATTTATGGAGCACTTCCTGTGTTCACAGTGAAAGATTAGAGGTCAGAAAGTATGTCTTGAGAGAAGGACATGAAACAAAATCTTACTTCAGATAAGAGAAGATGAAAGGGTTGCAAAAAATAGTTTTCTGATAAATAAAGAGTTTCTACAAGGAAGGTAGTAATTTTTTATTTATATTGGGGATGAGATGAAATAGTGGTATAGAATTGAAATACTATTTTATCTATGTAATGGGAAAAAGGTTTTTGAGGACTAATAAGGCCTGCAATAGTTTAGAAGCTCCCCTATTGGATCTTCATATGAAAGTTCAGCTAAAAATTCCTCTGAAATATTTTTAATTAAATATTCTTAATATTATAGCTCTTTTAATTAAAAATTATTTTAAAAACTTAAGTTATATTTAGGCAAACAGTGTTGCAATGAAAAGAAATCAGGGTATGCTGAAACAAATACAAACTTAAGTTGTCTTACTTTAGGAACTTCTCCGTATCAGTGATAAATAAATAAAAGAGATGGATAAAAGAAGGAATAGGCAAAATGCAATTAACCTCCTTTTGCCACAGAAAATGTGGCATCGACAGGGTTATTCCATATTACTTCTCTATTTAAAATTTTTCCAATTCACAATCGTATCTGTTGTCCTGACCTGGGTGTAAACATAGTTCTCAGTTCTCTTTATTAAGGAAGGCACCTTCCTCTATCCACTGGCACCATTTGATTGAGAGGGACTGCATCCTACAGGCTTTGAAAATGTGCAATTGATTTGACTAGAATAATGGTTGAGAAGCACTGGTTTAAGAGCAGTAACTCAAAAGATGAATAAGATCCAAGAAAATCTGCGTTTTTCGTAAAGAAGCAATGCAGCAGAGCTAGAAAAGAGTGGAAGTTGGCCTCTTTCATGTTTGATATTTTATTAGAAACTTTGCAGCAAAGACTCGATTATCCTTAAAGAAAGGTAGAGTATTTTAAATTTACAAAACCATAAATTTTAAGACCAAATGTAAAATATGGAAGAAATCTTTCTTCAATACTACATTAATTTCTATAATCAGGATTTTTTTATGGACTAGGCTGTCCATTTGATGGAATTATAACTATAAAAGTTTCTTGAAAACTCCTTGAAAGCAATTAGTAGTCTACAGTACTTGGGAAATGGAGCTAGATGATCTTTAGGGTCCCCTCCAGCCAAAACCATTCTATGCTTCTGGTAAGTAAACACTGAAAACTATTTGCAGTATTTATGTTCCTTATCTATTAAAATAGATGTTAACAGTAAAATTGGAATACTCTTTTCAATAACAATTTTAAAAAGTTTGACCTTCAGATCAGAATTACAGATTTCCTTCTATCATGATCCTCTTTATCTTTTCATTACTGCTTGCAATACTGAGCAGTGTATAAAAGGAATTGTGATTGATTTTTGTAGCCTGGGCATAATCAGGAAAGTGCCTTCTGCTCTCAAACTCTGTGTGCTTCTCTTATGTTTGCATTTTGTTTTCAAGACTCGGTCTGAATAAAGTGTTCATTCCCACCAAGACCATTCTTTTTCTTATTTTTGTTGCTTTTTCATTACCCGTATTTGTATTTGTAATTGAATTTTTGGTTGCATTAATGCTTGTGATGTACTAGCAGCATTATTCTGACAGTAACAGTCTAGAAATAACAATGTGCAAAATTCTTTCCTCAATGCAAAGTTATTTTAGTCCAGTGCTCTTATTACTAACATACAAAAACTAATAGTCGAAAAGCATTGCATGTAGGCCAGAGAAAATATCCAAGGAATTTTTAAAAGTTAAGATGCCTTCTAGACACATAATGTTTAAGACTTATTTTATTCCTACTTCTTTTTTTTTAAACTCACTGCACCCTTTGCACTCCCAGGCAAAGTAAACCTGATATCCTTTTGCTTAGAACTTCTGTTTACGTTAGATTGTCTTTTCTGGAGCAGGGTGAAACGAAATAAATTTCAAATATATGCAAGACCATATATATTCTAGGATTGTAAGGTGAATTTCCCATGAAACTCAAAGAAAATATAAACATCTATACCATTATACATTTTCACTTTTAAAAAATTACTTTTTTTGAACAAGCTGTAAAAATTTCCATGGAAGGTTTACATTAAAGGTATTCTTGAACTAATAACTTCTCACATACTATTAGCTATGACAAAGTGTCTTGAGTCTAGTGCAGAGATGGTCAAAATTCTGTTTTCTGGAGGGAAAGGAAAAGGAGGAAGGTCTGTTCTCAGAGCTATCAACCTGCCCTTCTCTTTGTCCTCCATTCTTTGTATTTCTCAGTAGGAATATATATTTCAAGATAAATGGAGATTCATATCCTATTCCATACCAAATTTCAAAGGCAGGCAGGCCTTACACTTAAATGGCTTCTGATTCCCAAGCTGCATGAATAGCTAGTAGGTATTTTCCTCAAAAAAAGGAATTGGTGAGATAGAGCATATATTTCTAACTTAGTTCCTCTTTTTCTAATGAATGAAAATTCCATGCTTGTTCTTAGCATTGGACTTTTCATTCAGCACTTTTAATCAGGTTCACATTCTGTAATTTACGGCAGGATATTGACCAAGAAATGGGTATCTTCCTTTAAAAATTATTTTTAATTGTTTCAACTAAGTGAATGAGAAGGGCCTCAGCCTCTGTAGCATGTCAAACTTACACAGCTTCTGCTTTGCTTAATGGTTCATAATAAAGATCTTTATAACATCATTTAAGTAAAGCAACTGACTAAACAAAATTTAAATCAGACTTCAACATCATTCCAATTCAGACTGTGAGGAGTGGCTGCATTTTCTTTTCTCAGATAAAGTATCTTGCATTTTAATTTCACCACTATCAAAAAGTATTTTCTTACTAATTTTTTTTTATTTTGTTGGTGTGCATATACAAAAAACCTAGTTCTGGTGAAATGGCAGTCACTATTTCACTTAGTGTCTTATTAATATAGTGCTTTCTGCAATTCGTCATGTATTTGAATAATTTAAATCTAGTATAATGTGTGAATAGTTAATTTGAGAAATTTTTAATATCTTATGGACAGTGCCATTACTTCTGTACTATGATAGATTCCCTACTTTTGCTATCTTTTCCTTGCAGTTTATCATATGACCACAAATCTTTTGCTGGGGGAACAAAAAAATTATAGCTCAGAAAGAAGAAAAAATAAGGTGCTGTGACCTGAAGCACCATAATTAGAAAACATGCTTCTCTACTGAAAATGTTATTAAAAGGGGAAAAAAAGGCTTTTCATAGACTGTGGTAATAATCTCTAATCAATGAAAGGCTATTTAACTTTCAGTAACAAACGTATAGTTTATGAATATGAAAACAAAGTAACCATATCTGTATTCTATTTCTGGTTATATGTTTGTCAAGGTCCCTAAGTCCTTACACAAAAAATCTTTTTGAAGGCTTTGAATCTACTTTTAAAACATGTTCTTGTTTTCAACACTATTTCTAAAAATCTCTTTGTGCTTCTCCAAAGTCTTCTGCTATCCACATTTCAAAATCTCTAGAAATGACCCTTTCAGAAGACAGTTGGCTTTCCAAGTTCACTGTTCTGTTCAGTTGGCAGTAGCTAAAATACCTGCCTTAGAGAGTATCTTTTGTGCTTGATAAATGTGCATATTTGTCTTCAGAAAGAAATTATTCTTAACAATATATAGCCAAAGTATGCAAATAATTATTTATTAGGTGATCCAGTAGTCAAACCAGGTTTTTTTATTACATTTGTTGTTTCTACTTCTTTTCTACCTATGCCTACCTTGGAACAAGGAGGTAGAACATTAGTGTTACATCATAGGTAAATCTTAATGAGAATATCAGTTGTTACTGTTGACTTTATCAAATAATGTGGTAATTATTATTGTCCAGTACATTTTTGTCCACTGTAATGTTTGTTTGCTTGACTCTTCTGTGGACATTTCCAGACACATTCAGCCTGCAAATGTGCTCAATATTTTAATTGTTAGCTTTCATTTGTCTCATACTTTTTACTATTATATGACACATAAATGGCACTTTTTAATTACTCACTTTCTAAGACAGATAATCAAGTAGTAGCTTTCCACAATAAATACTGTGTTTATTCCTAGCTGAATAAAATCCCAGTTTTTTTCTGCTGTGGGTGGACAGGCATGGGTGGACAGGGAGACAACAGAGGAGAAGCAAACTTCCTCTCCCATATGCAACTAACCGGTAATTTTTAATTCAGTATCTATCCTTAGTGTATGTCTATTCAACTCTTCACCTTTTTGTCTGTGGGAAATCAGAAGTAAAAAGAGAAACCCTTTATATTAACACAAATCATACAACATCAAAGCTGGACTTCATTTTCACTGTTTTTGCCAGAGTAATAACTTCACAGTAGTAATAAGTGCGGTTAAACAATTCACCAGACCTGGCTCCGTTTCCAGCGTTGCCAATGGACTTTGCATAATGAATTTTGCAGGACTTTATCTTAGCTATTCCATCTATAACACCAGATAATGATGTTCCTTTTTGTACAAAGTAGGAATTGCATAAATTCCTGAACATTATTATTTTTAAAATATCATTATGCCTTATATGGATTTAAAACTGAAGTTCAAATATTAATTTCTTCAGCAAATGCAAAGTTTCTTCTTATCACTCAGGAACCACACATTCATAAATGTCAATTTTGTGGAATCACATTTCTGATCATTATCACTTTTAATGCATATGTTAAATTATCTATCATGTAGAACAAGAATAATTCAATTCATCTCAAGATTACTTTATAACACTCAATGTTCTCCAGGAGTACTGTTGGAATTTTTATTGCTTTCATTTTCAAGTGTTAGGTTTTTTTGTTGGTTTTTTTCAGATAACATGCATATTTAGCATTTACTGACATGTCACCTGAAGAAATAATTTGAATTCATTTCTTGTGGAAATCTGTATAAAACTTTGACACTTGACTTTAGGTTGGAATGCACTCTGGTAGTTTCTGATGAGCAGATTGTAATAGCACAAAATTAAAGGTGAGCAAATACGTTGTTTTAAACTGAGCTACTCTTGTGATGTCTGAACTTTCTCATTTTAACTTCTTTGAACAAAGTAAGTCTTTTCTGTTCTTCTTCTCTTTAAAAAAGTTACATTAGTTTTCCTTTGAGTAGTACAGTGTTCTTCTCTTGAAGCAGAGGTTAAGATGTCTGCCTTTTGGGGGTTTTGTATCCTGTTATATGAAGCATTTCAAGTAAATTCTGCCCTATAGAGATAAACCCTAAACTCTCTCCCCTACTTCAAAATTCTTCCCTGACAAAGAATCTCTTCCATTAAGTGGTCAATGATTGTACTACACACTGGATAGAAACAAGAACTCCACTATCCAGGAAGCACTAAGTAAAATTAAACCAAATATAGGAAGGACAACTTTAAAATAACAGGCAGAAAGAGAATGAGGTTGAAGCTGTTCTTGTCCATCTTAACTAAGTCTTTTTGCAGATGTGCTTCAAGGTTATCCTTGCTAATACAGAATACAGCAGTAACATGTTCTTATGGATAGTGTGTAGCCATATGTACGTCATGCACAGAAACCACAGGTGAGGCATAAGATCTGAATTTAGTTTTAATGGAATTGCTACCAAAGCAATATCTCAAACACAGGTCAGGAATCCTGGAAGTCAAGAGGTGATTATATTTTCTAACAAACACTTTCTAACAAACAAAATCTTATGGGAGGAATTAACATAGAAATAATACATTTTTTTAAAGTGCCACAATGATGCATTGTATTTTTTGTCTAGGAAGAAATTTTTTATTCATCTATAGTGACTTCCTTGAGAACCTTCATTCATAAATTAAGATTTTCCAGGTAGCTGAGTCAGGTTTAATATTTTTTTTGTCATTTTTGTTAGCCAACCTTACTTTTTCAGATAGCTGATTCTTTATCATCAGCTGTGTCACCTACCTCATCATGTACTTGCTGGCTGATAAACTACTTGTGTTTGATGCAAGACATGTATCTGATTACTTAACTACCTAGAATTATTGTGATCCAATTATTTTAAACACACAAAATATAATGGCCTTACAATCTAATTATTTTGGTGGCAAAGAGGACTTGTGTTGCTGTGCCCAGGCCTGTACATGTGGTTTGTATTCAGCTCCTGTAAGCCATTCTGTGTGACTTTGCTTTTGGTTATTCATGCTGCTCTGGTTCTGTGGCTGTAGAACATGTAATAATCCCTCTTCAGAAAAGTACAACTTGGAATACTTGTGTTTTAAACCACTTCACTTTGCTGTCTGTGAAGATATCCTAGACTCTTCCTTTTAGGCTGTCGACAACAAACTTATATATATTGCTCTTCTAAAGCTTCTCTCTTCTATGATCATGATGAAATTTCTTATCTACCCCCAGAATCTGGCTTTCAGGGAGACTGTTTTTAAAGCTTGCTTTTCTTGTCATGACAGCTAATTTAAAGCCATTTACAGAAAACTGAAGAGTACCTCCCTTAAGAAGTTGTTCTTGTTTTCCCTTTTCTCATTGATTTCTTTTTCTGTGTCGAATATACCAAACTGCAGCTGCATGGTAACAGTTGCTCCCAGTAACTTTGCGTTTTCTACATCTTATTGTCACTTCTGATCTTCTAGTGACACTTTTAGTAACATAATTGCCTTGTCCAAGAGCAGAGAAGAGAAGTGTCAATAAAGTCAGACAGATCTTAGCAATACCTATATGCTGTCTGGCATCCAGACAAACTTACCCTTTGACATTGTGATAACAAGCTGGATTGGCAAAATTAAAGATAAGGTATCTATTTCCATTACATGGTAGTCATTCAAATTGCATTTTTGAATACAGGAAGTTATTTATTAGCTAAATTATGGACAGCATCCTTTATTACATATTGGTTTTTTTTTTTGGAGTGTCTGATTACCACAGCTAGTAAATTGTGGATTTTTTTTTAAGATTGTCTTTCAGCTATTGACAGATGATTTCTCTATGTTCTTCTCAACATATGTACACAGAAAAGGTGATGGTGCAGGAGATTTTTAAAGTGTTTTAGCAGCTCATTTCTTTTAGAACTCTGTTTTATTGCTCTATTAAAGATGCATTAACAGATGAAGACATTGCAAAATCTGAAATCAGAACTGAATAAACAACAACAACCAGTGGAATCAGCATTTCATTTGCCTATCCAAAACAATCTTCTGCCCATTCATTTATATGTATAAGCAGATGCATAATATGTTATACTTAGATCTGACCATATAGTAGAAAAATATTGTGTATTAAGGAGTTCAAACAAAAAAAGAGAAAGTTGTTGTGTTTTGTTTGTACTGTTCATTCTGTGGAATCTGGGTGGATACAGAGGATTGGAAAGTACAGTATGGAAATTAGTCTTAGCTCTACTGATGACTTGGCTTTATTCCATGTGCTTCATTTGCGGGCAGAGGTCACATTCACACTCATGCACAACTCTGATCTTACTGTGGAAGTAGTGAGCTTGGGACCCTAACCTATGGCATGAGAATGAATGGGGTTGGTGGCAGTGAAATCAAGTTAAGAGATTGCTCATATTTAACCTCTCATATTTAATGGCCAGGTAGTCTAACTGCTTTCTTAGATGGTACTTTCATGCCACAGATCTTAACATAATAGCTTGTTTTTCACAAAGGCGTAATGTGTTTGCCCAAACATATTCCAGAGGGGTATCCAGTCTTGCTTCTAGTACAAGAAGAGGCAGAGAATCTAATTTTTCAGTACTTTGATCCAATGGCCAGCTATTTTTATTTTAAAGTTCATGCTTTACATTCAACTTCCACCTGTCTGTAGCTAGATGTCTTGGTTAGAATTATTTCTGTTCAAGCCTTGAAAGCTCTAGTATTATAAGCACAGAGCCAGATAGTCACAGTTCTGTTGTCTCGTAAGCCAGCTGTTATCTTTGAATTTCATTCAATATCTCTGAATTTCCTGCAAAGAACTGGATTAGTGGCCAGCAGCATGCGGTAACACATCAGCAGTTCCTGGGGTTTCATGTTCATACAGTAGCACATCAGCAGTTCATGTGGGCTTCTGTCTGACATGAAGACTCCAACCTGGTGTCTTCAGAAGACATCACTTCTGCAGCTCTTCCTCCTCTTCCAATGAAGTCAGAATGGGACAGCAGTCAGATCCCAACCTAAGAATTATTTCCCCAAGAGCATATGGAAGTGTACCACTGGTGCTGACTCTTGCAGGAAACATTTTGTTTCTGATCACACTAGCATTGTGGCTAGCAGTATCAGTGCTTCCTGTGAAGGGTTCTCTAAGTAACTGAGACTATTACCAGGGCTTCTGGTAATCACTTCTTTCCAATAAGATGTTTTTATTTTAAATAAATTAAAATCCTCTTCAACATACAGGCAGTAGTTATTTGTTTATGAAAGAAAACAACGGTATTTATGAGTTTTAATAATATGAATGTTAGCTCTTTAATATTTCCTTTCTCTCATTCTAAGGCACTTGTTTCCATCCTCAATTGCTTTTGTGAGTTTTTTCTATTTAGCTAGACATAAGATACTAATACTGCTATGCACACAGTATTGTTGTGTTAGTGTCACAAATTTTATGTACTGATTAAGTCTAAGCATATCCTTTTTTATATATGGTTTTAAAAATGCACCTTTTTGCCACAATGTTATGTACACTGATTTGCCTTAGACTGAATGAGAAAATCACTGCTTTCCAGGGCATGGGCACTTATACTTATTATGCATTCTCTATATTCTTTGCTAATCATTTCTTGTTTATTTTAATCATTCATAGTGGCTTTTCTCATCTGCTTCAAGCATTGTATTTTATAACAAGTTATTGATGAAAAATGCAGATAACATTGCCTACTTCGGGTAATTAAATTATGATTTAATCCCACAGAGGCTGGTTAAATATGTTGATCTTGTTGATGACAACTCTGATTTGACATCTGTCAGTTCTGAATTCAGTCCATGCTTATACTGCTCAGTACTGGTTTGTTTTCATGACTAATATTATGTGCTATCCCAATGAAGAGCTGTTGTATGAAGCTGACTTCATCAAAAAGATCTGGGATTAAAAAAATAAGAATCCCTTTATAATACAATTATCTAAGTAGAGATTATCTGTAGACAACTTTCTGCAGGCCATGCCAGGACTTCGTGTTATGCCAATACCACTTATAAAATACAACTTAGAGAACCGTGAGACTGGATGTGATTCATCATCTTCTAATTTTGTTTTCATCTGTATTGTTTTTTGAAAAATCAACATAAGTTTATAGAAAGGAAATAGAAATCAGATGCTGGAGGTACGTTTGATGTGCTTACTGGTGTTTTTCTTGTTTCTGCGATATGCAGTGTACCATTTATTTTTCCAAAACATAAATTCAGAGAAGGTGAAATGCAATATTTTTCCCATAAAAATATGTACAAAACAAAATTGAAGCCCACATTCATAATTTTGCCAGAAATGCTTACACACTCATCCATTCAGTGCAGAAGTTTTATTTTCTGAGCTATCTCACAAAAAAAAAAGCAACTTCTCTGTGGAGGGCTTGAAGAGATCCCTTCATAATCAATATTCAGTTATAAGTACAACTTACAAGAATTTGGCTAATGATCTCAGCTAATGAGAAAATTGTGATCTGCTTGTGTATATTGTGAAAGTAGAAAAATTGGCTCAATTTGCTCAGTAACTTATTCATTGGAAGCTACTCATTCATCACTAACAAAAATGCTGTCTTCAAACGTTGCATCTATTTGGTGTTTCATATGCAAAGAAAACTGATTTTACAATCTGTCATTCCTACAGCTGTTCTAGAGAAACAGAGAAATCTTTACTCTCACAGGAAAAGGAAGCCTCTCTTCTTCCATCTCAGAAATAATAATAAAAAAAATATTCCAGATAAAATATACCTCAGGTTTTTTTTGGAGGGAAAGTCCAGTGAAGAATCTGTCGATACAAGACTAGAAACCAGGAAAGTGTTTGGTACCTTGCAGAAAATACTGATATGTATTGTTCTTCCCAGTATTTAAACTTGATTGTTCTCATTTAATAATGCTTTGAATATGTAGCTAGCTCTAGGGAAAAGATTTTGGAGTGCTTAACATATCTGCTTTACTGTGTGAATTCTCCCCCAATGGCTTTGAACAAGAGTAGAAGAAAGGTAGCAGGGTAAGCAGATAAACGACTGTCACTGTCATGACAGCCAGGTGAATGCTTGGAGCAGCATGATGGAGAGGATGATTTGACTTGCATCGGAAGAGGACTTCCATGATTGTGAAGCCTGGAACTTCTCCAAAGGGATCAAATATTACTGGGAAAGTAGTTGACAAGAGCTGATCCATGTTATGTATGCTGCAGCTTCCTGGTGCCTTACTAAGCCAAGAAAAAAAATAGGCAAATAGAATAAAATAGGGAAAATAAACTCATACTTGGAGCAGTTTACACATCTAGTGTGGAGATGGAACTGTTAGGGGAAGCTAGCAGGATGGACAAGAAGTCCAGGAAAACAGAGTGTTTACATATTTTCTCTTGTGTGCTCACAAAGAACATTTTCTTAAAAATACAGAATGTAAACCAAAACATTTTCAAGAATCTTTGTGTAACTAATGCCTGAACGGCAGAGCTAAACAGTGTGCAAATAGAGAAATGATGAATGTTGCACAAATGAATATATCCTCAATGCCAAATAGCACATATATTTTCATGGTGTTGTTATGAAGCTTCCTGTGTTAATTTTATTATGTCAAATTACTAATAAATCAGCTGCAATTTTATGTGCATCACAACAAAAAAGAACATTTATTTCTTTGAAATATACCATGTTTCTCATTAAGATGATAGTAAAATAAGAAAATCAATGCATTAATTAAGTTTAACTTGCTATAATAAGATTCAAATAGTTCACCAATGCACTCAACATTTGAGTGTACTAATGGTAACCTCTATCACTACCTGTTTTTCTAAATCAGGACAATGATGTCATCTAAACCACTTGCTTGCATGGATATTCTATTACATACAAAAATAAAGAAAAAAAAGTGGCCTACTTTGGTGAACATGATACTATTAATAGGTTTTTTACATTTTGAACAAGTGGTGGTCCATTAAAATCTTGACATTGTCAAGGAGTTAAAGAATTCACAAAGTATGCAAGCAATTTGAAAATTAAAAATATCTTCAGTTTTAGCTCAATCCTTACCATTAGCTATTTAGAATGATCATACTTACTGAGTGCCTTACCAGTTCTTATTTGAACCTCAAAAATAGTAAAATACGTTCACTTTCACTGTGGTAAAATTACTTGAAGTAAGCGGGTCTCAAATTCCATATGACATGAATATTTATTTAAATATGAAGTATTCATAAAAATAAGGAATATAAATGGTAGAGAATCAGAAGCAAAGCCACTGCTTTCTTGTGTTCGTCACCTAATGTTACTTCCATATAGAAAATCTTTAAACTCTTTAAAAAACAGAAATACAAAAAAAGAAAAGTTTCAATTTTTGACTTTCATGCATTTATCTTTTTGGTGAGAAAAGATTGACTGAGAGATGCATCCTTGTATGCATTATTTTTTTAGTCTGAAGGTCAGAGTGAAGCAGTTAGGCTTAAGTAAAAGGCAAAAAGTTAACTAGCAATAACTTTCAGGAACCAATCTATTATAATAGAACAAGATAGGAGTGGTTATGAGATGTCGAAGGTAATAACTGAAAGGCTTCATCTGAAGACTCATGAAACTGTTATTTCCAATGTCAGAACCCGGAAATTTGGAAGGTATTCCTTCTCCAGAAGGAAAGTAAGATGGTTCTGATTCCAAGATTACAAAATTGTCTTGGAGCATAAATCGTACTTGAATGTGACTAGTGAGAGAAGAGCTTAAAATGCCAACTGATCATCTCTCACAGCTAAAGTAAGCACTGTAATGGAGATGGTTACTTAGTGAGGCTTCTCTTTCTTCTGTGATCTATGTAGATACTGTTATGCTAAAGCTTTACTAATGTAAGATTGACTTGGAAAGAGAAGCTAAAATTGAAGTATAGCTAAACGAATGGTTTTTGATACAGCTCTTATAATATCTTATAAAATTTGATGTATTGTTCATATAAAAACATGTATCAACTTATCCTTTCATTGAATATTTGGGAAATATTACTTTTTTGCTAAATATCTCCAGAATTTTATATTACTATTTTGATATGTAATAAATTGAATTTATTGTGATGATCAAATAATAATTGTTTAGCCATAATATTCTGCATTTTTTTGAAAAATAGTAAAGACAAGTAAGACTGAAGTTACATGTTAAATAAATGTCTTATTTTGGTTAGCTTATGAAATCTAAACTACGTCTAGCAAGTAAATATTTGAGAGTGTCCAGCTTTGGAGATACTCGAAATACAACTGCACAGAGCCTTGTGCCCCTGCTTTAGCTGACCATACTTTCTTTGAGCAAGGAGGTTGGTCTAGGTGATCTCAAGATTCCACCTTTCCAGACTCAATGATTTCATGATTTTATGATTTTTTATTTAATTTTAACGCTCAAATGCTTGTTTGCTTTTCCAGATTTAACTACATTATTAGACCATTTTGAAACATACTTTGATTTCCATTATAACAGAATATTTAAATAAGAAAGAAGAAAGCTGTAAAGCACATTTTCTCCTTCCAGAAATCTGGTGAGAACAGGATTACTGAGGACTGCTTTAAAGAAAAGCTATTCCCCAGATTTAGAATCAAATCAATACAATGGTAATAATTAGTGCTATAGCAGTAGTGTGGTAATACAAATGTACATAAAATGAATGCTCACAATATCCTGACTGAAGCAAAGAAGTCTGCTTTTAATAGCTGTTTCTGCTTAGAGTGTAACATATTGGTATTACTCTTAGTTATTACAGATGAAAATAAATATTTTGCACATCTGTGATTTTCCCCGATTTCCATCAGTCATTTCAAATATTTGTTGTTGCTGTACTTCTAGCATTTATTTTAGAATAACACTATAAATGCAAATCATATTAACATCTAATATTAAGTGGCTATTAGTATATATTCACAGAAAAGAAATGGTCCTGTGCTGTGTGATAAAGTGTGTAACTACAAACAGTTTCAATCAGAGGGAAGCAACTGGGGAAAAGTACATCAGGAGCCTGAATAAAAAAGCTGTTTGCAATCAGTTACAGCTGAGTGCAACAAAAATTACTTTCTGGGGATCAAAGGAAATTAATGATTGACCAGTGTAACCAGAACATCCCACAGCATGTTGAATATTTAATGCCGTGCTACTTCTGCCCAAAACAATCTGAGGTTTGGCATATATCCACCAAAATAGCTCATCGCTAATTAATTTGCCGTGTCATTTTGCATAAAAATAGTAATTAATACTAGTCACCATGCACTATAGTGAACTATGTTCAGTTAAAGATTCAATCTCAGTAGTTTCAAAAGCTTGATGAAATGGTCATTTTTTATTATTCTTTGAGAAGAACTTGCACATTGAAAAAGGTATTGCAGTCAGAAGGAAGGATATATCAAAGTTTATAGACCAAATATATTTGAGGTTGTTCAAGGTCAATGAATTTTTCCCTCCACTTGCTTGAAATTATGAGTAATAGAATATGAATAACTGGTACTCCAGCTGAAATGAACTACAGTGATGTGTAACACTATATTTAGCTGTCTTTTAAACTGTTGCAGTCTCATTTAACAGGCTCTAAATTAAACCTGCATTCTCCACCATTTTAGAGGGAACATTTAGCCTCAGGTTTTGCAAATTGATTTGAAGAATTTCCAGTAATTATTACTTGAGATGCAGAAAGAATGCAATCTTTGAAGAAGCACTTAGGGTAACCATTGCAAACAGTGGTCTTGAATAAATAAAAAAACAGTATTGTTATAAAACTTGGAGTTTGCCTTGTGGAAAAAAAAAGAAAACAGTATTGCTATATAGGAGAAGTTGTGGGTTTGGGTCATTTTCCTAATCTGTTTATCCCCCAGACAGATGTTTTTAAGTGCAGTAAAGCACAACTTATTCAGAGCAATTGTGCAGTGCCAAACCCCAGGAACTGCAATCCTACGGTCAGAAAGCCTAGAGAGTCATTGAAAACTAACATTACTGTGTGAGAGTCTGCAATGAGCAGGAACAGCCTTTTAGCAGAAAAGTCAGAGACTGGCAGATCACTAGTAATTAAATTAATAGCACTGAGCCCAAGGCCGTGTTTCTTCATCTTCTGTTTCTCATATTGCCTCTCATTTATTTCTGTGATAATCTTTTCATGTTTCTTATTCCTAATTAACACTTGCTAACACTTTTTTTCCCCCTTTGGCTTCTTTTTCTTTTTTAATTCTTTCATATAGTTTTGTTTTCATTCTTCTTGGTATGTGTGGCTTCCCTGTTGGCTTATCTCTCCATTCATTTTTTCTGAGCTTCCTATTACCCTTCTACCTATGCTGTTACCTTCTCCATTTGCTTACTGCTTCCTTTCTTTCATTGTGACACATCTGACTTCTCCTTCTTTAACTGTAATGGTTTCGTGTCAAAAAGGACTCCTCCATCACTTCTGATAGTGCTTTTTGATTCCATGTGAACCATTTGAGTGATGTTAGTCAAAAGTACTGTTTTTTTGCTTTTCCACCAAAACTTTTCAGACCCTTTTCAAAACTATGTAGTTCAATCTGCTCTAAGCACAAATTTTAGAATTGTAGCTGCAGTGACATGTCATGACAGCAGCTTAAACAATAAGCAATAATATTATATAAAGTGTGAATGATATACAGTGTGTCTAAATCTCAGCGTAGTTCAGGATGTTTTTAGTAACTAGCAATCCACATGTGCATTCATCTGCACTGAATTTATAGGGTATGATGCAATGTAGCATATCTGAAGTTCTTCTAACCTAAACATGTTACCATGCTAACTCCCAATCTAAATTATTTATTAGAGGTGGAATTACTTTTTCTTCCATTCTTATCCCTTCAAGAAAGGGAGCGACGATAAACATATTTGAAAATTATGACTTTGCACACAGAGCAAGTCTTCGGGACAGGGTTATGCAGTCTCTTAGCACATATCCTCTGTCGTTGGACCATTTCTTTAAAAAAGACTAAGCAGTCTCAGACTTCTCGGGTTTCCTTTGTTGAGGAATCCATTGGTGCAGGTATCTCGGGGTGCAGCTGCAGTTCAGGCTGCAGGCTGAGCCCTGGCTGGCGATGGCCTGAGAGGAGAGGCAGTGAACTGCTGGCCCTTTGCATCACAAAGGCGAGGGGACCTGCGGCGCTGCCAGGTGGGCACTGGCAGACACGGCAGGAGCCGTGGGCTTGGCAGGGACAGCGAGATCTTTGGCCCTTGGACTGGGAAGGTTTAAAAGCCCAGGGCATCCTTTGTTCGGGGTCCCTCCTGGGAGGCACCAGCTCGGGCTGTTCCTTTATTACTGTGCCGTGGGTAAATGGCTTTGTGGAACGAGACATCTGAGCCTCTGCCATGGGAAACCTGGGATCGATCCGGTAAGAAAACCTGGTCTGACCGTGGATGGGATGTGCGGGGAGGCAAGCAGGAACCCCTCGGGTCACTGGAGCCGCCGCTGTGAAGTGGGATCTGCCCCAGTGGAAGTCTCTGATTTTGGGAGTGTGACTGAGAGAGAACCTCATGAATGGTCAGACTGGGAATTTTCTTTACACCCCCTTTACCATCGAGGTAAAAGTGTTGGTAGGTCTTGACTTCTAGAAATAGTGATGGTAGCAGGATTTTTTTTTTTTGAGAAATCAGTGTGTAATCATTCCAAATGCTGGATTGGATTCTCACGGTGTGAGAAGTTTTTCCAGTAGGCAGGATGTCCTGGTTTAAAAACCATGGGATAACAGAAATTCTGTCAGAGCTCTGGTTTTAAACAGAATGTTTTTTAAGAAATGTAAATTGCAATGCCCCCATGTCAGAATTTGGACAGCAAGCAATATAGGGAACATTTATTATTTCTTTTTTTACACTGTTGTCAGAATGTTTTGCACGGGAGTATGATACTGTGAAGTGCAGTGTTACATAGAGAGTGACAAAGAAATCTCTGTTAGAACTTGTTATAAGCCTTCTGGTTTGGGAATATAAAGGAAGAAAAGAAAGAAAACCTGTCTTTATGAGTCAAAGGATGCCAATGACTAGCCATGAAAAAAAAAAATGCGATCACTGCAGGAGTTGAGAAAGTATATCCACTGCCAATAGACAGAAAATAAATCTATGCATTAACAAATAATATTAAAAAAAAAAAAAGTGAAATATTTTCAGTTGGAAATCAGCAGTAATTTTCTAATCTCTGAGGAGAACTTCTAGAATTGCATTCCATGAAGGTAGGGCACCTAGAAATAAAGACGAACATGCGTTTGATTTATAAACTCTGGTTGCTTCTTATCATAGGCAATGAGCTAGTGATCTCTTCAGAGCTTCTTATGAAACTAATGTACAGGTGGCCAGTTAATAAGAATTATTCATGTTTCCATTCTCATTATTCTCGGTTATTCACATTTTACCTTAATTCTTACAGTTCACTTTTGGAGAAGCTCTCGTCTCTCTCCATTTGCTTGAAGCCTTAATACCATGACATAAAATCAATGGATAGACATTCCCTCTAAACTTAATAGCACACTCTACCATGAGAGGGAACATGTGTGCTAGCGTCTTTACAAACAGTTCCATGGGTGAGGGTGTGGGTGTTAACATCTTTGAAATGGGTCTTAATGTCTACTAACTTCGGGCAGCAGGTTTGTTGCAGAGCCCGGACAGCTTGGCTCCTGAAACAGGCAAGTGGGTCTGCACAAGCCTGAACTTCTAAACTTTGGGGTAAAATGACAGGTTCGAGGGGAAATATGTGGTTGGTGGTTCGGGAAGGCTGTACCTTCCTAGCACCTCAGCCAATGGGGAAAGGAAGGGGGCAACATGCGGCCGGGAGTTTGGGATAAAAGGAGGCTGCGCCCGCCGAAAGCTCGAGAGAGAAAACCCGGCGGGTGCGCGCCCTCATGGACTCGCTATTCCTTTATTCGAATAAAGTTGCAGGACTCCTCTGTCTCCTTTATGTGCACTGGCTTTTCGTAGCGTGATCTGCTGTAAAACCACTTGGACCAGGTTAGTAAGAAGCAGCTTATCTTGCTCTGTAGCTGAATGCTTTGTAGTGGCACCAGCCTTCTAGTTCCTGATAGTACAGGAAAAGTAAAGAAGCGAGATTTTCATATCTCTGTAATAAAATGTCACTACACCACAGCTTGAATTCTCAGGACAATATGATGTTTTGGTTTTGGTTTTGTTTTTTTTTAAAGGAGACTTTTTTTTTTAACTTCGGTTGATTAATTGTATCATAGTACATTATGAGAGTGCTATATTCCTGACTAATCTACATTCTTACTGGGCCTTTTTACAATTTTTACTTGATGTAAAGCATGACTTAGATACCATAGCAATGTAACTATTGGGGAAAAAATTGCTTTGTGTCGGTTAAAAGTGAGTTTTCGAAACTTTTAAGTAAACTTTCCAAGTGAATCGATAGTTATAGTTTTATGCTGAGCTAATAGAACAGCTTGCAGCCTTTGATTTAAATACTAGTTCTAGTACTAAAGGATTTTTCTTTTATGATAAACAATAAATGGAATGAAATCCACTAATCTTAATGATTCAAACACGAGTGGCTTTATAGAATTATTTAGGTTGGAAAAGACCTATGATCTAATTAAATCCAACTGTAACTCAGCATTGCTAAGACCACCTCTGAAGCATGTACCTATGTGCCACATCCATACATCTTATCTGTAGTTCCCCAGATCCTCTTTCAACCCCTTTTGGAGATGGGTGTTTAAATAGGTGGATTTGTGAAGCAAGAGAAAATTAAGTAGAAAAAGAGCATTTATTTTTTAAATGTGTATGGAGGAATTTGCCCATAAAATAATAAAGAAACATTTGTTAAATAATATTTTCTTCCAAAGGGTTATCTTTCTTCACAAAAGATTAAGAATTTAAATCATAATTTAACTGGTCCTGAGAAACAATTGTATTCCTTGCTAGTCACTAAAAGCTATTTTTTAAAACTTTCTAGGTTCTAAAATGCTTGATAGGAATGGCTCAAGATCAGAGCAGCTCTCATAGCTATGAATCTTATATATGCTACTTTGCCATTCATTGTGTTACTAACATACTAAGATCTATTGTAGAACTTGCACAGCATTTTCTTGTTTTTGGAGTAAGTTATTTGGTGTATTTTAGAGAGTAAGAGGGCAGTTTAAAAACACATCTGCATTTCCAGATACCAAAATTAAATCTACCAATTAGGATTCTAGATTTAAAGTCATTTTACATACTTTAAACTTTTTGCTTGATTGGTTTTATTGTCTTAGAAAAGAAGTGGAATATGTCCATGCAGGATGAGCCCTGTGTTTCACTCCTATGAGCAATCGAAATCAAAAGTAGGAAGCTTGACAGGAAATTAACTCCAATACTAAAATTTTCCCCTATGTCTAGCATCTACCCATCCTGTAGTGTAACACTGAAATGTTTAGGTAGATATATATTCAAAGCCTCCATGATCTAGAAAAATAAATTATATTTAGACAGGTAGATTTTCTTCTAAAATGTATTTCCTATTCTCCTCATTTAAATGCATCCAATGTTTTTAAAATATCTCTTTTGCTCATGTTCATTATTTAAAAATGCTTCATATTTTTCTTAGTCTTGCATATATTTTATGTCATATGTACTCACATGGTTCATTTAGACCGCAGAATAACTTCAAAGCAACTATAATATAGCTGAAGAGAGAAAACGTGCCATTTTTCACAGCTCGTATTTATAAGGCGGATCGTTCTTTTTAGTTTATGTTGCATTGCCCTGTAAAGTATCCATGATTGCCTCAAAAATAATGACATTCTACAAAGGCAACAAATGTTTGTTTGGAGGAGAATTTATTTTCCTTTCCTTCCTGTTTCTGAGTCTCTAGGGTATATTCAGTTCATATTTTCAGTATTTTTCCTCTCAAACACAAGCATCTTTATTTACTTATATTTTTGCAAAAATGAAGGTGACAAGTAGATCAAGGAGAGGTGTTTGTGAGAAAGCAAAGCATTATTAATCTTCTGAAAAAATATGAAAGTTTGCTAAAGTGTTATAGCTTACCATAATCCAGTATCAAACAAATAAAAAACTATGAATAGTATTGAAATGTATTGTTTTTTCTTCAGCTGTAACTGTGACAAAAGGTTTGTAGTCCTTTGCCTCAGACCGTGGAAGTAATGGGTGACAAAATATATCTGGCCTCACTTCCTTTACTATTTCTACCAAAAAATTGGTGTTCAGAAGAATTACTCACTAGGGGATAAATACCCCTAATTTTGCTAATACTTTAATATTTTTTTTTCTGGTAAATTTTGGTGTAATTTAGAAACATTAATTTAGTATTTGTCTCCATGCACAGCCAACATTTAGCCTCACTAGCTAAATGAAAACCTGGTTATGAAACCTGGAATACGTAAAACATTATACACACAAGTATGCTATTTATTTTATAACAGAAGAACATTAATGGGTTTACTCAGAGTATATTCACAGTTTCACTCATGGCTGAAAGTTTGATTTGTGACTACTCTTCATTGAAGCAACTTAGATCAGTCTGCATGCTTTTAGTTCAGGAAGGAAGTCTCACCAAAATGAAGGCACCAAAGCATAAAATAGGACTCATTAATACAGGCTCAACTTAGAGGTCAAAGAAGCTAGATGGAATCACACACTGCACTGGTCTGTAGAGACAGCCATTGAGAAATTACAATAGAGGTATAATATAGGCATTACCAAGATGCTTAAATGTTTAGATATCTATGTTTCTACCTATCTTTAAAGGTATATGTCTTGACTTACAAACTTCTTTCAGCCCTCTGGCTTAAAGTCTGGCCCATTTATGAACTGGCAACAGGAAGGAAAGAACTATCTTGTCCTTAATAGTCCTCAGCACTGACACTTCCGTTGGAAGAGGTACCATGGTTGTGCAAAACAGTCTCCGAGGCACTTCTCTAGTGGCCTTGGCACGTGGAGAGGGTAGGTGCTTCACCTACCTGTAGTGTTTATTAGCACAGTTTAAAAGCATGGTTTCCAAGACAACTACCTGAGTCTAAAACGAAGAGCTGAAGGGAGATTATAACTTTTGAATCCTTCTTTCACCTCTGCTTTGAGAACAGGCTTGCTCGTGTTGCCCTTTGCTTATCATTACTCCAAACAAATGTTTGCAGATTAAAGCAATGTTAGCTAGTCAAAACGGAAAAGACAAGATAGCTGCCTTATACTTAGTTTTATTCTCTATATACAGTGCTCAAAGTGAAAGATGACCCTATAAATATCTACAGCTAAACAGAAGTATGATCTTGCTGAGCTCAGTGGGAGCACAAAGAGACGGAGTCCTGCCTCACATCTGTCATTTAGTTCTGAAACCTTCCTTCACCTGAGAGGCAGCGGTTTCCTCTCATAATGGCAAGATTTCACTTACAAACTCAGCAATATCTTGCTGCTCTGACAGGGAAGACCTCTCAGCTTCCATATCCGTCAGAGTTGTGGGAGTTGGATGACCCTGGGAGATCAATCTTTCCTGAATGGCATGACCCCCAGGCTCCCCATGAGCTCAGAATTCAGGCAGATCTTGCATTCTGCAATATTTTGCACCAACAGTGGCAGCTGGATCACAGGTCAGGAAGGAAGGTTTCTTCCCCTTTTGTTCTTTTCCTTCTTGGCTCCTGTCTGCTACATTAGCAAGAATCAGCCAGCTAATTTGAAGTAGTTTCCTCTTACTTCTGCAATGAGCTTCAAAGCTGCCCATGGTGCTTAGAGCAGTTAAATGGAATCAGAAATGGGGGAGCCCAGAGGGAGACAGCACTGTTTTAAATTGACCAGTGGTGTTTGTAGAACATAGTGAAAAGGTATAGAATAAGCAAGTGATGCCCCAATAATAATAGTATATATATATGTATAATAAAGCTCTAATTTTCCTTGGAGTATCAGGCATCCAAAACATAAATCTGAATTACTGTGTTATGGTCTGAAGACTAAATGTTTTTATAAAAATGACATTAAACATTTAACAGTCTGTTCAGGGGTTTGGATTTTACCAAGTTTTGAACAGTCCCTTTCTTTGCATTTTTGGACTACAAACCCACCAAAGGGCTTCCTGGAGATTGTCTGTCTTACCAAAAGTTTTCAATATTTGATCAAGAACTTAATTTCTGCAAGGCACTGAATGTACTTCTTCTTAGTTATTGAAAATTCTTCAATATGTACTGAAACCGATGCATGCATTTTGTGCTTTTGGCTTTAATGGGTGTGTTTCAATAACTTAAATCCAATACACCATCACCAGAAAGCAGTGAAGGGATATGTTGCAAACATACCTTGTGTCTAACTGAAGACTCATTATCATGGTTACAGTGAAATGAAAACGTCGCAGCATAAGCAAAATCCAAACCCAGACGTGTAGATCTAGAATCATTATCAGCTGGAAAGCATCTCTAACTCTATTGACTTCAAAATATTTTATAATATAAGACTAACCAGCAAAAGATTCTTGATAAATTAATGCAAAAATAACTATTGCCCCTGTTTTATTATGAAATGACACAATATATTTTTGCATCATTTCGAGATAAATTCCTTTTTTATTTTACTTGCTCTCTTTAAAGTCAGGAACCCTCATTTAGAAATCACTAATAAATAAGCATTCTGTATGCATTTTGAGTTCTTACATCATATGCTGTAACCTTAGAATTTTTGCTTTAAATATACAACTTGAATACTGAGTGTTATTGGATGATATAAATAAATGGATTAAAATGTTGTAAATGTTCTCTAATGGTGGAATAAGTAAAGCATGCCTCGTTTGTTTCCTTTTTGGCTTTGCTGTGCTTGAAATCAGAAATTTTGCATAGTTTCTGTGAGGCTTCTTGTCCTGTAGTTGTTAACCATGAGTTTGTAAAAAGGAAAAAAATGTATTCCTATCTTGATTTCATGTTGGGTTCCTTGCAGCAAAAGTAGGATGCTGAATGAGAAAGAGAAAATTTGGTAGCCCTTTAGCTACCACCATGCTGTCCTATGCTTAAAGACATGTAGAAAAGCCTCCCACTTTGTACGCCACAATTGAGAAAGCCTTTCAGCTGTCTAGGAGGAATATTAATTTTTTCTAAGTTTACAGAAAGCAAAGCTTTATTGTAAAGAGCTTTTCCGTGTTTGCTTAATATAAGTGGTGTTGATTTATTTTAAGAATAAGGTCTGTTAAACATGGAGAGGATTCTGAATTGTACTTTTAGAGAGTCATGGCAGGCCTGGCTGTAATCTCTTTAAGTAGAAATAACACAATATAGAAGGGGATAGGGACAAGAACATGAGTTAACCAAAATGTGGTTACATTTCAAGAATAAAACTGTAAGGAAGGTTTTACATGTGGCTATTTACTCTGGGTAAATGCATGTCCAAAGCTTAGCATTTAGGTTCCTAAAAGAATACTGACAGTGTATTCAGGAGAAAGAAATACATTCTTTATTTCCAACTCATTTCAATTTATTTATACTTTAAAGGAAACTAGAAATGCAAACATACCTTCAAAATAATCATTGTTAATTAAATCTCATGTTTTATCTTGAAATCAAAAACCGACATTGTAGTCTTGAAATTCCCAGTGTGCATGCTTCCACTTTTTGATACTTTCATTAAAGTGTATTTTCACTGTTTCCATCCATTTTGTACAGAAACAGAATTATGTAAATCAACTCAAGAGATTTCACAGGATATATAAATTGCTCTTAAGGAAGTATCTTTTGAATTCTCTCTGGTCGTTTTCTTTTCAGACTGTTGCTGAAAAAGTCTGCTTTCAGCTGAAATCAATGCAGATATACTTCTTTAAAATATTACGATTTTCAAATACAATATGAGAAATTATGTATTTGGTGGTTGTTATTATTAATATTAATAATAATAATAGAAAAAAGCCTCCCAATTTCTTGCTGTTCATGAAATTAATTTATTTTGTCTCTCCTAAAACATACAGAATTTTGACACAGAAGTACAAGTTTATAACTAACAATCTAAAGTTCAGGATCGCTTTATAGACTTCATAAGGTATTTTTAGAAATTATCTTTCTCTCTTGTCTGTTAATTTGAGGTGTTTTCAAATCCATTGCACTTCTGTGAACCTTTTCTTTAATGGCTATGTGCTTAGTCTTTTTAAGGTCTAGACCATCGTTACAGGGATTTATGATTCATCTTTATTCTGTCAGGTTGTACTTTAGTACTTGCTATACAGGCATTTTCATATGTAACAGGGCTAATTATCTGAAGTCATGTAAGAGAGTCTTCTTTGTTGAAATTCCCTGTTTTCTCCAAAGCAGACATCCAACAGTCCTAATTTCAAAAAAAAACCCACAAAAACACAATGACAAAAAAAGGTTTTTTTAGAACTAAACTCAGAATCCTTCTAGAATTAGATGTCATAAATTACAGAATGATAAGGAAATTATTTGCTTGCTTGCATCTGAAGGGTTCTCGGTATAATAGTAATCTAAATATGTAATGGAAAACTTTTCACAGTTGCTCTGTAACTTGTGAGTATTTTCATTGAAAATCAGATTTTCAGCCTCTAAGATCAGTCTAATGATCTGTTTAATGGCTACTGCAGATAACCGTATCACTCCTCTGATAGGACTTGTATCTATGTGTTAATAAATAATAATTTTGTATTTGAAGACTTTATATAGTATGTTGAATTAACTATTGACGGCAAATACAATTTACATTCTGATTTGTATTTTGTTTTCTGTGAAAGCTGTGAATTTTATATTGGAAGAAAAACAATAAACATTGCTTAGCCTGGATATCACAGGCTAAAACTCTAAACAAAGCCTTGTGGAACCCCACTAGCTTCAAACAATGTAACTACTGTTTGTTAAAGTCGTTAGAATTAAGAATGGGTATTTTAGGTATATGTCAGGCCTCCTATAGGCCTGTGACATTTAGAAGAAGCGTGTTGAAGAAGGGTGTAATGATTGCTAAAATAAAACCTCCGAGTGATAAATGAACAGATTGCTACTGTGAACGTGTTTAAAGGTTTAGGACTCCTACTGATAAAATCACCAGAGAGAGTATGTAGAAAATTACTGTCTTCTCACCTTTAATTGCATTATTTAACTTGAACATTTTTTCCACTGAAGGGAGTGCAAATAATAAAACCTTTTCATTTACTATGCAAAGTCCTTTACAAACAAAGTATAGAGACTATATGACTTAGGCTTGCTTTATTGAATAACTGGCCACCTGTAATGAAGTTCATGGTGGAAAGGAAAATTGAAATTCAACTAAACCAACAGTGTGTTAGGACTTTATCAAATGGAGATGTTGCAGATGTCTTCAGGTGGATACAAATGCAAAAATAAGCATTTCCTCCAGAGAAACAAAGAAGTCTGTCTTACAGAATTAACTGTCTAGTTCAAGCATTAGAAAATGGTTCTGCTGAGAAAAGGGCTGAAATTCTTAATGCCTTGTTTTCTACGTTATCAATGTTACTTTCTGTACACTAACCTTTTTTTCTAAGTTTTATTGAATAATGGAAGCTACTTTTGACAGGAATGTTAATTTTGAAAGAATGTAAAATATTATCAAGAAGAAACACACAACAGCAGAAAAAAAATCCTTCCTATATGCCTTTAAACTTATTAATATCTTTTATCTTATTGATAATAGGCATAATTTTGGAGGGAGATATGTTTGGCCATCTAGATAAATGGCAGCAGTGTGAAAGAGAATGCTGTAGAATTAAAAGCAGCCAAAGAGCAATGTAGCATCAAAATCTTCATACTAAGAATAAAACCAGAAAATGCCAATGACCCTGAAATCAAAGGGTGCTAATTCTAAAATGGGCAAGATCACACATCGGTGAAATGTAACAATTGTGTCTTTCTTTAAAAAATGGTTTAAACATGGACATTCTTGTCTTATACTTGTTTTCTTTAGTTGAGATGTCAGTACCTCTTCTGCAGCTTCTGCTAGCCAAGATCCTATGTCCTAAAAGGGATCTAAAAATTCTAGGCTTTCTCAGAATTAAAAGTAAGCTAAATAGAAAAACAGTCTAGCTTCAAAACTTTTGAGATATCTATTTTCTAAGAGAGTATGTATTATTTAATTTCATTTTATTTTGCTATTTGATTTCACAACCTGGTATATATATTCCATGTATCAGCCAGCTTTATCTGTTCTAGTATGTCAAAATTACCCGTTCCCTGTAAATTTGTCAGATAGAGGTAGAAATGAAACTACGTGATTTGGTAATAGTTATATAAAGGGATCAGCAGAATTAAAGGATTTGACTTTTGATGATTTTATATAGATTTTTGTATAGATTTTAGTTTATGCAAAGATTTCTCTTTTTTTGCATTCACTGAGAAAGGTTATGCTTTCTATATTGGAGCCATCACATTTTGGCATGCTAACAGTCATCTTGCTGTATTGCTTCATTACTCAACCAGGCACAACACTTGGGAGAGTCCAGTGTATTTCTTGTCATAGGAGCTGAATGTTTTTTCATTCTTTAGAAAGAGTTTATTTCTTAGGAGTTTTTTTTTGAAGACAGCTTGGCTCATTAGCCAAGATCCCAGATAAATTTAAAAGTCTGGTAGCAAAGCATGTGTGCTTCTTGCCCTGATTCCACCACCAGCTGAGAGCCAAGTCCTATCTTTGTCTATGGAGCTGTATTAGCAGAGGCTTTCACTAACAACGAGGCTTGATATGTGGGGCATGATATGTGAACATTGCTGTCTGTAGTTGAGGGGTCCAAATGTGCTGATGTACCCTAATAGGCTTTAATTTAATTTTAATGGGATATTTTAATCTTTTAATGAGTTAGTAATGCAACTTATATACTTTTTCTAGGTTTTACCCCATGCAAAGACTAAATTACTGTTTATATACTCAAAGCAATTATAGATTACCCAGAGCTACCAAGAACAGTGCCTCATTTTCCAGGCTTCTCTGTGTGTTCACAGAGTAAATAAGTATTTTTGTCTTTGAAAGTTCCTGACAGAATGAACTATTTTTAATGGAGGTTCAAGACCTTTGCAGCACATAGTATGCTATGTATGAGGAAAGTAATCTTTCAAATGCACCCATTCTTTAAAAAATATGCCAGTTGATTTTATCTAGTAGTGTTATTTTCAAAGAAGGCCATTTCAGGAAAGTATTGTGCAACTGGAGTCTAAAGAATAGAAAGACACTGTAAGTCTTCTCTAGTCACACAGCTTTGGATTTTTCCTGCTCGGAGAACATCTGGACACTAAAAAGATGGTGTAGTTATCTCCATACAGACTTCTAAAACCTTCTTGTGTATTCTGGGTGCAACGGAACTGCAGCCCGGAGACGCTTAGATTATGTAAGCAGCTCCTTGAAAGCCATCAAAGCTTCTGGATGGTTGCAACATGTGTCATATCTGAATAAGGTAACTGGTCATCAGGATCCAAGATCTAAAGCCACTAATACTTTAAAGCACAAGTCACTGATCAGACATTATTCATCTCTTTTTGACACCTGCATTTTTTTTACCTTTCCTTTCAGGATGGCTTTTTGTTGCTCTTAGTAAGACAGTGAATGCAGATAGCAAAGCCTCTGATAAGTGAGAAAGGAAACTTAACTTAGCTTTAAGTTGTTCTGCTTCTTTGCATTGTGCTGTCCCCCTTGAGGGAACCAGAATGAATAAAAGACCATTTTGTGCATGCTGATTTTGTCACTTGCAGAGGTGCTAACAAATCATGTGTTTTCTATAACTTAGTATTTCTGTATGATTCAGTGTAATTGACAGTGCCAGAAACTAGCCCTAAGCAAATGAAATGCAACACAAAATCTGCTGTAAGCAAGTTAATCACAGTCTAAGTGATAGAAAGCTTACACTTCATTTCTTTTCCAGGATACATTTGTAACAGAAAAATAATTCTCTTTTCTCTCAAAAGACTAGGGAGGCTGTCAGGCGCTTTGGGGCAATCGAAATAAATAGTTTATGCCTCCCGTAAATAAAGATATGAAATGTTTGTGTTTGTGAACAAAGGCCAGAGTAACCTCATAAATTGAACATTCTAGGCTTTGACTCATGGGCTTAGACCACTGACAAATGGGTCACTTCCCCAACTCTCTGCTCTTGCACTTCTCATGAAGGCACTTGCCTTAATATTCTGTGCTATAATTTAAAGCTACCTTGCTAGTACCATTTTTGAAAATATCTACTTAAAAGACTGTTCTGTTCATACTGCCTGGAAGCATACCTTTTTAATTAATATCTGTGTTGCTCAAGATTTTTATTAAGAAGGAAGTGTCTTGGACTTTATAGAGCAGTGCCCCTGGGCTTGCTGTTCAAGAAAGTTGTTTAGACACATGTTTTTCTGGGTATTTCACCATCCTACAATTAGATATTTCATAACCTTGCCAGTCATGATTTACTCATCATTCAACAATGTCTCTTTCTAGTCCATCTTACAAATGCATTTTGCACTGTGAATACCTTCCTTTACATTTCAGAAAATGCAATTAATTGTTCTGTTAGCTTAAGTTTATTCTGTAGCTTTTTTTTTTTTTTTCCACCCACAAAGCTGTCCAAAGTCTCTGGTCATTGGGATTCACTCTTTTCCTTCAGACCAAAAACTTTGAGAAGTCATCAAAAAGGTAGTTTGCAGTGGAAAACTCAGGAGAAAAGCATGTGACAAATGGAAGTCTGTGAAAACCATGCTTTCCAAAATTAATATTTGATGTGTATAGACCATGAATACCTTGCTAAGGAGGATGGTAAGAAACTGGAGAGCATATGGCTTAAAAAAAGCGCCCTTTGCTAACAACCTATATCACCATATTTTCTTCTTTGTGAGACTAGCTGGTGCTTTTTACAAGCAGCAAACACAATTGCACTATCATGCAAATCCAAAACATTTTCTTCAAATTTAAAAGCTTGAAAAAACTCAGCTTTTCTAGAGGATATTAAAAACTAGGATAGCTGTACGTTTTTACATTTTTCCACAGTAAGTATTCTTTAGCACTTCTTCACTTGGATTCATTCCCCTCCTCTTTAAAGAATACGTTCTTTGAAGTAAACCTATGGTTGGACAGACATTTAAACCAAATGGGGTAAACCTGTTTTCATTATAGCACTGCAAATCTGAACTTTTCCAATTCTCTGTTATCTGATTATTTTATGTCTTCAGTGGAAATAAGGTCATGGTCCTAATTGTTTGCCTTTTAATAGCTATTGCTTTTGCTTTGAAGCTTTGTTGTTACTGATACCGTAAGAGCTCATGAAATAGTATCCAATGAAAAAACAATAAATATGTCATTAGCTTTAAGCCTATTATTGTGACCTTATCCTTTGCTGTGTTGAGAAATTAATATGGACTTGTCATGCTGATTTGGTGTGGTTTTTCCCCTCCATATTTGCAAATGTTTATCACTTACATTTCATACCCAAAGGTTCGAGGTTGATTTCCAGAGCAGAACAGTCATAAACATATGGATAGATTCACATTTTCTTATCTATGTCCTTATTAAAATAACTTTTTTTTCTCTTTCTTGCTTATTAGGATACAGCAGTTCTCAAAATATTGTGCTTCAGTTTTAATGTTTTACTATGTGTTTAAACCAATCAGATTACTCAAAACTATAAAGTAGATCTGAATCACTTCTTATAAAAATGCAACTTTTTAAAGCATGTGCACACATAGGCACACATTTCATGGAGTTGTAAATTGAGGAAGAGCTTGAATTTCATCCAGCTGTCCAGATAGTTTAACCCTTTGGAGCTAAAAAACTGTTTTACTGTTCTGCTCATTACTTTTGTTCTTATTTCTTAATTAATTTTGGTGTACTAATGGCTAGCGTTCAATAATCACTCCACAATTAGAGAAATATGGAAAGCTGCTGCAGTTCTCAATTGCACTTTTTTCATTGTGTGACTTAAGATTCACATACCAACAGCCATGGTCAGCCCTAAGGCTGGCATGCTCCATAGGTCCATGTGACCACGCTGCATTTCATGAACTGCTACAGAGTGGCAATAATTACTTTATACATGGAGTTTACTGTCATGATATCCAATTTCTGAACTTGTTTTTCAACATTTTTCATTTTGATACATTTTTGTCAGACTTCCCAGAGCTGTTAGATAAAATGTAGGTTTAATGATCAAGCCATGTGTTTATATTTACTATGAGCCTCTTGAAGATGTTGGTGGGAATCCACTGATTTTGGTTCTAAAGTAGTATTTCTATTTTAAATTGAGAAACAGTCTCATATAAATGTAAAACCAAATTCCTTCTAAAACTGGAGTATCTGTCAAATGGCAGAAGGTTACAAATCAAGGGGACATTCCAAACCAAAATCTGGAGATTGCTTGCTGTATTTATTTCTGGAGTTAGATCAGAATTCATGTTTTAACACCTTCAGGATATAAGACCATAATAAAAGATTCTGAAAGACTGATATTTCCAGGCCTGCTGTAATACCCTAAATGAGGAGCTAATTAAATTTAGTATTTAACTCCTTCCTATCAGTTCAGGGGTGGTAGGAACTTTTCTTTCATTGTATAAAGTCATAAATCATGCCTCTGCACTTTGGTTAGCAGAAGAGCTTTGTAGGCAGTCCTGTGCAGGGTTCAGTGAGTAATCCAATCTCAAAGTGATAAAGGCAAAGCACTCAATCTGCAGGTCAGGATGCAACAGGAAAGGCTGTAGTTTAGCAAGAGTCTATAAAAGATAAAAGCTCTCTTTGACCACAGGCTACTTACATTGATTGGAGTTCACCACAGTCCCAGACAGGTTAAAAAATATATAGTTTAAGTAAATTGAACTATTAGAAGTGATCAACTTTCTACATTTAAAATTTTATATCATTTTTTTCCTTTCTGCAAGTTTGTTTCCTCTTTCCAGCATCATGCTTCAGTGTGAAGAAAGCTCCATTCTTTGGCAACAGAACTCATATTTTCCTCTAAACAGTTGCTTTTTCTTCCTCCCCAAAGTAATATAAAAGCATGGGGGCAGATTTTACTACTTTACTGCCTTTTCACTCAAACCTTTTATTTGAAAGCTGTATTTAACCCTTTGGATTTCATATTTGGTATTTTTCCCAGGTGTCTGGGGATTTGTTTCCTCTGTTGGGATTAGTGAATGCTGTAATAAAGCCATCAAAGATAACTTCTTACGGAAGACAGCAATAGTTCTTCTGTCTTCAGGCATAAAGAAGAATTGGATTTCAATACTTTTATAATGGCTCTTTAAAATTACCTTAACCTTAAAACATAATTTGATATCCTGAGTACCTGAAATGAAGCTATCAGTGAAATTCTACATTAACTTTTATTATATCTATATCTATCTGTATCTATATCTATATATCCATGACTGATAAGAAACTTCGTAATTCCTTTACTGAAGTAATGGAGATGGAGTGTGAAAGGGGTTCAGAAAAGTTTTCTTGCTGTTCTCAAAAGCAGTAATGAAAACAGGAAGTGTTAAATTCAGGCTATATCAGAGCAAAATGATAATACAGCAAGAAGCACCAAAAATAATAGCTTTGAGTTCAAAAGTTATGTTGTTGCTGGTATCTCCCTGCTATTATTCTTCTCCTCTGTCTAGATATTTATTGCTACCAGAACATAGTATCAAAATACTTAAAAGCTCTTGACATTGTATTGAATTAAGGAGGCAGACGAAAAAGCGTGGTGGGGATACATATCACATGAGGAATCCAATACAGTTTTATTACTGAAACTTTCTGAACAGTTACTGTCTTGCACTTGACTGACATTACTTCCTTTTACTAAGGTATTTTCTGTATCAAAGAATACATCAACGCATCAAAAAAGTATATACAAAATACTTTCATAAGACTGCATGCAGAAAGTTGTAATTTCAAATCTTTATTACTTTCACTCTAAATAAAAATGCATGTTATAGAAATTCACAGATTAGAGAACAGTATCATAACTATAGTTGGCTGAGAGAGCAAATAATCATAGTTAGCAGTTTTTTCTAAATTTGGAGGTAAGAAATATTTTTGCAAACTGTTCCAGTGGTTTAATCCTACCCATAAACCCCACAACTGTTTGTCTGTAGAAAAAACATAGATGAGAAAGAAGTTAAATGTATCACTGATTATTATTGCAGCATGTAATTCAGTCTGTAGCTCTCCTTTAGACTGAAATCAATGACAGTCATGGCAGCTATACAAAGCCAAGGTTAGCATATGCAGAAAGCTCTTGTTAATTTACTGCTCTTCAGTGTGTTTGCAAAATCTAGTTTCCCTTCTGGCATTGTGTAATACAAATAGAGCAATTACACGTTATTCATTCTCTAATGATTAACTATTGCTTATGGATATTGCATGAACATTTCCAGTGGTGTCTTTCTGCCTGAGGAAGTTAGTACAATCCTCTCCCACTTAGTACAAACTTAGAGAAATACTCCACATGACTGCTTCAGGTTTACTCCCAAGGCAGTTGCACTTAGTCCCAAATAGCCTGTTGTGTACAGCTTCTGAGCTTTTTCTGGTGGGCTCTGGGATATATATATCTCTCTCTATATATATATACATATATATATATATATGGAATTGTCATGCTTTAACCCTAGATAGTGAGTAAATACCACATAGCTCCTCACTGAGTAGCACATTAGCATGTATATAATCCCCACACACAGTGGGATGGGGAGGAGAATCAGGGATAAAAACCCTAAAATTCATGGGTTGAGATAAGCACTATTTAATCATTTAAACTACTACTGCTAATAATAATAATAATAAAAAGGAGAGGCAAAGAAAGAGAGAAAAGACAAGAAAAAAACCAAGTGATGCACAGGACAATTGCTCACCACCCACTGACTAGTGTCCAGCCTGTCCTCAAGCTGTGACTGGCCCCTTTGAGCCCAGTTCAGGTCGGCTGTCCCAGTATTGCATGGAAATGGAAAAGTCCTAGACTTCGGATATGCTCTATTTAACAATAACCAGAACATTTGTGGATTATCAGAGTCTCGTATTGAATCCAAAACACAGCATGTACTAGCTACATGAAGCTAGTACTACTAGCTTCTAAGATAAAAAATGAATTCTATCCCAGTGGAAATCAGGACAGGTGTATGCAATCCAGGCACACTCAAGGCTCTTTTTTGCAGCTGCTGCAGTATGCACATGTAGGAGACTGGAAAGGTACCAGCAGGTAGTCCTGATGGCCAGTTACACCTAGGACTCAAGCGTGAAATTTTGGTGTGGCTATTTTGAGGAAATGCTCACTCCCCTCTCCTAACGCCGGACAGCTGTTAGGTAAGACAGACGGAATTTAGTAAATGGTAAAAGGTAAAGTATGTCACGGTAAGAGACAAAGTAACTTTCAGAGCAAATGAGAAGCAGAGTTGAAAGTTAGCCGCTTTTTATCTTCTTCCTGGGGAAATGATCTTACATCCAGTATTTCATTCTGGGCAGACTGAATAATCTGTGTAGTCATTGACAGGAACCAGTAATATAATAGTAGACATTGCAGTATATCCTGCCTAAAAATTTCAAAGTATCTTCTATTGAGGATATAAATCTAAAGTACCTATCTTTCTTTTCTAATGCCTTAGGTCTAAATATGCTCTGTTTTCCATAGAGAGCATCTATAATTTAAATGATTTACTCTGTGCATAAAGAGTGTGAATTCTCCAAGTGCTCCTGCTTTTATTTCTCAAAGAAAGCCTTTAGAAAAAAAAAGCAACTTAAATATACAGTCATTCAAGATGTGGGTAGAATCTCTGAAGTACTGTTTCACCTTAAAACTATCAACATAGAAACACATTTTGAAAACAACAAAGTGACTGTTGAGTATATGAACAATATTGAGATAGCAGTGCAAGATCAGTCACTTCTCACAGGTCTTTAATATCAAACCAAAGACAGAGTTTGACTAAGATTAAGGTTACCACAAATAACAAGATACAAACATTTGTATTTTCAAGTGGTGACTAAGTCAGTGTGTAGGGGTTATATTTTATATCCACACTATGCTGGAGCAGTATTTTCTTCTGGCATTGTGCTGCACTCATTTTTCTTGTGACAAAGGCTTTTTCGGGTATGTGCAAATGCCTCCATCATCTATAACACAACACTGCTAATTGTGCAAAATATGCAGATGCTGTAATTTACTGACTACCAGCTATAAATTCACTAGTAATTGGGGAGAGGGGCGAAATAAGAGAACTGTAAGTAGAGCTCTACGAAATGCATCTTACTGTATTATATTTGCTTCTGTTTGTGTGTCTGTTGAACCTTTCTCATCTCTTCTCCTTTCCCCTTTAAAATAGGACTGCATGGACATACGAAGTTTTCTTAATTTCAACTCACATAAACAGAAGATTATTTCATCCTTAATTTTATATTAGGATTACTTTACGATACATATTTTTTTTATTTCTCCCATTCTTTTAGCTATGTCACCTTATCTTATTCTGAGAATAAGTGTTTAACTATTCCAAGGCATTTTGGAGGAAGAGTCCTGAGGATAGTGAGTTAAAACAAATGGTGGCAATAATGAACTGTTAGGGCTTGCAGCAAAAGTAAAGACCAACTCATCTCCTACTGCAAGTCTCAAATAGAATCCGATGTGATCCAGACAAAACTTCCCCTAAACCGGGGATAGATTACCTTGAACATAAGTCCATCAAATAAATAAACCTAGTTTAAAAGCCCCCAGTATTACAAGAGAAAATCTCTGTCCCTTTTGTCCTTCATTGTTTACACCACCACGTGAAAACAGGCAGCTTGATTTCTGACTACTCAGTGTTTCAGTGGACTCTCTATTATTTTCCAAGCATTTAGGGAACTGTTGCAATTCCTATTTTGCTCCTTACCCTTACCAAGACATTGCCAGCCCCCTCTATATACACTCTGTAGCAGATGTATGCTGGTTTTATTAATAGCCTGGGGAACTGATATGTACAGAAAATGCTTTCTTACTAAAAATCAATTGTAGCAAATTTCATACAAATCCGTGTATGGAGAAAACTATAACATTTTGTATGTGAGCAATGGTCTTTGCAGCAGAAGGTTCTATATCGAATGGAGTTTTATTTTGTGTCTCATTTGTTTTATAGTACACATGCAAATGCTGACTTTTTGACAGAGATATACATTTATGTTGCATGAATATGAGCAAAACTGGTAACATTTCTCTTTCAATTTTTTTTTGCACAGAGCAGTGCTTATAATTGATTTTCTTTTAGGAACACAGTATCCAAAGCATGCATTTGAATTGTACGCACGAACTCTGCAATTGAACATGTAAAAGAGAACATTGGTCAGGAAGATAGGGAAGAAAGCAGTGGCCTCAGGTTTTTGAATTAATTAGTTTTTTTAGTTTTATTTTAACTTCTGAGGCAAAAATACTACTGTGTAGTCTTTTAATTAAAAGTAATCTGCATTTCTTTTGCATTTTCACCATGAAGTGGTTTGTTATAGTTATTCAAATATAAAGAAAGGCAGTTAGATGATACCTTAATGACTTCAGGGTACTTCAGAGCCAGTCTGTAATGTAAAGGAGGGGCTTACCTTACAGGCCAGGTGTTATGCACAAATCTATGTCAAATGTGCAATTTTTTTAAGCTTTAGGTTTTTAATTTTCTGGGTCATATTTCATCACTGCTTTTACTTTCCCAGTTATAAAGTAAAAATTCATTTAGCATTTTTTTCTGTTAATATGTATGTATATGTATTTTTTGTAACTTCACCTGTACTTTTCTGTGATTAATAGACTAACCAGTTTTCTTTTAATAATGAGGTAAATCTCTCCTCTGCCATGGCTGTCTTGTAAAATGAAACACACTAAATTAGGCTTCTTTCTCTTGCTAATCATTCATATTCAGCTATTGACATGTAAAGTCCAGATGGTTGACTTACTATTCTAATTCATTCTTTTGAAGAGCAACAGTTTGCCTTTTGTCATGTATTTTCTCCGTTTGTAAAGGCTTTTGTTATTTATCTGCATGTACTGAATAAGCTTACATATTACGGCACTTAGTAAGTCCTACAATCTTTAACAAAATTTTCTTCAGATGCAGCAGCACAGTACCTGTGTAGGAATCCTGTAGATTATCCCATGATATCTCATGAAAATCTGATGGAACAGTACTATTTCCCTCATTTATATACTTCAATAAGGTAAATATTGCAAACATTGAGTCTGATTAAAATATGAAGAATCTAATGAAAAAATATTTAAATTAATGTACTTGAATTTTACATTGATCTTATAGGCCAAGGAGAGTAAAGGGAGATATAATCATAGAGTTTGGATGCAGTGAAACAACAATTGTATGTCCATTTGTAAGATTAACTTGTGGGTGATTCTGCTGTAAATTTAAGTCTTTTTTTGTTTGGTTTTGCATATTTTGGCATTTACATGATGCTATGTCTTTTATTCCACTGCCTTCATACAGAACTCTCAAACCTTTAGTATGAAATGTGCCATACATCTAAAGCCATTACTAGCTGTCATGATTTTACAGAGTATTTGTCCCTCCTAGGAGACTGAGAAGAGTGTGACAATAGGAAAATATATCCTATGACAGCAAATTCCAGTTCCATCAATCACAGCGGTTTCCTTTTATTTCACTGGTGAAAAACTTGATGTTGTCTTTGAGGTAATTTACTTAAGTGCTAAATCACAGTGTACACATTTTCGTAAGATACTTCAATAAAAAGTACAGAATGTATTCCATAATCTCTAATATACTTCAAACTTTCTCACAGCCGTGGTGCAGATGAGTAGAATTGCATTTTGGGAGTTCTACATCTGGGAACACTGTGTGAAAAGATAATTATGGGTAAATGGAGCATTTTTGATACCAAAGATAGCCTTAGAATGAGAAAGAATAAAGAGATATCCTATATTTAGTTTCTTCAAATGAATATTCCATCCTATAATGTAAAATGATTGTTGGAAATTATAGTTTTAAAGTGACTTTGAAAATGTCCTTGATTATGAATTCTGATTTTATTTAAAATTTCACTGTCAAACAAGGCTCTTGATATCTTTAAATGGTAATATATAAAAATCTATTTTGTATTTGTCAATGTTGGATTACAGAAAATATTCATACTAAACTTCAACAATGATAAAGCATAAAAACTTTCATTATAGAACTTAAACTTTGGTAAGGATATTTTAAAGAGAACTTATTTTGTGTCTTGGTCTTTGTTGTTTATTAGGTTTTTTTTTTTTTTCCCTGTAAGATTTCTAAAATGTTTATTGTTACTGCCAGAAAGATAGGTATATTACATTTAATTCCTAAATGGAGAATGTTGTTTTCTTTATGATGTGTGAGCCTCCTTTTCTTTATGATGTGTGAGCTGCCCATCTTGAGTGAGATTTAGAGCTGTCAAAACACACCTGAAAAAGTGAGTTTGTTCTCATGTTCAATTTTGATGAAACTATTGGTTTTGAATAATGTACACACAATCAATAACATATTTATGGCACATGTTAGTGGTGATCCAAAAGAATTCATAAATACGTGAAAAATGGTTTTGTGATACAAATTGTAGAATCTATTCTATTATTTATTAATTTTTAGAATATAATAGATAATGCTTTCCGAGATCTGTAGATAGACAGGGTTATTGCTATTTTCTGTGCTTTGGGGAGAAAATTATCTTCATAGCTAAAATGCTGTAGATATAGGGAGTAGGGGAATTATCATCATGGCTAAAGTTTGCTGATACATTTTACAAGCCACTTAGGACAAAGCAGATAGTCCTTTAGAACAAACACTAATACTAATGAGTGCACTAATTATTTTACATAAATACATTTAAGTTTTTAAAAACAGGAAAAAGTGTAAGTGAAATGAGATGGGTCTTTTAAAATAATATTGTCTTAGTCATATATGAGTCAAACATGCACAAAACACTATAAAATATTTTTCTGGGGGGAAAAAAAAGAATCCTAAGCTGCTGTTACCTCCCTCAGTAGGTACAGATGGCATCAGTGCTGAGGCACTTGTAGAAGCATAAGAGCCTGATCCCTAAAGACAGTGAAACCAGTGCCTGTAAGTCCTCCCTGACACTTTTGCTAAGCTGCTTTGAATGAGGCTTGTCAGTAATTCTTGTACCCTTCAAATAAACGGTACAAGACTTGACTCCGTTTTAGGATGACAATATCCTTTGGCAAGAGCACATATTCCAGGGAAGCCTGCAGCTAATGTGCAAATCTTGTTTCCCATTTGTTTTTCAGTCACTCAAGCTTGCAGTCAAACACCAGAATTATTTTCAAATGTTTGCTGACCAGGAATATAAAGGTCAAGGAATGTTTAAAGAGAGGATAAACAACTGTCTTGTTTAAGTTAATTTGATATGATATAATATGATTTATTAGCTGTTTAAAAAGTTCATGAGTGGAAAGTACTTTTTTATAAATGATAGAAAATGCTATGAAATAAATATTTGTGTGAATATATGTCAGTGAAAATTTATGTGTGAAAAGTTTTGTCTTCCATTCTCTTTACCATTTACAGACTAACTGTATTAGCACAAAAAGTAACATTTATTTCACTGACCTTTTTAATTCATTGCATTCAGGTTTGTACTTTTTTTTTCCTACAGTAAATGTAATGTTGCAATTACTAAAGTCAGCAGTTCCAGTGGAAACGCTGGTGAACTCATTAAGTGCACTGTCAGGTGTTGCCAACCCCAGATGTCACCCAAGTGAATAGTGAGATATAAATAACTCCGTACGGAAGAATTGCAGTCTAACAAATTACCCATCTCAGACAAAGCTAAACTAGTATCCTGTGGCTGGGTTTGCTACTTACTAGCTGCTAATGTGTGGAACAAATGAGAGGAGCATGTGCCCCTTCTTAGAAGATAGCAATCAGATTAATGACTGCCTGACTCCCCGAAGCCTGTTTGACAGGTGTCCACGCAAAATAGAATTTAAATGCAAGAATGCACTCCAATACTGTCTTTCTATTTATTTTCTTTTGTATTATTCCTTTCTCCAACCAAGCTATTTACAAAAAGGTGAGATTTCTTGACGACTAAATATGTATGTCCTCTGAACTTTCTGTATTATTTCCTTTGGATTTTAAGGAGCATCTAGGTGAGAAGTAATATGTAACCACAGCAAAAAGTTCACATGCAGCAAACAGTGACAAAGTGGGGGAGGAGAAGAGGTGAGAAAGACAGAAAGTTTTACTCCCCTTCTTCTCATGAGTCCGTGTTTTGGAACTTAAAAGTGTTGGCAATACTGCTGTCAGGTGCAAATGTAATAAATTTCATTTGATAAGCTTTGCAGAACACTTTGAAAATTGCCACCTCAATGAGTTTTTATAGTCTTTTGTGTAGTGCATACCTTTTATTTACAACAAACCTTCTATTTCTTCTGAATTCTTTTGAAAGTTAGAATGTGTCTCCTATATTTGTGTTTTTATAGTTTTACAACTAAAGTCTAAATCTTACCTTGACTGAAACAGCCCTACCTTAGATGTAATGCAAGAACACTGAGTTTCAGAGAGAGAACATGTTTTAGATGTACTGCGTGACACATAAATGTGGATGTTCTTGGCAAGAATGATCTTGTAGCAGAGAAAAACATGAATGGCAGTCACTAGAGTTTTGAACTTTGTAGAAAGGTGAAAGAGTCTATGTTACAAATAGCCAGATTATTCAGTTCATTTATGAAAAATCTGCCATACTGTTCTACAATTAAATATTCATATAGATTGGAGGTCTGTCTCACTTTCTTGCCTCAGAAATAGGTCTTCTATTGTAGAAACCATTCACGTGCACTTGGAGAACTGTGATCATACTGAAATACAGGTCATGGCAAATTATTTTTCCTCAACTTGTTTCTTAAGTTCTGTGGTATTAGTCTCCTTTCCAAACAGAATAGAAGAGTTGCAGATCTTCTTTAAGAGTGTAAATGACACAGACATGCAATGTCTTCAGATAAGAAATTCTTAAATGAGGTAAGTCTGAAATGAATGTTGGTGTGGGCTTTGGCTCAGCCGAACTCAAGAAGTATTAGTATAAACTATACTTGTGGCTGCAGCAAGGAGCTTGGGGACTGTTGACTGAGAGGTGAACCTCAAAAGCAAAAAGGGGCCAAATAGATCCAGTGTAAACAGTTTTGAAATGATAAGAAACAAAAAGTGTAAAAAGAATAGTCCTTAAAAATAAAATATCAGCAGAAATGTTGAAATAGCTATTTAGTGTTACACTCTCTTTGCAGAAGTTGTGATTAATACAAATACTGCTACCCCTCCTAATGAAATGCTTCACATAGATCTTATCTACTAGTTTTAGTGTTGGACTGAATTTTCACTCCAAGTGTTCATTTAAGAGTTTTTGGTTTGGAAGATATTTGACTGTGTATTCTGTTATTTTGAAGTGATTCTTGTTTGAGTGACACCATAGGCTGTTTTTAATTTGTCTTTTTGGTTTTGTGATAATTACAAATATACCTGAAGGTTAAGAATGGAACTTACATGTAATGTAAGTGGGGAAAAAATGTTAATACTGGTTGAAGAACGTAATTTTGATGTCATTGTTGAGGAATACTTGTAATTTACTCACATAGAGCCGCTGAAAAGTTACCACAGGTGGGATGGGACACAACCCAAAATGTAGGGAATTTTGATCTTTAAATTATATCTAGAATCACATAAGTCTTCTTTAAAAAAAACACTTCCATTTGTTCATTGATGACTTATAAGGAAATCGAAGCTCTTTTTTATGTGAGAATTAGGAACAACCAACATTAGCATTATTGTCTGATCCTCAAAATGTTCAATGTCTTTTGTAGTCTCCCTGTCTTAGAATTGATAACATGCTTGCTTTTACCATGTACTGTCATGAACTAGCAAATGAAAGTAAAAAATATGTGTATTTTCACACGTCAGCATCAAGGTTAGCTTAACTTCTAGGTTGGCATTTAATCTCTGTTGTCTTGGCTTGTGTAAGCTTCCTAAATGTTTTGAAACCTGCTGAAAGTTCATGCAGTTTTCCTTACCATTCTTCTGAGGTAAGGCCTCTTTAATGGCAGTTGCCCTGACCAGTAAAGTTGTGGAGCTCTAAATCCTTATATCTAACCCTTGCTGCATCATCTTTTATAGGAGTGATGTTCTGATCCTAAACAGTGTTTGTTTCTTGCATCCAAATTAGTTCATTTTTCATTATTTTTCAGTCAACCATCCATCTTGATCCTTATGAATGACACAAACAGTGCTTGTACACTGCAGAAATAACAACCTTTAAACAAGTCAGTCCAAAATAAATACTGTCTATGTGGTGTTCACATGACAAAAATGTTTTCCTCTTGGAATTTCACTTGCCGTATTTTCTGGGAAATGCCTAAAGATTTCAAAGCAATTGCTTTGGTTGCAAAGTATGGTTCAGGTGAATATTTTTCAGTAAGTCTCATCCCAGATGTTAGCGGGGAAAAATTTTGTATTTTAGATTTGAAGTAGGTGTGTTCTCTTTAAGGATTAAACTGTGTAATTAATGGTTAATTGAACATAGAGTTTCAGATTTAATACATTGTCAAAGCATTATCATAAGCTGTGAAACTTTACTAAAAATACATTTTTTTGATTATTCCAATTATCACTGTGATATGAACTGTTTACATGTTATCTGGTAAAATACAGTTTCAATTAGCAGGCAAGCTCTAACAGAGTTGAGGGGTGAAATAAACTTCCATGTTTTCATATCTGTAGAAAATTCTACTGTCTGCCTTGCAGAGAGTGTGCCTTTAGGACACAGTGTATCTCCTAAAACAAATCACAGAGACTAGAATAAGTAATTTTGCATCCCTGACTGGTTTCTGCAGCCTGTCTCAGAGTAACACTCCAGAATATCTACACACTGTGCAGAGAGATGTGAAGTCAGGAAATGCTCAGCACAGGGATGTATTTGAATTTTGATGTCTGAGAAGCATTTAGTGACTCCTCTCATGCAAAATCTGGAACCTGTAGTGTCTTACTGAGGACAAGCAGCTGTGCGTGTTCCTTGAAAGAACAAAGTAAGTATTTTAAGAAACAGCCATTAAGACAGATGCAATACTGATTTGCATTTTTTTTATATTTCAGTGATTCCAGCCTTTATCTGGGATGTGGGAAACCCAGATTCATAAACTTCTTAACCCTAAGGTTAAAATTTGTACCTTTCAGCTCTGTAGACATAGATGGTGTCTCTGTACTGAATGTTCATGCTTAACAGATAAATCTGAGTTTGAAATAACCAAAAGAGGGAATTGGTTTTTCATCTCTCTTTCAGAAAGTCACATTATAAAATAGTTTTCAGAGGAGTAGGTTAATTATTTGAAAGCTTACATGGTAAACTTCATGAAGTACAAAGAGATTGGCAAGTACTAGCAGTGATGATACTGGTATTAGAGTTATATATTGAATTACAGTGTGTGATTGATTTCATCTGAAAAAAATCAGATTTCATAACTCAACAAGCTTTTGTATTTTTCTGGTGCAGGACACAACGGTTTGGTTACAGCAGAACTAGGTTCTGGCAGTAAAAGACCAACAGTACCTATAATACCTACAGTTGTAGCTTTGATTATTGCACAGAGTTTAAACATTATTTTGGCCACAGATTTACAAAGAGTTTTAATATTCTAATACTAATAGAGATGGCTGTTTCATTCACATGTAACTTAAGGAAGAAATCATAAAATGTATTTAATTAGATTCATTATTGCGAGCAAAAGGATATAAGATTGAAATGCACAAATTAACAACTTGCTTTCACCTGTCATCACTTGGTGTTATTGAAGATAGTATAAACTAGCCTCAGTAACACCTCCATCTCTGAAAATCAGTTTTTTCATATGTAGTTGCAGCTCAAGCTTAGCAATGTTGCTTTCAAGTAAATAAAAGACATCAAATGCAAAATATAGTTTGTATAGCTGTGTAACGTGTTACATACGGTGCTGATAAAAGTTGGTGATGTGTTGATAGTTTGTTGGGTTTTTTTTTTTGAATTCCCACTAATTCTTTAGTAGAAGATACCTCTTTTCTCTGCATGTTTTTTTTAATTTTCATTCTTTTTCTTTCTGCTTTATGCATTCCCTTCCTTAGAGATTTGCTCCATAGCTTATTTAGCTAGACCAGAAGGAGAAGTAAAATTAGGGGTATTGCAGAAAAGCTTTTTCTGTCTTCAAAATGCATCCTACCAGGCAGGGTTAGTCAACTCTATCTTAGATAGAAATGGTCACCCATTTCGAATATGCCCTGAAGAGATGACACTTTGGCCCAAAGAACACTTAAACACTGTGTGTATGTAGTTTGTGGTTACTGTAACAAATAAGTTTAATATCTGTTTTTAGTGCACTGTTGTCCTTACTATCTTTCTTTAAATATACTTGACTTTAAATAATTATGAATTTTTGAACTCCATTAACAAGGTTTAAGGCTGAAAAGTTTTACCACAGTGCACACACATAACTGCAGGTGAAGAGCCATTTACCTCTTCCTTCTGATTTAACTGGCTACAGACATCTCAGGGGAGGTACAGCAAGGTTCCCAAAAGCACCCTGGAGTGTTGGGTGTGTGCAGTTCAGAGAGACAACAGCGCTCCTCGTGATGCTGAGGGGCAGCTTGAATTCACTCCTTTCCTTAACTTGGGCCTTACTGGTGTGTTTGATCTCTCATGTAGAATTCAAAGCAGATTTTACCCAAATTTTGGTATGAAAAAGCACTGTTTGCTGCCATAATTGGTTATTATAACACAGAAATACAAAATACCTGATCATTCTTTATGTCAGTTGCATTTAAATCCAAGTTTCTTTTCTAATCCTTAGGCTGTTATTTGTAGACACGACACAGTGATAAGGCAATACCTCATCATGATGTTAAATATGAAGTTTGGGAATATCTCAGCTGCCAGAAAAATGTCAATATCCTGATGTGACATTCACAGAGCACTGTTCTGTTTGAATTCCTAAACAGCTGTCTATACTGTCAATGTCACAGTTTAAAATTTTCAACAATAAGAACTTCAAGCCCTTATAAAAAGAATTTAATTATGTACATGTATCTTACTTAGAAAGTTTTGGCTTGCAGTAAGGAAATTGTGCATATATATTTTAAAAATCACCTCTCAAAATATCAGTGTCAGAAAGATAATCCTCTCTCTCTTCCTACCCCCCGCTCCCCCCACTTTTGGAAAAGATACGTGATGTAAAAATGTAATGTCACCCTTTCTTGTCTGACAAATCTTAGGAGGTAATATAGAGTGATAAAAGTATAGTCTATGTATTTTTATGCTATTTTGACAGTTTGTCTCAGTGACTGGTATTTTAGAGCAGATCTCTTTAGATTCTGATTGAGCATTATTTTTTGTTTTTCTGCAAATGATAGTATGATTTCCCTTGTTAAGAATTAAATCTTTTCTTACAATACAACACCAGATGCATTGCCTTCCGAATGGTAGAAAATCTGTGTATCAGGTTTCCCCTATATTGATTTGTATCTAAGCCTTTTTCAATGCATTTTGCTCGAAGTTTTATTGTAACAGCTTGCAGTGCAATCAAAAGACATGCTTGTAAGACATCTTTACCCTAATTTGAGACAGTCCAAACAACCCCAGTCAATAAATAACACCAGCTTGGCATGAACTGCAGAATATTGTGGGAAAATATGCACCATGGTTTTCATATTAAATAGGAAAAAAAAATCAGTGTATCACTGAGTTGCAAAAACAGAACAACTTTACCATCCTGCAGTTCTGAAATCAGCTGAATTTAAGAAAAAGCTTTAAAAAGCTTCACAAATCTGAGATCTAAGAACTCTGATCCTTCCACTTCAAACACATGGGCCTGTAGCACTTGATATAAAGGGAGAGCTTGTTAGCTGTTGGCAGCAGAAGTCCTTTCCGAGCTGCGCCAGTCAACAGGGGACAATTTATGCAGACGAGCATTGTGCATAAGCCTAATGCCACTGAAGGCAACAGCAGAACACTGTTGTGGCATTATGGTGATCAGCATAGGGCACAACACGATGCACAGAAGTGGTTGCTGAGCAATTATCTGTTTCCATGGGTTTTTCTGGCTTGTAAAATGAGAGCATTTGAAAAGATTGTAATATCCTGGGTGTGAACTACAACAGAACAAAACCCTCCTTGACCAAGTTAGGATATCACATTGCTTTTATGTGAATTTTCTTCATATTTAGACATTACCATCAAATAAATTTTTAGGTCTTGGGAAAAACAAGTTTTTCAGCCCAAACACAAGTGTGATACAGGATTCCTTTATAGAGAAGTGCAAACTTGTGGACAAGAATAGTCAGTCAGGCTGCGTAAACATTATATCTGAAGGTCATGGCTAAAACAAAGGAACAGTAACACTGATGTTAATATACTCTCGTTGAAATATTAGATTTAAAGTCAATGTACAGCTACTTGTATCATCAAGTGAAAATGCAAAACTTGCATTTATATTATCAGAGGTAAAGTAGTGAACACTTTCAGTGAAAGGGTGATTATTCATATATCTTGATTTGGAATGTATCTATTTACTGATAAAGCATCCAAATACTATTCTAGGTTTTACGCAAAAGCAATCACAAATGGATAAAAATCCCTAGTCTCCTGTGAACAGGTGATATCTGTCTATTTACAAGCCATGACTGGGTTAACTCATGTTATGAGAGGATGATTCACAGTCGTATTTACTTGCTTTCTAAAATCAAAACTGAAAATATATTCAGCAAAAAAAGATAGAATAGCAGGTTGGCATTTCAAGTTGTGGTTTGCTAGTTTATTATTCTTTCCCTTTACTACAAAATACATTTCATAGCCACCCACTAGTATTTTTTGTTTTGACAAAATGTAGTTTCAGAGACCAAATTTCTCACTCATCTGTTCTGTCTGTATTCTAGATAAACATGTAAGTAACAAGATACAGAGAACTTGCTTATTTTATTTGTCCCAAGGGAAAAATTTATACATAAATGAAATTTTTAATTACTGAGTTTTTAGATAGCTTTTATATAATTTTGAATTTCCAGTTCAAAATTATGTTTTAGCTGTATTGCTGATAAACTGTGCACTGTGTTATCTGTGGTGCTTCTTCAGTAGTGAAGCTCTTTTTGTTGTATTGTTGAAAAGACAATGCTAGAATTGACTACTGTTTTCACTACTAAAATCAATTTTAGAAATGAATGGAAGACTTCATAGAAGAATTGAACATAATTTCGCTACCTGAAATGTGAACTTGCATATTTTGAGTATATATTGAAGCTTGAAAAATACTGACTATGTTGGACACAGAATTGCTGATAATGCTGTGTGGGAAAGGAAAAGAAAAAAAAACTCTCCTTGGTTCTGCCTATTGAGTATCTCTAACAAAGCCAAGGATCCAGCAGTTGGATTTTGTCAAAGGATTTCACAATCTAACAGGTTTAAAGGGATCGAAACAGACTGGAACCAGACCCCTGGTGGATCCGACTGCCTGGGCCCTGATGGAGGCAGCACAGCCCCAGGGACTTGGCCTGGGCAAGGGGCTGGCAGTGCAACAGGCTGGGAGCTGGGCTTTTCCACAGGCAGAAACAGGGCAAAACAGCAGTGGAGAATCAGAGAAGGAGAACAGTGTTGTCTTATCCACCTTTCTGCTCGGTCAAGTTAGAAAGCTTCCTTTCAGTGCATTTTTTTTTGGTCACAAATAAAAATCTGAGTGTAAACTACATGGGGACTGAGTATTCACAGGAGCTAGAAGACTGAACAGAAGACACAAACCATGCAAACTGATGGAGAATGGTTCTTTTGTGAATCCCAATTGGATGTGGTGCTAGGCTAAAGCTTTGTATTAGATGCATCTGTGAAATGAGCATTCACAGACTGAAAGCTTTCTAGAATTCTGATAGACGTAGTCAAATCACCTTTTTTTTTTTTTGCTTAAAATCTAATTTCACCTTTACTGGTGCCAAATGCTGAAATTACTGTCACAGATGTCTTAAGATTCATGAGAGCAAAGAGGGACCTAGACTATGTGTCTTTCTGATTAAGATGAAAGTAGGAGTTTTGGTTTTAATTTGTGTTTATGTGCTTTGCTTTCAAGAGAAAATGAATAGAAGTGCTGAGAGCAAGAGCCAAAAATATCTCTAGGGATTGGACTCATTGCAAGGCTACAGTCTGAGTACTTTGTTCTCCTCACCCTATTTCTGCAGTTTCAGGTCTTGCAAAATAATTTTAATGGAAAACACAAGGCAAATGCTTCCACAGTTTTGTAGAACAATTGAGTATGGAAAGGAGCTCCAGAATTTTTGTTTAAGCACATGCTAAGAGCAGTTCTTATTGAATCAAGTTTCTCATATCCAGTCCATTTGAGTCTTCAACAATTTAGGGGAATTTCAAGTCACTGTGGGGGTATAGGGTAAATTCTTTTACTGTAACTTATCCAAAGTAGATGTGTTGCTGCTCGTTCTATCTCTGTGTTAAAAAAAAAAAAAAAAAAAAANAAAAAAAAAAAAAACAAAAAAAAACAAACAAACAAAAAAAAACCTAACAAAAAAAACCAAACAAAAACCAGAAAAGCTTTAAGAAAACCAGAAAATGTGTAGCTTTGAAAATAAAGTTATAATTGAGCAAAGAAAGATGATGAAACATGCATGTGCCTATGCTCGCTATTTTGGTAGTTTAATACAGTTTGTATGGGGGCAAATTAAATTCCAGGTCTCTGCAGCCAGAAACTTCTGTCTGCTATTGCTGGGAAAAGGAATGAGGAGGACAGGCTGAGAACAGGCATAGTTAAAAGAATTCTTAAACAACATCAACACAGACTTTCTGTAACCTTGTGCCCATTAACACCCTGACCACCAGCAAGAGCTTGGTTTGATTGTGACTTCGTTCTTCTTACGGAGATGGTCTTCTGGTGCCTTCTTAAGTTCTCCAAGTCAGAGATACATGGAATGTGCAAAGGGCAGTTAATATCTTGCAAAGCTATCAGGCTTTCTGAGGACTCATTAAAAACCAAAAGAATAAACTGTATTTAGTTACTGATAATGCAAAATTCACTTTCCACTCACTTTATAACACCTGATAACCTAGTGATGCCAAACTAGGTTTAATTAATGTTGGGCCTTTGTTCAAAGCCACAAAATTGGTAAGCTAGAAGAACAGCTTCCTTTAACAGTTAACAAGAATGTGCACTTTTGCAAAAATGCTTTGTAGCAATACTTATTGTGGGGTTTTTTTTTAAATTTTAAAATTGCCTATGAAGTATATTTCCTAATTACTTTTAAGTATTTAAAATTATGCTTACAAAGAAATTAGCTTTTCTAGAGGAACAATTTCCAAGCAATCAAATTTTTTCCTGCAAATTACCCAACAAAAATTGCTATTGCATTTAATTGACTGGAGTTTTTTTTTGCAACCTACAACATGAAAATTCTTTTCCAAGATCTGAGTTGGATAGATGCTGGTCTAATTCATTTCTGAGGACAAAGACTCTTAATACAATTTATAGAAAGGCAAAAGAAGCAATGAGGGATTACTGCCAGAATATGTTTCAGGAATGAAAATCCAAATGGTCATTTGGTAACAGCACCTTAGCTGGGGAGTAAGGCATGTCCTTCCTTTGGCTTCCAGGCAATCCTCACCTAGGGCAAACCTAGGGCAAAGAAAATTTAGAGTGTCCAAAACCCAGCATGTTTGCTGGGGTCCTTGTCCAAAGCAAGTTCTAGGTCAGTCAACCCCGCAGTGTATCCTCTCTCCAGTCCCTCTGCAGAGAGGGGTAACACCCACACAGTGAGCAGTGGAAGAGGATGAGTGGACTCCCACCCATTCTAGAAATCTGTATCTCTAGGAACAACAGGGCCACCGATGTTAATTGCTGAGGAAGTGTGATTCTTGGTGATTTTAACTTTCATAACAACATACATCATTATTTATGTAAAATACATAGATACAGAACTTTTTAGAAACTCTTTAGATCTCCTCAGTGTGGCAAAAAATATCTTAAGACAACACTTCACTAGAGTGTTCTATGTACACTATTTGAAGTGGAAATTTGAAGTGTTTATAAGGTACCTCATCACACAGAGCTGATGAGAAATAAAAAGAATATAAATGAATGCAAGACCTAAAAAAACCCCCCAAGCCTGTTTGATATATCAACCATATTAGCTTTTTAAATTATTTTAGGTTAAGTCTGCTCTGGTTTGGGGATAACTTCCTGATGAATACTTGTAAGTTAAAGAAGAGGGGATGAGAAGCAGCGAGCTGGAGAGGTAGTTCTGGGAGACAGGTAGGCTAATAAGAACAATGCATACATCTTTTAGGAGGCCATTCCTTAGCTGTAATAGAAGACTAGCAAAAAAGAAATATTTTCAGTGATCAGATCTTTCAAAATTACAGAAGATGGACAATGTGGCAGGTATTTTCAGGGGAAAAGTTAAATATGTAATTAACTTTGTTCTTTGTGAATCAGTTTAGAATTAGAATTCTTACACATTGTACCCTCCTTTCTATTGCTTTTTTAGTAATCTCTTTCTCACAAAACCACTTTTTTTTTCATGTCAACTGGAATTAGGGAGACAGATATTGTCAGGTTAGGATATTCACTTCTGCAACACCTGAATAGATGTAAAGTGGCGTGGTCTATGTGAGAGGGAAAACCAGAACAGCATTGGTTGCACAAGATCTCTCTCAAGAGAAAGGAAGCCAAGCCAGTTACTCTGCTACCTCAGACGTATACTGGGGCACAGCAGCTGTGTGTGTGTACAATCTTAAGCAGAGGGTAAAAAAGGTATTTTGCTGTCCCTTAGTTGCCATCTAAATTAACTGGATTTGCTTCTCATCTGCTGTGCACACAGTTCCCACAGCTTAGCTGATCTGTCATGTGTTGTTAAACCAGTAAATTATTTATGTACCTAAACCTGCAGGCAATGTAGAGCAGTGTACCAAGAGATAAATCTACCCAAGTTAGATTTAATTAAAAAATAATGTAAAGATTTTGAATTCTTAACATAAGCCAGCTGATTTTGAGGTTGAGCTTTTAGAAAACGTAACAAGAACATAGTCACAGATTATTAAAAATTATCCTGTAGACTATTTTGTAGTCTTGCAGAACCGTGACTTGCATTTGATATTAATTTCATTGTATGCCAGTAATTCCATTGTTCTTTCCAAAAAGATTTGTAAAGAGAAAAAAGTAGTGTTTGATACTAATAACATACAAAGATACTTGGATTTACAAGTATTTGTGGACTAAGTACTTGTTTAATATTCCTAGGTGTGTTGTGGGACAGATCTCTCTGCACTGCAAGGCAAAAAACAATTTCTAGTTGAAATGGCACACTATTCAAATAACTTTTAGCAAATTCATTTCTATGAGAACAAATGCAGAATGTTCACAAATAGAAAGACATGATTCAAGTCCTTATCTTACCTATTGGGGTGTATGTACCTGGCAGCTGACTTCCAGACTTCTGTGGCAGCTCCACAACTCTGTATTCTGAGTCTTACATGTTAATCCAGCATTTGGGAATACATACAAAAAGAAGAGTCACCCCATTTTATTTGATACGTCTTTTCACTACTGCAAGAGAATTGTCAAAGCAAGCTCAAAGTAATTTTTCTATTACTTTTTGTCTTCATGGACAGTATTTCTATCAGTGTATCACACAGCAATTGAACATAACCTCTTCTCTAGGCTATAAATTCTATCCAGCCTGTGTATATATATATATTCAAATTTATTTTCATCATGCCCTGGGAAGATCAGCTCAGCAAACATGCTACTTTTGGGAAAATAAAAAAAAGATGAACTAGAAACAAGAAAACCCCTTATCTGGCTTTCAAATATCTCAAAATCAGTTATATAGACAATATCTAGCTTTTAAAAAAAAGAACAAAAAGGACTTATGTTTGTTGACGCAGTGGCTGGATAATGTTGCATTTTGCATTCTCAAATGAGTTCAGTAAGCACAGATATATTCTGGAAATTACCTGATTATCTTGTGCAAATAGAAGTTCTTCCACAGCTAGATAGTGTACACATACATGAAATCTAAAAATTATATTAAATTTTTTTCATGTAAACTTAATTATTTTTTCATTCAGTTAATTAAGTAACTATGTTTGTACTGAGAGAGAACAGAACTTCCTACTTAAATTCTTTTTATATTTTATGTTTTCATCGTGTTACGCAGTGTCTCTGATCTCTATTCTTAAGGGAGTTTGCAGTGTACTTGGCAATTGCCCTCATCATTTCTTTGAACTGTATAGTTTGGTTCTTGAAATTGGGAAACAATAACCACTAACGCTGTTTTAAATTAAAAATTGATATGCATAATGGTATTGGAACATCCTCTGTGTTATTCTCCATTTATTTTGCATGTTTTGTACATCTTGTTTGATTGTATGGCAGGATATGAGTATTGAATTAAGATAATCAGTGAACTTTTTCCAGGTATTTTAAACCACTACATATTCTTTGGATATTTTATTTTTCTTTGAATTCTGAATTAATCAACTTTAAAGATTATTTATTATTAATCTTATAATTCACCTTACATTTTTCTGTCTTTAAAATTCTCTGTGGTATGTTTCCCTTGAGCAATTAGAAATAGCAGTAACAAGAAACAGAGATTAAGAACTGTTGTTGACAACTTTCTAGTTTTGTCTTTTGGTTACTTAATTTATGACCAGTTAAAATCCATTTTTTTCAAAGACTGTATATTCACAGCCATTTTTTTCCAGTGGTAGCATAATTCTCCAAGTGCCTTGTCATTATTTTTCTAGATAACTTCTGATTAGATAAACGGCTATCCCAAGAACCATAATATGTCTTCAGAATTTATGTTTTCTGAATTTTGCTGAGTTTCCGTATTTAGGCATTATACCCATTCTTTGTTTATTGCCAGCACTCTGTTTCCATTCTGCTTAACACTAAAGCCATTTCCTCTGCATTAAAAAGGCGAGTAAAAAGCTGTTACCAGCTGGTCTGATGGAACATAGAAAATGGAGAGATATCAGCAAACCCATCTTATTTATGGGGCGACTTATCTAAAAGAGCCTGGAAAACCTTTGCAATAGAACACTGGTCAACTGATGTACCCAGTTCATTCCACAGAGTGATTTGGTTAGTGATTTTATAAAAACAAATAAACCCCACCCCGCTGTCGGCCTTTTTAAAAAGCAGCTAAATGTTACTCTGGCGTTCTTCAGAAAAAAAAATCAAGTTATCTTGTCACAGAATGCGTAATCTCAAATACAAACTGAATAATTACCTCTGCATATCTAGTTCTATTTAAATAATAAGAATTATTATATTTTATCTGATAAGTTTGCCAAGGAGAAATAAATATTAAGAATAAAAGGTGAAAGCAGAAAATGTCACTTTTATAGATAGAAATTGCTAGTTTGTTGGAGGAAATCTGGGATGTGCCCACAAACTGTTGTTACTAGAACCTGAGAAGAAAAAAAAATAAAATTATTTCAGTACCATCTAATCAGTGTGTGTAATAGATCAAATATACTTACAGCATCCTTGATGCAATTTCTTTCTCAGTTGCATTAATCCAGTGGATTTATTTGCATTTTCTTTCATAGTGTAAGATATATACAACTCAGGGACAATTAGTAATAAAGAAACATTAAGTACCAGAAATTAATCTCCTCAATGTTTTTTGTTGATTTTTTTTTTTTTTTTGCCTGGAGGGTTGATTTTATGGCTTTAGAGCAATTACTATTTATCATCTCTTGGTTTACGGGAAAGAATTAGAGTTATTAGCTATTAAATTATCCATGAAAATTTGACACTATACTAGACCAAACAAACCCTGGGGCTTGCTGATTTTCCCAGTATGAAACATCTGTGACTTCAGCTAGAGAGAACTTAACATTGTCTAATTAGATTTCTAAGATTTATAAGGCTCAAATGCTCTATTATTAGAAACCTGAAAATTGGAGCAAAAGTTTAAACTTGCATTTACTGAAGATTATTTAAAAACATTTTTAACAGCACTGTGTGTTGCTAAATACTACTAGCTTGTAATTGGTGAAGATTACCAGATAATGTATTGTAGTCTGTAACAGCAGGAGTTCAGGAAAAACTGTGCTCCCTACAATTGTAAATAAGTCGCAGCTTTTGACTTCAGTAATTAAAAATGCTTTATTTAAAATGCTGCACTAATTATATGCTTATTTTCAGATTCCAGTTTAAATATAGTTTATATTCTCTTGTGGTCTGCTGAGGCAGAAGATCGAGTTGGCATATTTTCCATTCTGCAATATTATCACTCATGGATAGTGAGTGATAATCATCAGTCATCAGCATAGAAGAGTGGGTTTCAATTGGCTCTGATTCCAAGTCTGACAGTGAATTAGCCACTATCTCTTTCTTTGGAGTCAATATGGCTTCTTAACATGGTAATTAGATAGTTCATTCTATCTTCAATTATTGGATCTAAAAATGGTTCAGAAATTTCAATCTGTTAAAATAAAAATAGCATTATAATATAATCATTGTTGCTATATTGAAATATCAGAGAACATTATGTTTGCAAAGAACTCGGAAATTAGGAAGCGGAGGAATCAGAATTATCGCTCACTCTGAGTTTGTACCTTTGGAATTTGTATTAGAGCAATCTTTAGTTACAGGATCCCTTTCTTATTAAAAACACAAAGTAAATACTGCTCCGATAATAAGCAGCTTTTCAATATTTTGTCTTGTCCCAATTGTTCACTGCATTGCCCCATATATTATTTACTCTGGTCTATTCAGTTCCTGCTGTAAAGAAGAAATGATTAATTTCCTCAAGTGTTCTTCAGCAGTGTGCATCAATATACTATCTGAATTTTTCACAAATGCTAATTAATCTTCATAACATCCTTCTGGATGAGGGGCAGAATTAACCCTAGTTTGTCGACAGGAAACAGAATTACTGAGAGTGAAAGGTCACAGATCTCCATAATGTGGGTAACATTTACTGCTTAGTTTCTGAGTCCTGAGTGTTACATAAGGCTTTATTTATGGAAAATTTCTGATCATTTCCATTTCATTTGTAAGAAAGAAACATTTCTGCTAGTGGGTTCACTTCACTACATCCAGTGATAATAATAAAAAATAAAAAAAGGCTATACAGTAATAATTAAGCATGAGAAATCTGCTCTTCTCAATTGCTGAAGTCAGGAAGAGAAACTGTTTCTGTAGGATAGAATTCAAGAGTGTGAGTCAGGGAGCCATACTTTTCTTCTTTCTGTATTTTTTCCTTTATGTTGTATTTTGTATGTTATATTGTTTCTATTTCTAAAACAAGTCACACAGAGTTCCTACAGTGAACAACTTCCTTCATTAGTGTGCTTTGATTCCATGGAAGATCTATTCAGTGTCCTGGAAAAATTGAATCATTTAAGAAACAGTATATGTGATCTTGTAGTTAAGATATTCTATCTTAGCAATGTAGGTTAGTTAATTTTGTGCTGGTGGCAAACTGAAACTCAGCTTGAGTGCTTGACTTTATGATTTCAGTGATATCAGTTATTTTTACTGCTGACATCTTCATGTTCATTCCTTGACTTGAGAAGATGGGAGGGAAAGGCAAACTATAAAACGCTCAAAAACTCCAACACAGGGATGTTTTTTCTTTTGAAACCATGTATTTCATCAACATTGTGGTAAACTCAAGATTCACAATCTGCTAGTATCAGAATTTTCCAGTATATGGCTCCTCCCTCAGTGGGTGTAGCTGGGAAAGACTATGATGGGAAGAGTCATTAGTGTGGCTAGAGGATTCCTCCTAACTCTGTGTTTGTTCTTTTTCTGTGCGGAAGGATTTTTGAAGGGGCTGAAAACACAGCAATAATGTTTTTATCTTTTGAGATGTTAAACAAAGTATTCATATCTATGAACATTATTTTGATAAAAGCACAGGACATAGGTAAATTCTGTAAGAATATTGCAGCCCAGACAACTTACATATAAATTAGTTCACATTAAAAACCTTAGCACAGCAGTTATCTGCTGAGTTAAAAGTCCTTGATTCAAAGCTTAGATGTCCTAAATTAAGTAACATTTTTTGGAATAGGCACAATACCATGTTTGTACCTCATTTTTGTTTGGGAAGATTTTTAAACCTTCCTGACTAAATATTTCTAGAAATTTTAGCTTGATTTAAAGCCTGGCTATATGATATTTTCATACAGAATGAATTATGATAATAAAGCTTGAGGGAATTGAAGCAACAGTCTTATTAAAGGGAATTATTGTGTGATTTTAATGTCAGGTGGTAATTCTAGGTTTGTTTACTATTACAGTAATGAATATTGAAAAATATTACAGAAGTTACACAATTTGCCAGTACCACCTAAGTAAGTCTTTCATGCTGATTCTCAAGCTAGACTTTAGCAGATCACTTTCTCAAATATAACCCCATTGCTTAAACAACTAAGGTTTTTTGACTTACAAAATGCTTTTGTCAAAGTACACTTCCCAAACAGATGGTGATTTACTATTCAGACCTTGTGTACCTACAGTACTTTTTATCTACCTCCATCAGTTGAAAAAAAGTCACATTCTTTGAGCTCAACTGCATACACATGGGTGGTCTTTGACACTTGGGTCACATTTTTAGTTCACGGATACCTTTTTGACAATGTTAGAGGGTACCTGAGAGTGCGTAACACTCAGACCTGTATTTTCAGTTCAGAATTCTGATTACCACAAAATTTGTACGTTCGCAAGTAGGAAATGGCAAATGTAAGTGGTGTCATTTGTCTTAAAATCTCCCACTTTCTAACTACTTCCAACCTCCAAGATTTTGTGACACTAAGATGGTTTGGCAATAAGTAAGTAAGTCCTAATCTCACCATTACAAAACCATTATATGGTAATCATAATGGTCCATAATTTCATTTTTGTACACTAATGTTTTGCTATTTCCTTCTAGATTTGTATGCAAACATCTGTAAGATTACTTCATTGTTCTCCCTTTTTAATGTGATATTAAGTGGCACAACTTTACATAATTTCAAAATTTTGTTGCAATCTCCTAGTCAAGCGTGGTTTATTCTAGGAAGGGCATTTTGAATGGAAACAGTATTTTCTGTAGTCATAAAAAATTAAAGGCATAAATGCTAAAGCTCTTTTCCATTGTCACGTTTCTGATATATGATATGATGTCTTGATAGATCCACTTCAGAGCAGAAAATATGGCCAAAGTCACTCTGTGTGTTTGCTCGCACCTCTGCCTCGTTTGCTCGCAGACCTCTAATATATTATTATACAGCCGTGCTGAGTCTGGTGTCTGATTTCTCAAAATTTTGTATCAAATCTCCTACCATATGAAAGATGCCAGTTACGGTTCATTTGAAGATCTTGAAGAGATGAAGGAATATTTACAATACCTATAGATCTTAAAAGTGATACATTAAATGAACAGGTCATGCTCTCTGCTTGCTGACATGCAAGAGGATATGAACAGATATAATAAATACAAGATCATATTAAGTTTATAAATTTTGCTTTATGAATATGTTTTAAGAAAATCTATCATCTGAAGCATAGTAACTTGCATTTATTATTTAAAAACTATTGTTAAACAGCTGTTTTGCATGATTCCAAGAAAATGAGAGATTATTTTAAATTATTTTGTATAGCCTATTGCCCTTAATCCATGTATCCCTTTTAGGATGTGTTATTTAAACTATTAATTTTTAAATTGCATATCAAATTTAATTTTAGGAGTAACTGATATTTTGTTTGAGTGTAACTGCTAAATTTGTAGCATCTTGATGCTGCCACCTTCAGGCACAGAGGAGGGCAATAGAAAGCAAAAACAGATCCTTAGCTCTAACTGGAGCTGAACTTCTGTTATTCCTATTAGGGAATATCTCCCCACCACCTTGTTTCTAGATGAAAGCTGTTTCAGCAAGATCTGTAGATTTCCCAGCTTATTTACAGAGTGTCTTGAACAAACATGTTTTCAGGCTTATGCTTGCCAAAAGAAGTTTCAGAGGAGATTTCTGTTTACTTAGGAAAAGGCCACAGCATTTATTAATCCATAATTAAACTCTTTCTGAACTTTGCAGGGTGGGCATGTTTGGTATAAAGTTCCGGTAGTAAAAAAGCATGGAAAAGCGTACATAAAAAGGAATCAAGACTTTACAGGTTCAGATTTTGTCTGTTCTACTATTCAGGAACATGCAGGAACAGATGTTCCCTTGGGTAAGACCAAAAGTCAATATTGTCAAGTACCCTGTTTCTGGCAGTAACCAGTAACACTTCCCTAATGAAGAGGGAAACTGCGTAATGATACTGCCATAGAAAACTAGCCCATTAGAAAGTGTTTGAGATTCAGGAGCCAGAATGTATACCCTGAATAGATATTTCTCCCATAGATTTGTCTAGCTGCTTTCAGGATCATATACCTTTCCAGCCGCTCATGTTTTTCTAGCACATTCTGTACTTTGGCTCATCATTGTCACCCTTGTTTCTTTAGAATTGAAGTTTTTCATCTCAGAAGTCAATGCAACACAGCTGGAGCAGCATTTGTGTGATTTTATGTGAAGGCATAACACTGTTTTCTTTCATTTTCTATTTCTTTCGTGATATTTCATAACATTTTATTTCTTTTTAATGAGAATTGAGAAATGTACAAAAACAGTCTACAAAGATCTGAAGATCTCACACTGGGGTAGTGTACTCAATGGATAGTCAAGGCTGAGCTTGAGTTTTTTCCCCTCCTTATGCTGCACTGCGTTCCTATGCATTAAATTGGATATTCCATTTTATCATTTCAATACCATAGTGCTTGTTGTTATGGTCCTGCATAACTTCTTATCATCTCAGGCTTGTCACCTCACTAGTCACTTCCTGGGTCATTTGTGGAGTCAGTCTCTTGAACAGCATAGGTCTTATTCTTTACTCCTGTGCCACTCAGTTAGTAATACTCTTCCCTGTGATAGTTCACCATTACCCCACACTCTCTCTTGCCATACTCATAAAATTACTGTTCCATGTGGCAGACTTTTTTCTCTAAACGACAGTCTGATCCCGATTTGTCTTTAATGAACTGTGGCTGATGGAACTTATACATCATATGGAAGCCTAAGTAAACCAGATAGGATGGATACTATGGCTTGTTCATTCCTTAAAAAAAATTCTAGTCAATCTTCAAGGCATGCCTTGCCTTTCAAAAGCTGACTCTTGTCCATAACATTTTATTTATCTGGGTGCCTTTTAATACTTTTGTTCAGAGTAATTTGCACTACTTTGTTTGGTACAAGTACCATCTTAATGGTCGCAGTTTTCCAGGTCTTTCTTGGAGTTCGCCTAAAAATTCTCACTAGGTTAATTATTCTCAAAGCCTCTAGTATGGAAACAGTGTTAAGTGAAAGTTTACACACTGTCATTAGTCATTAAGGTCTTTCGTCCTTGAGTTCCTTTAGAACTTGAATAAATACTGTTTGATGTAAGTGATTTGTTACTACTGATTCATCTATTTATTCTGTGATCTCTTCCATTGACCCTTAGTTTCACTTATCTGCTTTCTAAGTACTCTTTAAAAGGATTTGCCATTTATGCAGCTCCCCAGACTCTGGGTCACCACAGATGCAAAACATCCATTTGGCTGTTTGTGCTTCTTTTATACCTTAATCCTTTGTTGGCCTTAAAGGCACTGTGATGAGCTTTCTGCTTCTGATGTGCTTTAACAAGGATTTATTTCTGGGTTTTGTGCTTTTGTACTTTTCCCACTAACTTTTTAATGGCTTGTCTGATTCGCATTTCTTCACTGAAAGTGTGAGAACTTATGGTCATCCTTTCCTAACTCAGGCACAGCTTCACTTTTTCTTCTGATTTCTCATTGTCATCTTTATCCTTACTCTACAGCCAGATTGGTTTTATTTTGGACCTTCCTTATTTTTTGTGGCTCTGTTCTATCTATTCTAAATCTTGAGAATTTTATTATTGTGCATTTTCTACATCTTAAAGAAAATAATTTTACCTTGCATTTTTTCCTTCTGATTAAGTTCTCACATTTTACTGTAGTACCCTTTTATAAAATCAAGTATAAACATAATGATTTTATTATTTTTACCATTTACTTTGGTTTTGTTCCTGCAAGGATATATTGAAGTGTGTGCATTATGATTACTGATAAAGAGCATCTGTTTAATAATAACATTCTCGGTCTTACCTGTACACCATGCCTCCCAGTAATAATGTCCCAGTGGTTGTCATCCTTCCCTCCAGCTTCTGATCTGATTATTCCATCAACAGCCTTGCTTAAGAACAGCTATTCTCATGTCATAATTTTATTTCTTAAACTTCACATGTATCATTGCTTCAGTCTCCTCTGTTTCACTACCAGTGTATTCTGACAATTCTCTGTTGCTTCTTTCTTGAATATTTCCAACATTTGTCCTAACCTTCGCTTTAAGATACAGAATATTTTGGCTGTGTGGTTGTTGAGTACCTCATGAGCACAATAAACTTCAGCACATCTTGGTTGAAGGCTTTCTAAAATACACATTGGTGTTCCTCTCTTTTAACTTTAAAATCTTCATTGACCCTCTGGATATGAAAATGCAGCAACTTGGATTTTGTAATAATTTATGGGAAGCCTGACTTTCCTGCATGAGTTTCCTCCCTTCCTGACCCCTTTCTGATAATCCTTATACTTCTTTTTTCACTGCATGAATCAAAAACACATTTCAGCTTTGCATCCTCAGTAACCTTTCTGTCTTTGTTTTCTGCATTCTGGGAGAAGTTTCAGGAATCCTAGCACAGAGAACCTCTTTTTAGCTTCCTATGCAGCGTGGCCCAATTTAGCTTCTGTAGCTTCTGGTTTATTTTTTACTGTAATGCAGAACTGTGGACCATGACTCTGTGATTTTCTACAAACCCATTTAGACACACTGTGTAGTCCTCTTCTTTTCCACTCACAGCCATGTCACTTTGCATTTCTTTGAGAGATTGCAAGCTAACCTATAGTTGTAAGAGCAGAATTAGTCACCCTTATAACCAGCTACCTCTTTTCCTATGGGTTGCCTAGCTCAGCAAGGCTCTCCTTTCTACAAGGCAAACATGGTAACCTTTTAAGAACCACCTGCCACCATTTCCTCTTCCACTAGAGAGACATTTCCATGTCACAGCTCCTGATTTGGAAATGGTACTTTTCCATAGTACCTTGGAAAGATTTTTTTATTCCTATGATTATGTCTGCATTTATTTTGCTTGATATAAGAGGGAAGGTGGTTGCTTTATTTGTCTTTAAGTTTATCATCAGTTTTTCATCTTCTTTGACGTCATTTCAATTGTTTCCTCTTCCTGTCATAAAGTTCAGATCTAGGCAAATACTTATGGCAGTACTTAATCTAGGACAAACATGTATGATTGCTAGAAAAAGCAAAGAAAAAAGTACCAAACAGAATGATAGATGTGGAATTTATGCAGTCCAAAGCTGGATCACATTTTTCTAAGCTTTCTCTCTTTCAATGTTTGAGAGATGTAAAAGATAAAAAAGAGATAAGAGCTTGGAGCACAATGATTATAATTTTATAAACCTCAGACTGTTTCTTCCAGTGTTTATACAACAATTTGTAACACTGTGATGGCAGTTGGCAAGTTGTGAGAAGAATTGCTGGTGATCTAAGAAAAACATGCACCTTAATTTTGTTTTACATTTTCTCTTCTTTGGCTGCCATACATGATTTATTCATTCAACTTCAATGTGATGCTGTCCCTCATGTTTTAGAATAGGGAGTTTTCTTTGACGTATACCCACAGAGCAAAGTTTTTAAGGATCAATCATGTTAATTAATAAAACTAAATGTAATAAATGTTAAAGGTAATTTTTTTTTCTGGCTTTAGATTTTATTACCCACCATTCTTTCAACAATATTATTAAATAATAATAAACAGTATGCTCTATATAAACAGATGTCATCAATTCTTTTAATTTAGATTGGGTGAATTAAGGAGACAATATTTTTTCCCCTTTTGCATATCATAGTATTGCTGAATGGGTTTTGTCTTGCTCTCACCTTTTGCTTTTGTGTATTCATTCTGTATGTATAATCCTTACGGAGAAATTTGATAAATTGGTTGTTAACTTAAAGTCATTTGTGAAGTTGAATGAGGTTAGATATAGGTCTCTTCAACATGTAGGAAGAATTTAATTAAAATTAAATTAAATTCTAAATTAAACTCAAGTAATAAATGGATGTTATCCAATATAGTAAGCTATTCTCATAAGAAATTAACACTGTCCAGTAAACTGGTTTGAGGTCTTGAGGCAAGGTTTTCTTAAAAATAATTGCATGACTATCAAATAAAGAAAACTAAGTTTTGGAGTTTTTTAGATGCTTTATTTTCAGTAGTGTAAAGGGACACGATATAGAAAAACTAAATTCTTCTCCCAAATTCTTAGAGACTGACAAATCATATTATTGCTTGTAAAATAAATGGGATCAAATATGGTAGCTATAAAGAAAAAAAACATTGTCCACATGAGCGAGCAGCTCACTTTGCAATCCATTTAAAGTGTAAATGCTTCTTCTAAACATCCCAGTATATTTATTTCCAGCCATGTGCTTTTTTAGAACTAGCTAGTAGTCAAAGAGCTATGAAATATGAAGAGCAAATAATATATTACATGTGTTTTGTATGAATCCTTTTAATGTTAAAATGTTGAGGCAAGAGAGAAGTTGAATTCTAACGCTGTTAGACGTAAGGTAGAAAGGACGAACTGCACCATTTCATGGTGGAAAAATACTAAATTTTTGCTCTTTGCATAGGAATTTCTTGTGAATAAGGGAATAAAGCTGGAGAAAAATGCAGTTTGTAAAACTTGTATTTGCTATGAAGTCAGAGCACTTTGCTCAAGTGCTGCAAATACATTTATCTCTTCTAACCTGGAAGTACTAAAATTATTGCATGCTATCTTTGTTCTGCAAGCAAAGACCTATTTACACAGCCTGATTTTATCCTTCAGAAGGGAGTGGAAATACCGTTATAAAGAAAAAACCATTATGCATTTGAGGTTATTAACATCACTGTGCTTCAGTTCAGACTGTGAACTGGAGTTTTGCAGAAGGTGGGATGTTCAATGTAGATTTATTTCCTCTTAATGGAGTTTAAGTTGCTACGTTCTCTTGTTTGCTTTCTGGATAAATGATATTAGGACAGGAAATCTCATGTTTGACATGTTTTAAGGCATATTTTATTTTATGTAAAACATGCTATACTTACATCTTTACATTTGTACTCTGGGAGTTGTACGTAGAACACAATAAAAGATCTTGCTGTAAACAATAGAAAGGATTAAAGAAACCTCAAACTTGAAAAAAAATAGGTAGATTACATAAAGCATTTTCTTTACCTTTTGGGTCTTGAATATTTTATACTGACTGATGAATTTGGGTAGTCTTTCTCCTGTTAGCTGATACATGTCAGGAACACATTCAGTATTGTGAAAAATATTTTAATATTTTGAATAACTAAAAGTAAAAATGTATGTGTGCTTTCCTAAATAGCCCTCTGCAGGATTTTTTTTGTCTCCATGTAAATAAGTATAAAAATGTGGGGATTTTAATAAGATGGCATTTTTTATTGTGTCTTGACGGATCAAAGTCAGGCTGTTAGGAACCAAGATAAGACGAAATCAAGTCAGGACTTCCACATCCCATGTTTAATGTCCAAAAATTTGAAAATTATATGAAATAATGAAGCCTTCTCTCTCAACAGACAGAAATTCACTAGTATGAATGTCTGTGACTAGTTTAACTAATCCTTAATCAAATAAGGAGCTGCAGACTGAAAATATACAAAAATTATGCTGCAGCAATGTGTTCTTTCTTGTAAAGGACCAGAGGATCCCATGGAAATCAAAAGTCAAAGTGATGGTTCTCAAGCCCTACTACCTGCCAAACAAAGTGAAACAAAATAAATAGTCAACATAAGTCGATGTGGATGCCTCCACCCTCCAAAATACATTTTTTAGGTAGTGTCTTTTGCATTTTTCCAAGTTTGGTTTTTTTTCCCTGTATGATGCAACTAGAATTGTGAAACTTCAGGCTATTTCCGTTCCTCAAATAGTACATATAGTCCATGGTTTCTACTCAATTTAGAATATTTACCTAAGATAACATCAGAATTTCATTCAGTCCTCCAAAGACCAGCCCTTAAACTGACAGTTTAACTGATCTCTTCACAGGAAGTAGTTTGATGGATTTCATTCAGCTTCAAAGGACATCATGGTAGTTTATGATGACAGTAAGTAAAACAAAACCAAATCACACTCAGATTTCTGTTCTGCTAGGAAAGCTACTTCTGGGATGTACTTTTTGTACTAGTTTTCTTTGATCTGTGTTAAATAATGTCAGCTGTATGTTTAAGACCTAAAAACTGATACCTACTTCTTTATTTCTTGAACAATAGTGTGACTACAAAGGGTACTAAATACAGAATAGCCAAATTTCAACTGTATATGTCAGAACCAAGGCTGTGACTAACTTTTTTACCCAAAATTGATTTATGAAAAATTTCAGCACCTTGAAACTTTGCTGACTTAATTAATTGAAATTGGTGATCATGATGTCTGTAGTCCTCTTTGTCGGTAGTTAGGTGTTTAAATGTATGTATGTCTTCAGGTGCCTTGTCCTACTTTCCAGTTATAACATACTTTTCCCTTACTCAGGTGTATAACAGAGAAAGGTTTTCCATTTAAAATCAAAGAAAGGGATACATTTTTAGAGAGAATGATTTGCCATAATATTAGATGTATTTACATGCAAGTTCAGGAAGTGGACTTGCCACTGGTAAGTGGCAGTGCTGGTAGGAAATGAAAGTGCATATGCATCTAAAGGGGATAAAAGAAAAACAAAATTTCTCTGAGCATTATTGCTATTTTTCATTCATTGTGTTTACTGCTTAGTGGTGCAACTATTGCAGATTTTGAACACATACCTTAAATGAAGATCACTTGCAACCTACAAATGAATACAGACTATAAAAGGAGTTCTATAAAATATGAGAAAAGAACTGCATTGTAACCAGAATGAACCTTAAATGAACCTTCATTAAGAATATTAAACCAGGTCCTAATAGACACAGGTATTGATCTAATTAACAGGAAGTGCATAGCTGAACAAAAAGGTCCGATAGAATAAATCCCTTCGTATCGACAGTGTGTTGGCACAGAATTTAGGCAATAAGAAAACTCTCAGTATCAGTATCTCTCATCTGTTCTCCCCACCCCCATCCCCAAATACTCTCATTTATGGTCAAGTCACCTGGAAAAGCTTTTCAGCATGCATATTGTATCACCATGCTTTCATTGCAGATTAATTTAGCAGAAAAAAAGAAAGGAGAAAGAAAGAGACAGACTCCTACAGCTTTAGGTTGCCTTGTGTTTTGAAAGCAAGAAATACAATGTAGTGAGAGAAGATGCACATAAAACACATTTTCCCATGTACTCTAAGAAAAAGATAGAATGTCTAGATTTGTTCACCAGTATAAAGGAGGGTAAAGCCATCCATTTCAGTGAAACTGCACTGCTAAAGTGAGCATTGGACTAAACATGTTGTTCATCTCTCAGATAATATGCATTGTAAGGACTGAAAGACCATAATATACTACTATATATATAATACTAGTATATTTATAATATACTAGTAAACTCCTATTCATATTGATTGGTGACTCCTTATAGTCTTACAAGATATAAGATTAAATAATTTTTTTTTTTTTTAGCTGCTGCTTTTGTCATAATAAGACACTGAATGCTTTTACTGGTTTTCTTTTTTGGACTCTCACATTCCTATTTCATTTTCCCATTTTATACTGAGTATCAAGAAGAGTATTTTATGTTAAAAATGAAAGATACTTATTTTAAAAGTTTATCTGACTGGAGTTGTAAGAAAGACGTAGGTACTGGCACTGCAAAGTACATACATTTTCTATACACACCTATCCATATGCACACATGCATGTACAATGTAGAATACAGTATAAAGGAGAGACAGACACGTAAGTATTTATGTACTGAACTCTGGAACTTGGATGAAAATGAGAACCAATTGTTTTCAGGTGATACACAAAAGTAATTCCATAATCTGGTAGTCCTATAAAAGGCTTTCAAAGGCTTTGGGAATGACGACTCACAAGAGAGACTAATTGTTTTGTTTGCTCCAAATAAGGTTTGCTCAGAAAAATGTAATATAAAAATCTTGAAACTTAATTAACACAAATAGATAGGACACATCCCCACTTTTTTATACTCAAATGCCTGTTTGAGTTCACAAAAAGTAAGTATAAAACACTGAGAAAGTGTATAATAATGAGCATATCTTGTTCTGTCAAACCGCCTGCATTTCTGATTATTTGTACCAAAAAGTTTCAAGGTCAAACATTGTAACTGCATGTTCCAATTAGATAACATACTTGTGCATGAATTATTTTTAACTTTGACTCCAGAATTAATTGTAAAAAAGAAGTCACAAAGCAATTTACAGGAAAGGCTTTTGAATTAATTTAAATGGAAAAAACCAAAACAAAACATAGAGATACTTGTTTGTTTTCTATGTTCATGGTCCCAAGACTGCTTTCTCTGAGATACATTTTATATCTTTAATTTGCCACCCTGTTTCAGCTTTTTGTAGGTATTACCTCAAAGGTGTATATGCTCAGTGTTACTAGAATTGTTATCCAGACCAGGATGTGGTTGATATGCAGTGTAGATGTAGGTCTTCATAAATTAATTGCTTTTATTAAATTTTATTAAATTAATAAATTTTGTTACATTATATGGTAAGTTTTGTCTTTACGTCCTAAAACTGATCAAGACCCTACTTACACAAGAATAATTCCATCCAGAGTGAGGTAATTCCAGCCTTCAGTGAATGTTTTGTCACTTCAGTTTGTACCAAGAAAAGAGAAAGCTACAAAGTTTTATTTGTATGCATACATTTGGTCATTCCACCATTCCACATTGCTGATGTGTAACAGTCATAATAATTATGATAGCACATTTGCAATCATTTTAATTTATTCATAGCTAGACATCGCTATCCTCAAAGAAAACTTTCATGTCTGATGAACTCAGCTTGTTTATTCCCCCTTAGCAAACCTCATTTCAATCTCGTTTGAAAGTTAAGAAAATTCTTTCCATTGTTTTAGGGAAAATGGGAAAACATCTCTAAAATAAATATTAATTTCAGAATTCCCTTCTAAAAATGTTGATTATTCTGCCTTCTGTACATTTCAGAATAAATAGTATCCCACCTTAAAAAAATGTATAACATTATTGCATAACATTAAAGGAAGATCCATTAACATGATTTAGGCCTATAGTATGAAATCTACTAACTTCATGTGTATGTATATATACTGTATAGCTGTTTCATTTGTAAATGAAACAAAAAGATTTTCTCTTCATATAAGAAGATTTTCACTGAGTTTATTAACTGTCTAATGACAATTTCAACTAAGTTATTGTTGCATAATTCTACTTCTCTTTCTGTCAGATGAGTCAGTGGCCAATTTTTATTTTCTTGAGAGGTGTCTCCATTAATGTAAGGTGTGTGTGAGGTATTTTTGAATTTTTTAAATTGAGATAAAATATTAAATATCCAAAATACAGCTTGTAGCTCATTAGGGTAGTATATGTAATCTTGCATTATGTGTGTTTTGTAAAAAAAGCAATTCCATCTCCTTTGTAAACCTTTATGTTTTAAGGAGAATTCTGTTTCTTCCAGGAATAAACACACAAATACAACCAATATAAAAATATAATTTAAGATACCATTAATTGTGTGAGATATCACTAATTGTGCATTTAAGACCACGTGCCATAAGAAAACCATCAGTAAAAGACCAGCCTTTCTGTCTTAACAGCTATCCAAATATACTGGAAAACTCACAACGTGATTTCCAAGTGAATGTTTCTCTGAACTGTTAAAATTGCTTTGAGTCACCTCCCTGGGTAATGCTGGATCAGTGCACGCTGTAAATAGATCAGTTATTTTTGTTGTGTGTTGAAAAAAAATGTAGTGGATCTTCTGATTGATTCATAGTTCATACAGTTCATGAAAGGGAGGATGGCAAGATTCAAATTTCCTCTCTGATGGAGGAGTTCTGGTGGAGGTAGTGACCTTGGATAGGCTTTGAAGGTTACTCATCTTTTAAGTGATTTGAACTTCCGTAAGAAGTAGAAAATACAGGAGAGGGAACATTTTAGTTTGTTGTTCTGAGGGATACTGGTCAGTAGCATCTCTGGTACCCTACCTACTTAAATGATAAGTAGGTTCTTTATGCAGGTCATCTTGTGGGTATTTACATTACAAGCATAGCCTACCACTTAAACCCTTCTCTTCCTCTGCATTTAAATCACAGAAACCTAGTATAATTTAAGCCATATATAATTTGCACTGAGACACTACTCAAAACAGGGCCAGTGGTAACATTTGGTCAAGTAGCTCAAGGTCTTTCCCAGTAAAGTTTGAGTGTATCCAAGAGTGGATGTGGCAAAGCCTCTCAGATACCCTGTGCATTCCATGCTTAAGAACCCTTACGGATATGGTTTGGATATGTTTTGTTTCCTTTTTTCTAGACATATTTTCCTTTGGTCTTGAGCTGCAGAAATTGGACTTCTGGATATTACTCTCAAGTTTCTTCCCTGAATTTTAAGTAAAGGTGATGAGAGTTGCTTTTCAGATCTCATAAGACTCAGACTATTTCTTATTACAAACAGTATTCTTGGAGTATTTGCTTCTCAGATATTATCCGGTACTTTCCAGACATTATTTGACATTCTTGATTGAAACTAAAAGATTCTGCTTATTATTTTGGTTGTTCTAACTAATCTTGTTCTTTCAAATCATAACTCTGAGACCCTTCACCTTTTGTGTACCAAAACAGTGGCGGTTTTTACACTGATGATGAAATACATGCAGAGAGCAAGGACATGCATATGTATGAGGGAAAAATAAAATGATACATGAAAAAATCACACATAAGTGTTATGTTATTGCAGTCTATTCTATTAATTGTTGTCTATAGATAAGTAACCTGTACATCAGACAGAACTAAGTTCTGTGAGAAATAATGGAGAGCTATATCTAGTTGTGAAAGATACAATTCATACACAGGAAAACTGAGAAGAATAAATGTGAATGTTCTGTTTATGATCCAGGAAGACATTTATATTTCTTATTTGGTTTTTACTGGTTTGTTTATGTATCAGAAATATTGTTGGCCAAGCCTGAGCCTTAAAGGGTTGTAAATTGGTATAAGCATTAATTTATAGATCTAGGCTATTTCCATAAGACTGACACTAGTTATCTTAGAAACTGATTTTCGACTATTCATGGTGCCTCTGTGACCTTCTAGTTAGAATCAGTGGATCCTGAGTTTTCCGTGACACCTGAGCTGATACAGGCAGGAATATTCCCAGCCAGGGGAGATAAACTGGCTTTTTAGAAGATGCTACCCAGACCAGTTTGTCTTGTCACAAGTATAGTGCCTGAATGACTACAAAAGCACAGAGCTTTAATAACAAGAGAGATTCAACTATGTTGCCAAAGAAAGCCAGAGACACTCTGAGAGATTAAAGTAAAATGTGAAGCTTTTCTTCATCTGAATTTGTAACATTTCAGTCATCTAACTTCCATGATCCACAGCACACTAACCACTGGGGAAAAGCTTATGCAGCACAATATTGCATGATCTGCCTAATGTTCTGAATCCCTCTTATTGGAGAAAACAGGGATTTAGACTACAGCTCATGCAAGTCAATCCGAGGGCAGGCTAAGGATTATGTTATATTGGTTTGAGAACTACACTGATTTTGGCCAAACAGATAAAAAATTTAGATATTCTATTGTCCTGATGAAAACACTAATATTTTGGGAAAATCAAGTTTTTATTTTTGGAATCTGTGCATCATTCTAACAATAAATAATAGAAACAGCAATATTTGTATAGGAATATTAAAAAAAAAAAATTAATTTAAGAACTATGATCAGAGTGTCAAACTGCCCAGGAAGTGTGAAGCCTCTGTTCTAACACAAGTAAAACCTAAATAGGAGATTATGTTGTACAACAATGCAGTTTATTAACAGTCCTCAGTGATTAAACTGTACAGTGTTGAAACTCTACAAAAACGACTGATGAGGCAAGTATCTACAACAAAAAAATTAAAGGAATTTTACCAACCTGGCACTCCTACTGCCAACATTTCAATAAAATAGTTTAAAAAACCCAAAAACTTTCTAGTGCTCAACTTGCAGTTGTATAATTCTCTGGATGAGAAGTTTCTGCAACAATTTTTACTACCTTGACCCTTCCTACCTTCTGACCTGTTCCAAGAGAGGAAGTCCATGCAAAGTTAGGTGTTTCTGATGGGTTACAGCTTCCCTATGAAAAACAAAACTTGAATCCATTAATCTCTTGACAGCAATTTCAATATGGTTTCTGTTTCTAATGCTGAAAACTACCATCAGCTGCACTTCATACATTTGAGTCACTGCTGAAACTGTATTTTAATTTGTTACAGAGTGCACAGAAGTTCTTAAAACTCTTCATGTTCTTACAGTAGACCAGGTTGCCTAAAGCCCTGTCCAATCAGAAATCCACAACTTCTCTGGGCAGTCTTGATTTCCTTCTCAAAAATACTACACGTCTAAGCAAAGATTTTAACTGAACTGAGAAATGTAGATGAAGACCATAAGCATAGCTATGCCATGTCCTACGTACCATCCCCTCAAATTCCTTTGGAGAAAGGTAACTTTTGATCTGGAAGAAGTTGTGTGTGCACTCAGATTGCATGGGAGTCTTATCAGGTTTGTTTTGAGAAACAGGAAAAATATGGCTTGTTCATTTTCTCTGAAGAACTGAAATGGGAGAGGTGTCAGTATTTTTGGTTAGTTTAGTTTGGTTTGGAATTGAAAAGGAAGGGAGAAAAGGGTTTTGTTCCTTTGTTTTTGCAAGGAAAAGTCAGACCTGAGCACATCTGAGATGGCGAGGGTTTTGCATACTCATCCTTTGTTTTTCTTGTCTAGCTACTATTTGCCGCTTTCCATCCAGACACCTTTAGGGATGAAAATCTTCCAAATCAGGTTTATGCAAATGGATTTCATTAGCTTTGGACAATGGCTCAGATACTTGTATTACACATTGTATTTCAAGTTAATTAATTTTAAAACTTATGGGAAATAACTTTAGAAGTTATCATTGTGTACATTAAAATCAGAAGGTATTTTTTATTTTTATTTTTTAATATCCCTCCTAGTAGCATTTGACTATTGTGAAAAAATTCAACAGATGTTTTTTCAGCTCTTATCTACAGGTAGAACCTGATAGCAAGTATTAGACTGTCAGCACATCTCTAAATTTACTTTGATGCAGGCTGGCAGAAGCAATAGGTACAGCAAAACTAATCTTTCCAATAACACATGTCTCCTAGAGAGACACAGGACTGTATGTATTAAAAATAGCTTGACTGAAGGAAAAAATATATTGACTAGGATTTTCTTATCTTATATTTACTTTTATGTACTGGCAGCCTACCTTCTTTCGCTATTCTCTTCTCCCATGAGGAATAAAAAGAGGCCAGTGCTCCTTTTCTTTTTATTAATAGTGTAAGTATGATCTTTTGAAAAGGAAAAGAAAAAATCTTTCTTTTTGCTTGTCTCTTCTAGTTTTTGAGTCCAAAAAGTGAGCTATACCTAATTTTGAAACAATCACACTTCTTTCCTCCTCACTGTTAACTAGTATCTACCTCCAGAGTAATACGGTGAATAGCTCTGTAGAACAAATATTTGAGTTACTGCACGTTCCTTTTAATAATCTTATTAAATATGTAGTTTAGCTTCCAGTTCTTGTCATATCCAATTATTTTTCTCATTTATTAATATGAATAAAGATCTATTTGTGATTGTATTTTCAAATAGGAAAAGCTTTCTTATATATAGAGGAAGAATTTCCTGGATCAGGGGTTTTATTTTAATATGAAATTTGGCTTGACTAAAATGGAATTATAAATAAAAAATTGATTACAATGTAATTATGGAGACAATTGAAATTTTGGGTTATTAGGAGGACAAAACATTACTGTTTAGGAGTCATCTATTCAATTATGTTGTTGAGTTGCAGTGATCTATACTGTAGGCAGGATGTTCTTGTATGAATGTTTCATGTTTAGATACAGACCTTCCAGATTTCCGTACCACCCACATCCTGAGCTGTCTGAGTAGGAAGGCATTTGTCTCCTTGGTAGTACCTTTGAAATATCCATGTTCCCTCTTAGCTATTGAAAACCTGGAACTCACCCATAGAAGGCAGACAGCTGTTTGCCTCCCCCTGCAACTCTGCCTGTGTTTCCTCCAAAGTTCAGCAAGCCTGCTTTATTTCTTTCTTTGTCAGATGGCTCTCGCCTGCTCCACTTATACCCTCAGCTGAGATTCCCAATTCCATCAAAGCAGAAAAAATATTAAATACATCAAACTGGCACTTACTCCTTAAAAATTACTTCCAGAATTTGTTTAATTACTTTTGTGCTTTCACATCTATAATATATGCTGTAAATGTTGTTGCTGGTGCAGTTGCTGCTGATTCTTTTTTTTTTTTTTTTGCTCTGAAGCAATGTAGCAAAGTTAAACAATGACAGGCTACTCCAATTCAGTGACCGCATTAATTCAACCTCTAAAAATGTCTGTGAAGTAGCAAAATATTATTTACATATTTAGAGACAAGCACAAGAGAGATAAAGTGACTTGTCATAACATTTGAAGCAGGAAAGAAACACGCTCCTGCAATATGTTTCTTGTTTTGTGTGGATGGTTTTTAAGCTCATCTGTCCCCTTTTATCCTGAAGAATTATTCCTATTTTAAACCAAGTGTCTGTCAAGCTCAGACATCTTCTGTTGTTTAACTCCTTTCCAGGTATTACTGGAGAGGAAAGATTGTCTCTCCATTCATGGTTTCTCCAAAGTAGGCTGCTTCTCCAAACTAGAACAAACTTAGGGAAAATATTGTCTCAGAGTTTAATAAAAAAATGTGCATTTTTCCCCTCTCATCTCTGCACCAGTATGACCAGTATGTTAAAGGATTAGATAAAAATAAGGAAGAGCATTATGCATACTTCAGGGTAAGACTGAAAGTTGAGAATAAAAGCCAACACAGATCTCAGTATATGAGATCATGAGTATAATTTCTTTTAAAAGCCTCCTTTTTATTGCAATCAGTGGAAGTGTCAGTGCAGGTGGTATTCCAGGCTTGTACATACCTCTGATGGTCATGGTTGAAATACTTTCCCTCTAACTCAGGCAATGCTTCACTGGAATATCAGGACCAGGGTCAGATGTTCCTGACATACGGTACCTAGGCAGTACGCACAGCCACTGCACAGTGTGCAATCTGCTTAAACTTTTCATCCAGTTAATGGTGGAGAGAACAGACCTGGAAAACCTGAGGTTATCAGAGGAATCAAGCCCACCCAAATGCTTTCCTTCTTTAACTTACACTTAGGTGAGATACTGCCAAGGTGTCTTCTACTGGAAGTAGATGGAGGTAACAGGAGTTGTCACTTGCTGTCTTAATTTAGACACCCTCTGAGGCTGCAACAGGCATTTTGTTCACTTCATTTTCATACTAACCTAACAGCTGGAGCAGAATAACCTAGCATGGGGACCTGAGCTCTGAATGTTTCATAGCCCAGAGCAGACTGAATCCAAATTGCAAGGGAATACCAAGGAGTGTTGTGATTAAAAGCATTTCAGTCCTCTTGCTGAAGGTGAGACAGACAAACAAATTTATGGGTCAGGAAGAGAACAAGCACTTTCGATCCTGATTCTCACCTAACTCAGCTGGAAAGAGAACAAACATCTGTACTTGTTTTAGAAGGGTTTTTTTGTGTGTAGTTGTTCAGTTAACTTCAATGGTAATGTAATGCAGAGTTTACCAGAAAGTCCGAAGCCTCAAGTTTACCCTTCTGTTAGCTGAGCATCAAAAAACCCTCAGGAGCACACAGCCCTGCCTTGCCATTGTGTGCTCCTTTGCCAACACATCTGTGACAGCAGGGAGCAGCCACCATCAGGGCCCCACCAGCAGCTGACCCCTACAATGATGGAGAGATCCGGGACATGCTGGCCCATATTTAGAGAGGGTTTCAAGCTGAAACTGGGCTCTGGCAATGGGCAACATATGGTTGACTTTTCACAGGATCAACCTAAAATCATCTGGCAACTTTTGAGGCTCATGTGACCTGCCAACAGTAACATCCTGGCTTAAATCTTAGCCAGCAAGATACAGAACTTGAGTAGTCACTGCCTATTACTGAGTCTCATCTGGGGCACCATCAGGCTGGCTTGATGCAGGATTGCTGTGATACTATGGTCATCATCAGACTGCTGCACTTTGCCACGTAAGAACCTGTTCCAATGATATTATCAGTCCTGGCAGCTGTACAATACTGAATGCAAAGCTCTGAGAAAGAAGCCCCAGGTTAAGGTTGAGGGACATAGGAAAACATCAGCAGCTGGCTAACTGTCTTGGTTTCAGCTGGGACAGAGTTAACTTCTTCTTAGTAGCAGTTACAGTGCTGTGTTTTGGATTCAGAATGAGAATGGTGTTGATAGCGCACTGATGTTTTGGGTTTTTTGCTAAGCTGTGTTCATCCTAAGTCAAGGACTCTTTTTTTTTATTTGTATCATGCTTCGCCAGTGAGGAGTTACACAAAAGAAACTGAGAGGGAGCACAGCTGGGACAGGTGACCCAAACTGACCAAAGGGATATTCCACACCAGGGAATGTCATGCCCAGTATATACACTGAGGGGAGTTACCTGGAAGGGTGCTTGATCTGGGTTCGGGAAGGGAGATCTGGTATCGGTCAGTAGGTGGTGAGAAATTGTACTGTGCCTTGCTTGGGCTTTTTCCTCTTCTCCTTCTTCCCCTTCTCCTTCTTCCCCTTCTTCTTTCTTCTTTCTCTTCTTTTCCTTTTCTTTTTTCTTCTTCTTCTTCTCCTTCTCCTTCTTCATCTTCTCCTTTTCTGTCTCCTTTTTCTCCTCCTTCTCCTTCTCCTTCTCCTTCTCCTTCTCCTTCTCCTTCTCCTTCTCCTTCTCCTTCTCCTTCTCCTTCTCCTTCTTCTTATTATTATTTCATTTTCAATTATTAAACTGTTCTTATCTCAAAATACAAGTTTTACTTCAGTTCTTCTCCCCATTCCACCAGGATGGGGGGGAAGGAATAGTGGGAGATTGAACGAGTGGTTGCATGGTGTTTCATCTCTAGCTGGGCTTAAAACCCTGACACCAGTGTAATTCACTGTGCCTCAACTATATGCTGAGGATGCCAGAACTCACTAAATCACAATTAGAAACCATTTCCCAGATCCCTTGGAGGAGGAATAAAGGCAGTTGAAGAGTACAGGTTAGATCATTGTGTTTGTAACTTACGTGGGTTTTAGAAAATATGAGGACTAGACACAGGATATAGTAATTAAGAATTTTTCTACACAAATTGTCTTAGGACTGCTGTTTGGTAGAATACAGCACAGAAAATTCAGCACAGATAAGTCCCTTATCTTCTGAACACTGTGTTTTGGGATAAAGTTCAATGATTGTGCCAAAAGCTACCTCAGCACTGTTTGTTTAGAGTTTGTGAATGAAGCTGAATTCAGTGATCTGAACACAAGGGCTGGATAGGCAAGTTATTTAGCTTTGATCTTTTTATTTGTTCCTCTGAGAGAGTTGTGGAATGAGCCCCACAAATTCAGTGAATATTTAGGATTTTATAAAATAATGTTTGTAATTGAGTTTGTAAAATTTTGTGTGTTTTGAATATATTTTCTGTTTTAAAATTTATATAAAAGACCATACGGATTTGATAGCATGAAAATAATTTTCAGCAGAAAGGAATTGTACGTTCAACTAGATTTAAAAATATTTATTTTGATAGACAGGTTATATATTTCATTGCTTTGTTGTATTCTCTATTTTAATAGAGAACATAACAAAATATACCTACTGTATATGGGTGGTAATCACTCCATTTGGCAATCTAGCAAAGATACAATGTCATCTTCCTCACTCAGTTGTTCATCATAACCCTGTGGTAGTAACACTGTGTACAATATTATGTACGATATGAGGCATGTTTATAAAATCACATAATGGAGTAAGGAAAATCTCTTATATTCAAGTATCTGTTTTTTTCAGTTACTTATTGTGACACTCAAATGTTATGAATTTCATACATTCATAGTTAATAAGGTGTCTCCTCAGAAGGCAAATACTGGTGTTTGCACAAAGCTCTTCTGACCTCATTACTTAGGCTAGACTGAAAAACCCAGTTCTCTCTGCTTCCTCTCCCTTCAGGAGGCTTCAGAGCATGTAAAAGGAACACTTTTAATGGATGTTTTTTGGCTCAATTGATGCAGCAATATATTATTATCTAGGTGTAACTCTCTCAAAATTTTATGAGGCTTCACAGAGTAGTTCAAATGAACATAAGTTTTATGTTCCATACCTAACAGATCATGCAAGTTTCTGTCATTATCAGTTAGGATATGCTTGATCAAGTTCTGACAGTTTGCAAATGATGAGGTGTTTTTTATTCACTGTGATGCATCTGAAAGTCAATAGATTATTAAGGGGACTGGTTCCCAGTTTAAAAATACAGAGTGATTATTGGTACCAAACCTAGATATAGTTAAATAGTAGGAAAAAATGCGGAAATTCAGAAAGGTATTCAAAAGCCAAGTCACATGATGCAAGAAAACATCCTTAGTGCATTCTCTTCTCACAAATGTCAGGTATGGTGCCTTCAAAGCTAGGTTTTGCATCTTACTACCCATTTTGACTAACATTCTAAAACCTGAAGGCACTGAAGTATGTTTTAAAGAAGCATGCCCATAAACTTTCATTTTATTTTCTTTTTCTTAGAACTCGTATTCTCAAAAGAGGTAGAGCGGTATCACTGGAGCATAGGAGGAACCTTGAACCTAGTTAAGTGAGCTTAGACTAGATTTTTCCAGAGGGAAATTTATGCAAATAAAATAGGCCATGGTGTAAATATTTTGTTTATCACAGATCTTTCTGATTTTTTGATACCTTACACTGGCATTTTTTGGTGGGTGATAGCTAGCTAGGGAATAAGCCAATCCAATCCAAGCCAGGTGAGTTGCAAGCTTTAGCAAACTACACTTCTGTACATCCATCCTGCTTTGTGGGATCATGACAGGATAGGATGGTTTATTTGTTTGGTCTGCTCTAGAAGATGAAATAGTTCTCTTTTTTAATAGAAATCAGGAAAGAGACACATAGGGAATATTAGGTCATAAGCTGCTATTTGCATACTAAGATCTTAATTATAAGTGCAAATTTCAAAAGGGATGTTAATTTCAATTATACGCTCCACTTGGTCCACTTAAGACCCCATTACTTTGTTCACTCAGTTATCACCATCATGCGGAAAAAATTAGGTTGTCCTGTGTTGAAGACACAGCTGCACTGTCCTAGTTTTCTGTGAGGCAATGGAGGAAACTCACTGCCTCTTTTATCACGGAGAGTGTAACAGTGGCAGCGCCTTGTTCTGTATTGAAAGTGGAAGTACCCAACATGAAACATGAAACACTGCTCAAACTGTGGTCTCACAATCTTATTACACTAAAGCTCTGGTTTCCACTAGATGAGTGTACACTAAGGTGTGACTTGCTGACTGTGCAAGACAGAATGTTATGTACTGAGAACAAATTTTTCCTTGTTGCCTACTTTTATATGCGTATTGTTAGTAAAATATAGTAAAAAAATAACTCCCTCTTTTTAATTTCCCTGGGGTTTAAATGCATAATAATGTAATATGAATTAATATATTTAGATTAGTTTGATTGAAGGTAGAATTATTTTTTTTCAGTCTAGAGCTGGGTTTATACTGAACTTCAGCATAAATGACCTTCCCAAATGTATTAAACATCTGAAGGACTGAAAACAAAATTAATTTTGTCTTGAATATCTGACTATTTGCATGTCAGTGGCAAACATACCTAAGGCAAGTTTATTGTGGGAAAGGAAACCTTTCTGCCCTTCAGACAAGGTACTCTCCACTCCATGCATTTACATGAAGCAAAGCATCCCATGAGGCTTAGGAAATATCCAAGGTAATAATCTTAGTTGTCCTGACCAATATATTATTTCTGAATAAAATAGGAACAAGTAGTTGAGATCTTTTAGTGAATAATATGACCTCCTTTGTTTGCCTACATAATGAATTGGCAAGACATATCTAACTTGGTGAAGTACATGGCAATAATGCAGTAATCCCAATATAAAAATTATTATTTTTTTAAAGATTATACATTTCCTGGGCAATTTAATCAATCTGCAAAATAAAACAGTCTTAAGAATTCATTCGTAATTTGGTGTTATTTTTCCTTGCTAATATTTTATCAAATATAATTATGGTGTAATGAATTATGGTTTTAAGAGGATCATGTTTACAATTTTACACATAAAGGATAATATCATCTCCCTGATAAGCAGTTAAATAGATAGCTTTCTTATTAATAGCACAATGATACAATCAAATGATGGGTAATTTCTATTACCCTTACAAATAGATAAGAATAATATAGATGTGAAAGAAGCATTGATGTGGAAAATGTTAAAATAACAAATCTTATTAGATGAAAGAATTTAGAAATAACTTGTCAAGAGGGTAATGACCTCAATTAAATTTTATGTGCAATTATAATTGGCATTTTTAATAAAGGAATGCCATTGCAAATTGCATGTTTGATATAATATTACAGGGCATCTTATTTCCTCTGGCTTTCATTTATATTAAATAAAAATCTTTGAGATAATCAAGGAAGATAAATTTAGAGTTTTGAGAATCTGCTCAGATTATAGGTTTCAAATAGTTTCAATACAAACGAGAAGAAAGTGAGAAAGTTATCTGGTAGTGATCCTTTTGTTCTTTTTACCTAAAAGATGCTACTATTCAACATCTTTTGTTGATGTGGTGTGTATTGTTAGATGTAGTCAAGGTTGTAGCATCTCCAAGATGTAGTCAAATAGAATCTTTTATTATTAATACATCTAATTTGAGTCAAGAAAATTCACTGTGTGCAGAACTCTCTGTATCATTTCCTGAGAAAGTTCTAAAAATGACCGAGTTTTCATCTTTTGTGCATGTAGCTATAAGGAAAGTATAATGCCTTACATTTTCATTCTGGTCATGTGCTAGTTTCTACCTCCCAAACTAATACTAAAATAGTAACTTCAAAGCAGTTGTGCAAATGTAATCAATGATGTGTATTGGGGAGGAGGAGGGGCTGCCTGTGGAGTCCTCACTCCAAAACACTACTCAGTATAAGCTTCTTACTGGTTTATATTGTCATGTAGTTTTGTTAATATTCAACCTAAATGGACTTAATAACACTGGAATTGTGCAGGTTTCAAATCTGGGAAAATATTACAAAGAGAAAAGTCATCTTAAACCATCTCTCAGTGTTTCGTGTTTCATGTTTCTCCTTTGCTTACATTAAATGGTAGGAGAAGGGTTGCAGTTGCAAATGTAATAGTAGAAGGGGTGAGTTTAACTGGTGGAAGAAAAAGCAACAAATAAGGAATATTGGCCCAGGGATGAGGTAGCAAAAAATAAGCTATAATAGTTGTTAGGAAAGTACTTAATAGAAATTCTAAGCAAAAATAAATGGTGTCTGTAGCATTTGCAAATAAGCAGCTGGTACCATTCACAGCCTACCCCAATTACCTTCTGTTAATCTGGCACATCTTTAAAATGAAACACTGTGCATAATTTTTCATGGTTCAAATACTGCAGACATTTCTTCAGGCACACCAAGAAAAGCCACTATCACAAGTGACCTGTGTAATTGAATGTGAGTTATTTTAGAAACAGATTTCCACAGAGGGAAGGAGAACGGTGGCCATGGGGAATCCTCAGCATTTACTTTTTAAATTCTGAGCTGATACATGAGTGTTAAAAGAGAGAAACTGATACTGTTGAAAAAGAAATGGGTATTCTTTAATGAAAAGTGTATCATTTGCATACTGTCATATGTATGTAGATATGTTTGTAGATATGCTTGGGATTTACTGTAACCCAAGGACTAGATGCTGATGTAGTTTTGAAGATGAAATGTTTTATGGATGAAGAACAGAGTACTGCTCCATCAAAGCATGTTTCAACACAAAACTCTGGGGAAGAGCTGCAGTAACTACTTCAGAGATTAGGTGAAATTTGGACATTTAAGACCAAAAGAAACCCATAAATCCTGTGTTTCATCTAGCTTTGGAGTAGCCTAAATTGATCTTATATCCACATTTTTGGACTACAGTTTTTAATTCACCTAAGCTGAAGATCCTTTCAATCCGTGAGGCTAATGCTTAGTTCTCATAAAACACACTTGGGATCCAGTATGATATTGAGAGTTACCTGGCTCTAGAGTGACCTTCTGACTGACATAAAGTCATGGAAGCCAGTTGTAAAAAGGATGAAATTTATACCAGCTAATCTTGCAGCTGAGTATTCAGTTGGTTTACCTTTTTTCATAAATAGTAATTATATTTAATTCCTTTACAGAAGAAAGTTATCACATTTCTCAAAATCTTGTCAAAGGGATTAGTTTGTGTTAGCAATCCAGAGGTCAAAACTGGTCACCACAGTCCACTGGAAAGTGTATTCTTACAGTTTTACCAGGAGACTTTTGTTTCTTCTTTTTTTCAAGATTGTTCCTGGAGTCCCTTTTGAAGTTTTCATGTATTAAATACAATATTTAAGACTAGATGTACACTTCTTGCAGCCTACATTTTTGACAGGTGGGATTTTTTGCTGTATAAAATTTTATGAACTTGTCCGGAACAAGCAACCTGTAGAAATCAGTGTTTCTGGAGACAAGGAGTGCTTGAAGATGTGGGAAACAGAGATTAGTAAGACAGTTTGAAAGCTGTTCTTTTGCTCAGGGAAGCTTTTCTCTGAGCAACAGAAAACACTTCATTTTGTACAAACGCAGAACACTAAACTACTGAGCAGTACCCTGTAAGTTAATATGTTGTGCTGTTAATTCACAAGTATACTTTGTTTTATCATCAGTTTTTCAAGTTTAAATTATCTTACTGAAATATTTACTGAACTATTCAATTTTGAAATTATTTTTATCCAATATATAACTAGGCAGCTGATCACCAAAAAGAGATGGACTTTATCCATGTTAGTCAATGCTTGTCCACTTGATTTATTGTATTATAAAATTCATCATTGTATTGTTGCCTTTCCCTGGGCTTAGAATTAAAAGCCAAACACAGTTAGAGGGGAAAAAAGGGTTTTATCTCAGTATTTTTTAAGGATCCTCAGGTGCACCACATCCAGGTAGAATGCATCAAAATGCACCCCAGAATGCACACCGAAATGCACACGCACGATGATTGGTGTATACAGTTCTAGACCCTGCAAATTAGCATATCTATCAAAGGTTCTCCAATGAGAGGCTCGAGAGAAGCTCCTGTCCTGAGAAACCTTCCCTGTGGGTGGGTCTGTCTTGGTTTACAGAATGTGTTCTGGAGAGGACCTTGGTGTCTGGGGCTTTCTGACCCAACTGCAAGGTTTCCAAGACCTTTGGTCTCTTGGCTTAATGGAACTTTGGGTCTAAGCTAGTTATCAGACTTAAGGAATTACAAGTGTGTGGGCTAAAAGCCCTAAGGATACGTACAAAGCTGTATAAAAGGATATATGACAGGGTATAAAAGAGGGGTATATAAAAAAGCGAAAATCATCTCCTGGCATCAGCATAACATCAAATAACACAAGGGAAATAGCGGCAATATTCTAAGTTTCATTTGGAAAATTGTTTCCTTTCCTGTGACACCCCTTTTTGGGGCTTAGTGCATTACTATTAGGTTTTCAAAATACTTTCAATATGATTTGGAATAGGAAGCTTATTATAAAACCTGTCTTACAGTCTCATGACATACCTGTGGCGATGCACTCATGATCGAGTTCCCACATGGGAAGAACCAAAGGATGGAACCTTTTGGAAGGTACTATTATTTGCTGTCACTACATCCTATGGTCTGGGGTTGGTGGGGTGTTTGTCAATGAAGCCACCACTTTCTACTAGTCCAGTAAAAAAGACTGGTCTGATGTCTTTAGTGCTTGAAGCAATACAGGTTGTTATAACAGTTTTGACTGCCCAAAAAAATCCTGACGGAAGTTACTATAGCTGCGGACTTGTGGAAGATGATTTAGCGTCATCTAAATGCCAAAAAAAGCATTTCAAGCTGAGAAAAGGCCAAAAATCAGAGGACTGAATTGTAAATCAAGGAATCTCTTATTATCTCATGTTGATCACCAGATTTCCATTACAATATAAAAATTTTTTGGAGGAGGGAAAATCTTTTTATACAACAACAGTAACATAATTGCTCGTCTGTTTGCATGAAAATAATCTGATTTCCAAGTGGCTAAAGTATAAGACCACAGGGTAAGTACTGTATTATCTCATAGAACAACACTGTAGCAATGATAATACTACACTTCTAAAACAAATATAAACATATTTCACAATATATAAACAAATATTTCCTAATAAATAAACTTCTCTTTCCCACACAGATAAAAAGCCCTAAACTCTTGGCCTTTTCTGTAGTATCTGCAATAGACCTGAAGTAACCTGTAAAACTCTTTGACTATTTCATGTCACTGGAGTGTAGATTTTCATTACAAGATTTTTATTAAAAAATACTGGTTCAACCAAAAGAGTGCATAATGCTGCCATACCTGGGGTTTTTTTCACTATACCACCTCATTTAAATTCTTTGAGAAAGAATGATTGCCATTAAATGCTTATGTCCCTAAAACATAATATGGAAACCACAACCTGGGCATCTAAACAAAAGCCTTTGAGATAGTGTGCTGAAAGTCAAGTCACTGGCAAGTACGCAGTGCCACAACATTGATGTGCTGCATGGAGAGTTTGACTGAAGTCTGTGGGTTCTTTTCGTTATTGTCATGGTTTGACCCTGGGTTGATGGACAGTTATTCACTACTATTTTAGGTTTTTCTTTTTCTGTTCTTTCCAATAACATGCTTAGAAATTACACTCGGGGCTTTCTTACTTTAATTTTTTCTGTTGCATGGTACCCTATTTTTTCTGGTTTGTGAAAAACCATGCTGGCAGGACATACATTATCTAGCCAGGACTAACAAACCTGTAGGATAAGCATCAATATCCTCACCAACCCCCATGTGAGACCTGATGGTTGCCTTTCTTACTATCTGTGGACTTTGACAAAGTTCTTCTGCTTAACTAAGTAATTTTCTCAGCCAGGGCTTTACAGCTGGACTCTATCAAAAAGTCTTTGCATCAGAAAGTGGAATCCCTTGGAGGAGAGGTAGAATTAAACTTGTAATCGAACAGTAGTTTTGAGGGGGTAGAAATATAAATGCTGCTGAAAATAAGAAACAGAGTAATATCTGATAATGAATATAATAAAGTCATTATGGGAGCTCTACCCAATGCTCACCTATAATTGAACACAGGACAAAAAGGATATTTATAAATTCCTTTGGATTCTCCTCTTAACACAAAAAGATGGAGAGGATAGTGGCCATATAAAGAACATCAGGTACTTAATTCTGTAAAAGTAAATTATAATTTTAGCTACCATAGAGGAGTAAAATGGAGAAACTCTTTATGTTGTGCTGCTTGAGAATTCATAAAAAAGTAACAGGAAGTGTTTGCCATGGGGAAAAACAACAAGCTCCACCTTTTATTGTTATTTTTTATGGTCTTCAGACTTGAAGAAGCCCATCTTAGAATTTAGACTTAAATTCTAAGTCAAGCTGAACCACTGATTGGGTTTTTTTCCTACTGGGATTTTGTTTTCTGTTCATTGAGTATTTTGAAAAAATGTGTCTTATTTTTGTTATTTTGCTGTTCATAATCTTGACCAGTATATACTTCATTTGTTCATTCATCACAGTCAAATGCTATCTTCATGAATCACATCTGGTGTCAATGATGATCACTTCTTTTGTAGGCGAGAAGCAATTGGCTACATATTCAAGGTAGACTTTTCGTTAACAGTTTATCCTCTGAAAAGCTAGATCATTCTCAACACATTTTAGAATATGTTTCAAAATGTATGGACTCCATAGATAATGCATGCATCTTCTTTGCAAATTAAAAAAGGTTTTCGTTTTAGGGATATGCTAGCTAATAAGCAGCAAAGTAGTCTTTGATACTTTATATAAAAAATTCACGTTTGAGAACAAACTTATTTGTATAGTTGGTTTCGGTAAAGGTTTTTTAATTTGATTATATTTATGTGAAAAAAGACATGCCACATATCCTACTGAAGTTCTGTTGACAGTAATCTCAGGTTTAGATGGGGCAGAGATGAGTACAGAGAGTTGATACCATAACCAGCATTATGATACACAGCTATGAAAAAGTAATTTAGAATATTGCTGTTAATATTCCATTAAAATATTGAAGGTTCACATTAAGATCAGCTAGATCCTGTTCAATCAGAGAATAGTCAAGTGTCTGTAAGGAAGTTCTCAGTCAAAACAGAATAGAAAGTGTGGGAGGGAAATGATTATTTGAATCTCTTCTCTTAAAATTATCTCTAGGATTATTTCAGGCATAAGGAAAGTCAGCTTGATAAAGCTAAAGCATCATATTTACATTAGTAATTTCTGACATTGTATCTGAATGTATCCTTGGGCTGCTGTTTAGCAACACCTCTATTTTGTCTGCATCTCATAATCCCCCTTTCCCTGGAAGAAGAAAAGCAAAGCCAAACAATTTTTCTTTGTTTCTAATAGGAACAATTGTTCAAAAAGTTTTCCCAATTTAATTGGCAGAAGATGCTGACTTATACAGAAACATATATATATACACATTTCATTATAAAACAATATATATTTATTTTTAAACAATGTTTTAAACCCTTAGACTTGAATGAAACTGCTGACATAAATCCATGTTCAATGCTTTGATGAATGAGGAGCATAGTACTATTTTTTATTTATACTATGCCCTAAAGCTGAGCTTAAATTTAGAAAAGACAGAAGATAAAAAAGTTTGAAAATAAAAAATACTGTTCTTTTGTCACTATAGAAGCATGAAATAATATAGTAAGTGGGTTATTGCTGTTGTGTTTTCTCCAGCTATCACATAATACATTTTAATTTGTTGTCTGAATCCAAGCTTGTATCTGCTCACTTACTGAGTGAAGTATTTAAACAGAAGTAACAATAGGAGCTGTAAAATTAAAAATGCTTTACTTGAAGATACCAAAAAGCTCCCCTGTATCAACAAGCCCATCAACAGTGCAGGGTCGGGGTATAGTGGCTGGAAAGCTGCCCAGTGGAATAGAGCCTGGGAGTGCTGTTTGACAGCAGCTGAACGTGATCCAGCAGTGCCCAGGTGGCCAAGAACTCCAGTGGCATCCTGGCCTGAATCAGCAATAGTGTGGCCAGCAGGGCCCGGGCAGTGATTTTCCCTCTGTACTTGGCACTGGTGAGGCCACGCCTTGAGTGCTGTGTCCAGTTCTGGGCCTCTCAGTGCAAGAAGACATTGAGGGGCTGGAGTGAGTCCAAGGAGGTCCACAGAGCTGGTGGAGGGACTGGGCTCAAGTCTTGTGAGGAGCAGCTGAGGGAGCTGGAGTCATTTAGTCTAGAGAAAATAAGATTCAGTGGAGACCTTATGGCTCTCTACGACTACCTGAAAGAAAGCTGTAGCCAGGCTGGAGTAAGTCTCTTCTTCCAGGTAACAACTGATAGACCAAGAGGAAATGGCCTCAAGTCGCACCAGGGAAAGTCTAGGCTGGATAATATGGAAATTATTCACTTATTCACTGAAAGAGGTGTCAAGCATTGGAACAGTCTGCCCAGGTTAAGTGTGGGAATCACCATCCCTGAAAGTGTTGAAAAAACATGTAAGCATGTTGCTTAGGGACATAGTTTAGTGGTAGAATTGGCAATGCTGGGTTAACCATTGGACTTGATGATCTTAGAGGTCTTTTCCAACTGTGATGATTCTATGAGTCTACCTTTTTCAAATATCATTGTTGTGTTTGACTGTGGCATCTTCAAGATGCCCTGGTAAAAATTATTATGTTCAGTAGTGTTAGGAAATAATAGCTTCAAACTTGAAATCCACTAAAAGCTTTCCATATACCCTTGCGCTGAGTGAAAAGAACCCATGAAAAACAAAACCCCCAAAACTATTTATCAGAGGTTGTGAATCTGGACATAATCGTAATTAGATCATATTTAGTATGGGATTTTTGCATTTTGATCTGCATGATGATTTACAGAAGCCTGCATTTCTGAATCAGATTTTTCTATGGATACTTTTTTTTGGGTTCTTGTTTTAAGCTACATGAGCAAAACCCATCTTCTCTGCCCCCATCATAATTTTCTGCATTTAGTGCTATAGGCAGGAATTTATACATATTGTAGCAACTCTCAAAATAAGTGTTGCATTTTTGGATATCCTAAAGGATCCATGAATTCTAAAATATGGATCATAAAGTAAGTATATCTATACACACACAGATTCATGAAATTGCACTTGCATGTTTTTCATACCTGAATTCTGTAATATTTACCAGTTGTTTTGGTTTATGTTCTGCCATAAAACCACTGAAATGAGAGGCATGTGAAATACAGTTTTAAAATGAAAAAGAATAATGCTTTCAGCTATATCTGGGTTTAGACCTGGAGACCCATCAGTAAATTACAATAAAATGAAATTATGCACAGATCTGTATACACAACTTTTATTTGAAACAATTTCTAGATGAGACAAAGCGGATAGATCTTGTCAATCCAATTCAGTGAAACATTTATTGTAGTTTTGCCTCACTGAACACAATGAAAGTGTCTACTGTTAAAAAAAATTAGTAAACATGCAAGTTAAAGCAACTAATGTGGATAAAATTTTGAGCCCCAGAAAGGGTGAGAGCACACTGGACTTTTATCCTGCACTGAAGAGGAGTTAACCAGCAGACCATCCAAAGACTGATGGTTGATTAATATTTTCGTGGGGGATGATAGAAAAGGTAGAAGCTAGCTCGTAATGTTTTATAATAGCACAAATTTGAAGATCTTCCTTGATAAGGAACGGGATCAAAATCTTACACAGGGAGAAATACATGAGTTGAAGAGTTGGATTAATATATGTGAGAACAGAGATTAGAGTGCACCCTCATCTATCTAGGGACATAAAGGAAAAATTTCTAATGTTAAATAGGTTTTCAACATATACAATTAAATAAAGAAGTGAAAAATGTGTATATTAAACATAGTCAGGCCATCATGCCATTTTTATCTATGAAAAAATAACTACAGACAAAATATTCCTAGGACAAATGAACAAATGACCAAACATTCTTTATAACACTGTCTTGACTGTAAATGTTGGTTTTAACAGATGTGAAAGTCTGAACCAGTTTTTCAGCAGAGGATGTGAAAATATAAAAATCTAGGTATTCTTATGGTACAATTTGTTATCCAGGTTGTCTGAGAAGATGCCTTCTGCCTGTTTTTCCCCCTCCTCCTGTTCAGCAGTAACCCCATGTTACAAATACGTTTCCTTTCTCAGCTGCAGTTAGAGGACTGCTATCAGTGTCTGACACCTTCATCCCCAGTTCTCAGTCAGGCACTGACTAAAAGTCATTCTGAGTCAGCATGTCAAGAATATTCTGACAAAGACTCGAGTAAGTAAAAGTTACAAGGAAATTGGGAGACAGATTTACAACTGCAGCAAATGGGTCTTGTGGATATTTGGTACAAGTAAATTTCTAGTGAGCTGGAAACAGTGCTGGAAGCAATGAGGAGAACTGTGAGTCGACAGGCACAGCTTTTAGGTAGCGACAATTTAGATCAAAAGAGAAGATATTCTTGTCTTCACAGGAAGGAAAGAGGACTCATAAGCTAAAACCGAGCAGTGCAGGCATGCTGCTTCCAGACTGAAGCGGTGTGATGCTGTGCTAATTAACTAGGCCAGTGAGAGCTGAAGGATCTCAGATAGACACTTTATTTAAGAGTACAAAAATAATTACCATATTATGTTGCCAGCTTCTGTAGCCTTCTTGTTACATTTTCAAACTATCAATTCCATGCTTTTTGGCATGGGGGAACTTTCCTATAAATATCCACACTATATTTACTTGACAATAATTTGGTTGCTGATGTAACATAAGGTATATTAATAGCATTTTTTTCCCCTCAGACTTCCATTCTTCCTTTACACTTTTACTTGCCTTGTCATATAAAAATAATAATAAAATGCTTTCAAGCCAGGTATTTTTGCTCTGTATTGGTCTAGTGCTTGCCAAAATAGTGTTTAGATCCATGACTCCAAAACTAAAGTGTGTGCTACTGGGTAAAAAGCACTCATAAACATGCAGGCCTCTGTGTTTTGAAGGTTCTGAATTTAGTCTTCAGTGTAATACTTTTTTATCTTTGCTACAGAATATTTCACATTGCAGGATGTAAATTGAATTTTCTTTCATAAATTCCAGTTTTCTCGAAAAAATACTGGTCATTATAAGAAGTACTCTGGGCAGAGGGCAAAAAATGTGCACTCTTACAATTTTTTTAATTTCTCCCTTTTCCCATTTTTCTTACCTTTTCTTATATATTTATTTTGTTCAGAAAAATCAAAATATGTACCACTTGTTTTAGCTAAGCAAGACTAGTATGTATCTTTCTGTATATTCTGATATTCTGTATCTTTCCGTTTCAATACTTGCAGAATTATTTTAAGACTTCTTCATTTTCTAAAATCTAATCTTATTTTAGTGAGATAAATCACATGTAGCAGCAAAACCCTCATATTTAAAAACTCATAGTGATGCTCTAAATCTTGGAATCAATAGCTTCCAGTAATCTTGTACTCTCCTGTGTGTATGGTCTCTGACAAATATATAATGTGTTTAGTCTCTTTATTTCAAAATATTATTATATAATATCTCTTATTTAGTTTCCCCTGAAAATGCCCCACAGAACTTAATTTTATTTACTTCTTGACAGAATGTGCAACAGCTTGCTTTTTGTTCATTCCTTAAGATGTGAACTCTTTGAATGGGATTGGATCCCTTGCAAAGGACTGCACTTGGGCAATGCAAAGGCATGTGCCTCATCTAAGATTTGAAATAAATGATTTAAATAGGTTTTTAGAGGAGTCGTAATTACTATACAAGCTTTCTGCACATAAATGAATATGATTTAGCTGCATATATTTACTTAGAATGTAATTACTTGCCAATCTATTACTGCTCAGCTTTGCTGAGTCTATTTTTAGAATTAAATCATTATGTGTCCTTTTCCTCTCAGCACATGGATCCTGTGCTAGGAGCTCTGTGCTACCGAACTGCAATAGACAGCACTCTTGTACAAGGCCACTGAAGGAAGAAAAATTGGCCACAAAACAGGCTTTAGAATAACTGATTTTATACATAAATTGTGTTTTTAAAAATCCTGAGCAAGTATGTTTTGATAACTGAAAGACATATTAGTGCATTACATAGTGTCCCTAAGAGAAGCTTCCTAAGAAATCAGCATGCCAGAAAGATGGAGCAGGAAGAACTTTATACTGGCTCTAAGTTTATAGGCCCTTGGCTATGAGATGGGCCATCCCTGTCCTCCCCTCAGGCTTTTTCTTCAATACTTGTGTAATAACCTATTCACATTCCTAGTTTCTAAAATGAACATCACTTTTTGTATTCTTTGTCTTAATTTGAGCTAATACAATTTTCAAACTATTTCACGTTTTCATTGTCACTGCCCTTCTTCTTTATCTGTGGAAAGTTTCAGTTTGTTTTTGTGCAGCAGTTGGTATATTAGCCCACAAGAACAAAATTTTCCTTGCTATAAACACTTGCATTTGTCATTTGACCAACTTGGATTCTCCACAACTGAGGACATCTTAGGTATCAACATTCCTAAGAAAACACATATGAAATTTTTACTTCAGTCCTGTCTGCACTCTGATTCATCTTCTTCCTTCCCACAGATTTTGTGATTATCCATTCTCAATCCTCCCATATTATTTCAACAATGCAATGTTTCTCTCTCTTTTCTTTTTTTCCCTAAAACTGGTTGGGAAATCACATTTTCTCCTTTTTTTCTCCAGTTTCAGAAACTATACGAAGTAACACATTAGCTTCAGAAATTTAATGAAAGGAAACCCTACATCTTGTCTAATCCCTTCATTCTGCTGTGAATGAGACATGAATTATTACTTGTTAAAGCTTTAGTTTTTGTTTGGGCAGTTGCGTAAATATAACTGGCTAAAGCATGCATGTTTAATTTTACTGCAATACACTGTTCAGGATGTGCCCCAAACGATTTCTTAGCATTTGCATTGAGAAGTAAAAGTACAAAAATCTGAAAGCTACTGATAACCTCTAGCCAAATGAATAAATCTATGCTTATGAATTTTCTCTGCACGTGAATTGCTAAAGGAGAGCACAGCAATTCCAGTTGCTGTCTGCTATGAATGAATAAAGTTAGTGAGTGAATTATTCACAGTCCAGTAGGATATCCTGGAAAAGTCTTCATTAACTAATACTTTTTTCCAATAGAATAACTTAAACTCTGTTTGGAGTCTAGCATAATCAAAATGGATTCTGGTAGTTCCTGACTAGGCACACATACAAGCCCATTTATTTTTCGGTATTTCAAAAATATAATATGGGAAAAACGTATGACAAAATGTATGTAAAGTGACTACATACACCTCTGAGATTAAAAGGACATTCGGTGTCACATTTTGATGTCAAGTGAACTTTAACATAGGAAGCGTAATGGTTGACGAAGAAAAAATAACAATATGGAGATGAGGAATTCTACAGTTTAGAATAGTGAATTTGAAGTCCATTGGTCTCCAATAGTGAGGTTTTTTTTTAAAGGTGCTGATTTAGATTGCTAAATTAATGTGTATGACTTTTAGTCAATTTTCTACTGGTACAGAGACTTTGATTTTATAACTTTTTCTCCCCTTTGTCAAGGTGTTGATGTGTAACAATGTTCTCTTGATTAGAAGGATGACTGAGAGTACTTCAGCAAGAAACAGTGCTTTATGCGAATGAAGAAATAATAATATATGCATGCATCTTATAAAAGATGGATACGAACATGAGGGAGACTTATTTTCTAAAGATGGGAAAGGGTTTGGGTTTGGGTTTTTAATGAGGACTGATCGCTGGAGAAGTCAAGTGTCAGCCATTCCAGTGCCATTGGCTGCTTCTGTCTTTTAAGGCTGTGTGTGCTTTCCACTTTATTTTTTAGTCATAAATAATGTGCATGTGTGGAATATGCTATAGCCTAGCATTATGTCCTGGGGGCCCAAATATACTGTAAGATAGGAAAAGCCATTCAGTGGGTATTTTTATCAGTTGTAGTCACCTTAGAAGACCCCAAAAGGAGTCATCTTTACTTGGTTTTCATTTGTTTTCCTTCCTTGTCACTATTCATAAGCCTCTGGGAGGAGTTCCCTGGCTTCCTGCTGGCTCTGAAACTCCCATAATAAGAGCTCAGGGAATTCCTCACCGTTCACACAGTGAGCATACAGTGAGCTACTGCAGCTGAGCTCAGCTGTACTGCCTGGTGATGAGCTGGAGCTGCTCACATTGCTGTCTGCCTGACACCCCTGGAGCAAAGAATAGCTGTCAAAGTGTGGGAATAGGGGAGGCTGCTTCACATTTGGCCAAATGACAACAAGTGCTTTTTGAGGTTTTGAAATGTGTTTTTGTTTTAGAAGACATGAACAGCATCTTTTGAGTATGTTGCAAATCGTGTGTGCAAATGCTGCTTTTGATTTAAGTCAAATATTTCTCATTTCTGAAACAGAATGCAGAGTAATCTTTAGCCCTGTCTCTTAGTATTTACAGGTCCCATTTTTATTCTCTGTTATGATTCTTTTCAGATAGATGCCAGTATTATGACAGTACTTTACAAATAAGGTCAGAAAAATATTTATTCTGAATAGGATTTCTTTGTGAGTTTTAGATATACATTTAATTTTTCTGTGTTCGACACATGGCATGAAAACATAGTCCAGAAAAGGAAAGTTTATAATCAGCTACATTTAAATATTTTAAGTGGAAACAATGGATTGGCTACATGTGCATTCTATAACTGCATTCTTTTCTTTTATATCCTCTTACCTCAAACTTTAATCTGCCTTTTTCTGAATGCTGCAAAGAAACTATATCCTCTGAAACTGTCACTAAGAAAAATTACCTGAGGGCATTCTGACTTTCTGCTTAAGCTTTATTTTGTCATTTATTTCTATTAACAATCATTAAGGAATTTAATAATTACAAGCCTCATTAGCATTTTAATGAGACCAGTGGCCATTGCTAAGTATAATTAAATTAGTTTTATTGTATGATATTTTGAAGCTGTGATTAAATTAAGTTTTACTGTGCTTTGAAGACTAAACCTGTAGAGATCACTCTTCAGTAACGCTCTTGTTAACTTGTGAGGAGTCTGCAAAATAGACATAGCCAGGAAAAAGTGAAGTTGTTCCTTTGTAATAAGGAAATAATACAAAATACTGAAGTTAATCATAAAAATAGAGAAATCAACTGTTCCTCCTGTCAGCAGTTCTAAGATTACCAATATATTCTTAGTGACAATAGTAGCCTATTAAATACCATTAATTGTGAGTAGCTTTGTATATTCTATTTTTAACTTTTCAAAATAGCATCTAGGTGATCTGGCAAATTGTTCTGTATAAATCAGGGAGAAAATCCTGTAGCTCTTGCTCAGACAAAACTTCCATTGAGTTCAAATGGAATTTTACCCCATTAAGAACAGCAGGGTGTATAAAAGCAAAGTATTGGTATTTGTTGTAGTTATTATAGTTTTAGAGAAATAAATTGGGTAGTGAGGAAAGACAGTGAGAAGAGGAAAGAGGTGCAACAATCGGAATTAGTGAAATTCCTATGATCTGTCTGTTAAAATCCTATGAAAAGGCACACAAACATCAGATTAGGCATATATGGGTCCATGCCCAAAGCGTGTGAAATCTTTAATAGAGTGCACTGTACTAGAAGAGGGTAAGCACTGTGTAAACTCTGGAAAGCAGCTTGTTCTCACCCATTTATCAAGTAACAACTGCTCTCTGCCTTCCAGTAGTTAGTTCTCATCTTCTCTTATCATCACGATTGTACCTGAATGTGATTGTACCCCATTTAGCTGGACTTCAATAAGCATAAAATTTGTTAACAAGTAAGTTTTTATTTGCCTATTAAGGTTTGAGATGTTAAGAATATTTATGGTCGCATAACTTTTTTCCTTTCTGAAACAATTCCGTCCAAGTCTTGAGAAAGTTGAATGCACTGTCTTAAGATTTTTTTTTTCTTTTAATTAAGATGGTCTGCAGTGGAAGAAAATACACAGTTTTTCTGCTAAAACAGACAGCTGGGCCTTGGTAAGCTTCATGCTTCGATGTTTCAGAGTGGTGACTTAATTTTGGCCAAGTTTCCTCACTCAAATACCCTTGAGGTTTGGAATTGCATAAAAATTTCAAGCTTTTTTTCTGTTTGGAAAAGACCTTTGCATACCTATATACAATACCACTTTGTTCCACTTTGATTATTGCCAAGACTGATGTGTCGGGGGTATGTTTCAGTTTTTCATAGCTTCAACGTGGTAACTTGTATGCCATGTTTCTAGAGTGAGGTGGGCTTAGCAAGACCTGCAGTTTCTTCCAGCAACATTATGATGTCCACCCAGAGAGTAGGACAGAGAACGGAGACATGAAGCAGTGGACAAACAGCTGGGACTGGGTAAAGAAAACACAAAGCAAAGAACCCAGAGTTGTGCAGAAACAGGTACGGGGCAGGGTCGATGGACTGAATTTTTAAGAAACAGAGTCCATAACTCTTAAAGACCTTTCCTTGTGTAGGAATCAAATTCAGGGTCCCCACTAGTTTTATAATTTTTGTTACAATTATGTTCCCTCTGCCAGTAGTGATTGGTTCATGGTAAAAACACCAACAAGCTTCTTCGCAGTGTTAAAATATTTGTTCAAATAGCAGCAGGCAGGGATTCAAATCTAAAGGTTCCTTTCTTCTTTATAATCAGTAAGGGTTAAGTATAGTCAAAAGGTTACATTTCTAGGGCATTTTCTTCCTTTTATTGATTCCATAATGAGCATTTTAGTTATTTTTATTTGGTTTTACGCTTGCAAAGCTGAGAACTTAAAGGATTTGTTTGGGTCACCCACATGCAAATGTTAGTTGAGGTCAAGACAGTTCTTAGGATAGTGTGGACAGAGGAATCCTGAACCAAGTTGTTATCAGATCGAATAATTGTAAATTGTAGAAAATCGTAGCAGGAAAGTGACCAAAGCAAAACCATGCTCAATTATAATATTGGAAAATTGTTGCCACTTTCAGCCTCAGATTTGCTTTCCTAAATAGGGTGTATTACATCTCTGATTGTATTTTAACTTACCCGTATTTAAAGAACTATTTTGTGTCTTTAAATCCAGTTATGTTGCGATAGCTGGTAGCGTATAGGCCACACAGGTGTTCTGCCAGTAAGGCAAATGACTGACTAAATGACTGATCAAACCTAAAAACAGCTACATTATAAACTGTGAGAAAGCCTTCAATTTTGATACATGGATCCTAGTTACATGCAAATTCTTATTTGTGGATAGTCTCACACATTTAGAAGGTTTTATCCAGGCCTGGAAGAAACATTTCTGTGGTATGCACTTGTAAGCCAAAATCTTACTTCTCTTCCTGCCTCTCTTCCCTTAATGCATCCTGAAGCTAGTCAGACTTGTGCACTAGAGAAGTGCTTCAGCATTCAGCTCACACAGAAAGGATAAAACATAGTACTCTATTTTTAGCTACATTGTAACTTCTGATGAACTGCAATTCATCAAAATTACGGGTACTTTAGTGAGTCTTTTTATCATTGCTAGACTGTTCCAGCAGTATTTTTATAATAAGGTAATAGTTCATAGTATATAAAACCACTAAATGTCCTTGGTACCTCTGAGAAGAATATGGGAGATGCAAGGATTTTGCATTGGGAGAAAAAGGCTGGATCATTTGTTACTCAACTCTTGACACTGTAAGCTTGTTCCCAGAAAGGTATTGTCTAGATATTTCTGTGGTTTTTAATGGCATGAGAAACCATTTTTTCCCTTTCCTTGGGAGATGTCTCCACAAGCCATCCATCAGCACTGAGTGCAGAGGAAATTCCACCCATTGCAAAGCCCAAGCAATCCCTGCAGAACACTTTTTCTCCGCTAGTTACAGGTAGAACAGGGTTTAGGAGTTTCGCTCCTGTGAAGTTCATTGAGTTCATTCAGGTACCTGAGGAGGGAACTGTCTCAGCTCCCATTTGCTGTTGTTCGCTCTTAGACCTTGTTGTAACTGATGCTGCTGGTGTTACAGAGTGAAGTTTGGAAATACCCTCAAAAGCTTAACAAGATAGTTGTGTTTTCTTATGAACTGCTTCACAGAGATTGTAAGTATCCATTTTACAGGATAGCTATTTGTGTTACACATAAAGCACATGTTTACTTGTGGGAATTTTGTGGTTTTGCTGTAATTATTAGAACCTATTGATTGTCTTCCATTATGTTAATGTTTCCAAATTAAGCAAGATGAAGCAATTTTCTGCTATCCTGTATCTCAGAAGCCTAGGGATATTATCTGCAACTTTTAATGCAAGTCTAGACACCTCTGTGAATAAAACTAATAATTTACTTCATTGTAAGTTTCTCTTCTGATTGTAATCAATGAACCTTGCACTATGGAATAATAATGAGGTGACAAATGAGGAAATAACCCTTCTGAGGTAGGGAAAGGGTGATGATAAAAGGCACAATGAGCATTCAATTGACTTCTTAAACAATAATACTTTTGCCCTTTCTTTTGAAGGCTGGCTACTTTCAGATAATATTAAGCTGTTTGCAGCTATGACCACTTCAAAAAAGAAGAATAATTTTAATGATGAGCCATTATCATAATTGCTCCAGCATTTCTTTAGCTAGTTAAGAGAGCTTATTTCTGGCCATATAGTACTTTATTGGCTTTTGATATACTGTATCATCTGTTCAATTTGTGGAAAACTATCAAAGGTGAATAACTGAATGCTAGGGGTGGAAGCACCAAAAGATTTCTGCCAATTATTTCCAAGATCGGCTGCAGTCAAGTTGCCCTGATTTTACTTCTTCAAAACTTACTTCAGAAATACAAGCATATTCTCATTTCAAATTTGGTTCTAATCTCTTTTAGCATAATTCCTGCCACTCACGATTCCTGTTCTATAGACTAGTATTTTATTGTCATTTTTGGTACTATTTAATCCATTCTCAAAATCTTCCAGTTGATTCTATTTACTTCATTTCCTGTCTTATGTATCTATGCTTTCATTTCTGTTTCTTCTTCTCTTTTCTTCCTAGATGTGTTTTTTTCCTTACCGTCCTCGCTGTTTCATTTTTATGCTTCTCATGAATCTCTTTCGTTATGTTTTTCCTTACAATTTTTTCATACATTTCCTATTTGCTCTCATGTGGTATTTCATATAAGAACAGAGGTCACAGATATAATTATGAGATGTAAAGGTGGCTTTACATTTTTCTGTGACCCTATGTACTTGGGAAGTTAATGAAATAGAAACATTCAAAGGTAGGTGTGTGTGCGTGTGTGTTATGTTTATTGTTTCTAAATGCATGTATAAACACATGCACTACTATTTGTATATTGCTTTTGACAAGAGAAAGAATTACCTCAACTTCTTTAAGTAGTCAGAGAATAAGAAATAAATAAATTGGTAAATTTGTGGATGTATGAGTCTGTAATTACCCACCAGTTATTCTTAAAGAAGAAAGGTAATGAAAATATTTGAGCTTTCTGAGCCTTTTCTGTCAGGAACTTCAAATCTGAGAGTTTGCTGACACATCAGGAAAAATATGATTTCTTCATTTTTTTCCCAAAGTGATGATTGGCTCAGAGCAAAGGTCATACTCAGAATCCAGAAAATATCCATATCCTTGGTTTAGACAATGTAGTAGTAGAATTGTTAGTTTATTTATTGAACAAGTTAGTTCAAAGCCAGTGTCTTCCTTTTTGGGTGGTAATTGTGGTCTTTTTGTTCTCTTTCCTTCTATTTTGCTAAAAGATTTTATGCATCATCCTTGAGATTGATTGACATGTTTGAACTGAAATGCTCTATCCCAGTCCAAAGTGAGCTAGGTTTGACAGAAAAATCTACCAGCAAACTGAATGGAAAAGTTTGAGTCATAGAGACAAACAGCAGTATTTTTGCTGCATTGGTGGATGCCAGCTCATAGAAGACTTGCTTCCTTTAGTTGCTTCTCTGAGATAAAAAGATAGGCACTTTCAGAAAATTAAAAAAAAAAAGAAAAAAAAACCAAAAACGCACATAAAAGAACACCCTGAACAAAACCAAACATTATAAAGAGCAGGACTGTGTGTTCACAAATGTTTGTGTTTGTACAGGTAATATTGTAACTTGTAGCCCCTAGGAGGCCTGAACCCTCATTAGAAAAAACATTCCCTGCCTGGAAAACATTCTCACAGTGGAGTGGGTGTGCTTAGAAACAGTAGTTTATCAAGTCAAAAATCTTAGATACCTATACATCTACACATGAGAGAGGATTCAGCATGGCTTGCTTACCTATTCCAAGATAGTTGAGTTTACACCTATTGCAAGGAGGCCACCTCTGAGCTGTCTCTGTATTCAGTCCTATGGGTTATGTTACAGAAATAACACTGAAGTAGATTGCAGTGCTGCCTCTACAGTCTTTGGGCATACTGAGCTGAAAAGATGAGCACAAAAGGATGATTATTTTGTCTTAGGTCCATGGTGTGCCCAGAGTGCACGCAGGGCCACTGCCACCACCCCAGCTTGGTCAGAGTGTGGGTGTACCAGGCTGCTTTGCTCACCTTTAGCAATATGGTTGGGGGCAAAGTTGTTCACTCAGCTGGGGCAAATGCACTTAGCACTGTAGACACAGCCTGTATTTACCAGGTCTCTGAGTCCTGAGCAAGACTCTGAATCATTCTGTCAACATAGGAATGTTCTGAAGAAGTTCTAGGAAACATCTGGAATGCATTATTCTTTTGGAAACAAATATAAGACATTAACTGAGCTTTTATGGGTATGAGTAAGTGCTTCTGGACAGTAAAGGATTTTGCTTAATTGTAGTAAATCAAAATTAATTTTCTGTTTGCTTTGTTGAGTCATGTTAGCACCCATTTTGGTTTTTACATTGCTTTATCATGCACTGAGAAGGAGTAAAGCAGCATACAAGACTGAGGTTGGTTTGCTTTTGTAAAGACACTGAATATTAATGATTCTAAGATATATTACTTAGGAGGAAGTCTTAATAGAGAAAGAAGACTTACAAGGATGCTAGGCTTACTACCAAACGGATGGACTCACCCTGATTCAGACAGTTTTGGGGTTGGTTTTTTAAAATCACCTCCGTTCAATTTGGGCAGTGAGGAATAGTAATTTTTTAAGCATTGTAGTGGGTTTTTTTTAACAAAAGCAATGGTAGGATACAAGATTTATTCATTCTTAATTTTCACACTCAGGAAGTAGAGGCGAATTACCATTTTTTGGTACCACAGAATCATAGAATGGTCTGGGTTGGAAGGTTGGTTTGGTTGGAAGAGACCTTTTAAAGATCATCTGTTAGATGATGTTGCTCAAAACTCCTCATCATACAGCTGTCTTCTTGACACCTATCTTAAATAGATCTTTCACATTCAAAAGGAAAAAACACACATGGACTCTGCTTACTATGATTAATTTGAAAGATTTGGATATTTTGAAGATTTTCCTGGAAACCATGTAATAATTTGGTATATTCCTGAAGGAAAAATTCAGTGAGTATAAACGCAGTCCTTTTTAGTAAGGTTCTAAGCCTGTACTAGTGACCATACTTGCACAGCGTTCATATGTCAGATTCCCTAATCCCTAACGATTCACAGGCTAAATCTCCTGAAGAGGTGTAGCCACAGTCAAACCATGAGATTAAATAAGCATGAAGATGTATGAAATCTGGTAAGGACACCTTTTGGGATGCAACTGACAAGGAATGCACACAGATCATTTCAGTGCAATGCTCAAAGAGGAAACTTAAACCACCGATCAGTGTGTTTCAAATAGGACACAGTAAGGAGCTGTAACCTGTCTTTTGCTGGATTAATCCACTGCAGCTACATCTTGATAAAAATCTGTGCTTCTGAGCATCGGTGATTCAGTGCACATGATGTGCAGCAGAACAATTTTTTTTAGCTTACCAGAATCCTTTCTGTTCTTTGACGAAATTGATGGGGCAGGTACCTCCTAACCTACTCATGTGGAAGCAGTTGGTTGACGTCTTGTGACTGAGTCCAGGATTAGATACCTAAATTGAATTACTCTCCAGACATGACCTCTGTTTTTAAGAAGCTGATGTTCACTAGAAAGGCTCCTTAAAAATTTTCAGTCTTTGAACATAAAAGTTGCTTTCAAGTTAATAATTAAAGCATTTAAAAATAAAGAAGTAGAATGCATTTGATCTAGCTTTTCATATTTTCTAAGTATGCTAAATAAGAGTGCCTTGAATAAAGCTGCTTAATTCAAAAGGTTATGAGAGTGAAGTAAAATAGTGCCATCTGGTTTAGAGGACGAAATCATGCAAGGAAACACTCAGCCGGAATTACTCCAGAGAACTTACACCAAAAGATAAAGACTATACTATGTATTGTTTAAATAGTTCCTTTTATAAAATAATACTTTTAAAACTTGATAAATATTTCCCCTAGTAAAAGACAGTGGCAATAATAGTACATGTTTTTCTCCCAATATTTACTAATATTTCTGTAGAAATTTGAGAAGGGAAAATATGAGGCGAAAAAATTGAGAGAGCCAAAGGAATTCTTAGTTTAGGATAAAAATTCTCCTGAGTGTGAAAAAAAACATTTTTTCAGAAAAGCCTTTGTCAAAGGCAGTTTGATTTGCAGAATTTCAAAAGAATTGTTTATGCTTTGGATAAATGCAAATACAGCATTTAGGAAAATTACCTTTGCATTACTTACTTCACTAATTACCTCCATAGCACCTCTAAAGAATACAATATAATTTCAAATCATTTTAAATGGACAAAAACTGCTAAGTACTTTTCTAAAGTTCAGGTGTTAGAACTAACATCTTTGGCACATTTTTATTTACTAAAACTGTGTATATGTCTTAAAACTTTCTCATTACAGTAATCACTTCATGAATCGTTCACTTGCTTACCCAAGTATTTTTCCATTTTCTCTCTCTTCAGTGTCTCTCTAATACACAAATTACATACTGGTTTTTAAAAGAAAAATTATTACTTTTATTATATGGAAGGGAAGTTGATAAGAGTGCACACAGAGAGTATTTCAATATAATAACAAAAAAGTCCCTAGAACTGGTTCTTCACTTTTTTCTTTAAGCAAAGCCCTCAGCTAATATAATTTCATGTCCAATCAGAATATGTTTGCATAGTGGGTATTATTGGCTACGGTGGACAACGGAGCCATTATCAAAACTCTATTCAATCTCAGAAAATATTGAGAGTATCACAATTCTGCATGCATATTAACAGCTTAGTGGTAGTGTTTATTCAGCCTGTAAACTTCTGCTCATTTTCACTGACATTCACTGTAACGGGAGATTTTCATGATAGATGTAGGAACTTGTGTTACTGTAGTTGCAGTCACTAATCTTATCTCAAGCATTAGAAAATAATCATCAGTATGCTTTATTCGTTGAATGGAAGCATCATTGAAGCATTTTACCGGCAGCGTTTCATTTTCAAAGGTAAATTCAGGCAATTTTTACAACCGCAGAGATTTTGAAATATGTCTGTTTGGAGTAGTGTATATAGGAAGTAGAAAAAATCCTAGAAAACACTATAGATCTGCAAAAACATAAATGTCAAAAAACATAAATCCTTCTTCTCTGCTGATGGACAGAGTATGCAAGAGGCAATATTGCGTCTTGTGTAACGTAAAGGAACATTCACTGCAACTGATATTAAGAAATGTTCATATAAACTACTTTAGAAAATATACATGAGGGTTTGTTGTTTGGGGTTTTTTTCATTTAATCTGACTGGGAGAGCAATCTATATTGAATTTTCTGATTGTAATGGAATATTAGCAAGTGAGATAAGATTAATTTCCTAGGAAATGCATAATGTAGTCAAGTAAGCAGAGCTGCACATGATCAAAAGAATAAAAGTAGATTATGTGATAACCAGTTTAAACCTCTGTCTTGTAGTGTGTTGATGCAGTGTGCAAAAGCTGTGGTCAAAAAATGGCAAAAAATCAGAACTAGTAGCAGGTACATGTGTAAGCATTATGTTATTGAGAGACACTTAGATTATCTTTCCCTCTTTTTCTTTTTTGTTCAAACATATTTCCATGTTCATCTTGAATATTTTCAGCATATATTTTTATGTCTTTCCTTGATATCACTGTTATGTACAAAAGGAAAAAAGCTTGCCGTGAATACTCAGAATTGTTTGATCATCAAGACAACTACTTTACAAAATGTAAAAACCATTTGAACTGATTTTCTGTATTATACTGACATTTGCAATTATAATTCTTTTCATCAAGAATCATGAATAAATTCTGAACCCAAGCAATTTGTAGAAAATATTTTTTTCATTTTATTTTGGACCTCTGAGAGAGGAAAGAGTAGGAATCCACTTTTTCTGAATACTTCAGGAAAAGGAAAGTTAAACACAGTTGCTTAAGTGACATTGACAGGGAAGCAAAGCTTCAGCTTTTTTTTTTTTTTTTTAGTTTGTTTTCCTTACAGTTAAAAAAGATAGTTGAAATTTCAAAGTTTGAATTGTTTGCAAAATGGAATTTTATTTTGGGAAAATACAAATAGAAGTCAGTCTGTTTCTTTGTCTTACAAAAGTATAGTATATTTAGATGAACAAACGTATTCATTGAGGGAGTTAAGTGCATGACTAATCCAAAATAAGTCAAAGAGTACATCATGAGCATCATCATAAGAAGCTTTCCACATTACTGAATGCACTTCCTTAGTATTTTCTATGCATCAAGCTTCTCCTAATTCCCCTATTGGTAACTCCAGTAACATCTTAAACCACTACCTTCCTACATCCAAAGCAATGGAAATAAATGTGATGAGCAATGCTGCAACTTTCCCTGTCATTGCTGTAATTCTTTCCCAACAATAAATTTTCACTTTGTTTAATTGTAAGCCATGCTTCTCATTATTGTCTCAATTTTCTCAGCAAAGCATCTGGAGATAGACATTAATGTTATTACTTTGGTAATAATTGTGTTAAATAACTGCAGAAAAGCAATAGCACATAACTATTTATTATTATAGTTCTGCTGCTATTACACTCCAGTGAAGATCAGGGCTCAAATCTGCTATATAACAACATAAAAGAACTTGACAGTGTAAATACCCAGGTGACAAAAGGGTTGCTGAAATTAAAACAATCATGAATAGAGTGAGGATTTAATAAATATACTTTTTTTGTTCCTTTTTTTACTTTATAAGTAGTTTGATAGTCAATAATACATGCAGGGGGAAAAAAGCCAACTAGAAAAAGCATGACGAAAATAGAATTTAGAAAGTAACTAAAAGATGTGAGAGGGAAATCGGGTGAAAAAAGTGGAACTTTGGACAAGCTGTTCTAGATCATTGTTCAAGATTTAGAGTTAGTGCTACATCAGAGCAAAAAATTGTCTCATCCTGGTAACTGCAGAAGCAATCTCTGCAGCTGCTGCTGCTGGTTGCACTCTGCAGCTGATTTCTGTAAGAGTACCTCTCCCAAAAGATCAGGAAAACTGTTACTCTGCTACAGAAAACAGGCTCACAATATTAAAATGCTTATTACAACACTAACAACATCTTTTCAATATTAAGCCCTTGCAAAGCAAATCTAGCATAAAGTCTCACTTTTTTTTTATTTTTGGCGTGCTTTTTTTTTTTTTTTTT